>WEKX01007640.1:7131-25376 GCA_013390025.1 Pitta sordida
GACCTCAGTCTGATCGACCCCCAGCCCCACACAGCTGGCCCCGCCCCCGACCCCCCCCAGTGCTCGCAGGGCAAGCACAGTCGGCCTTGGCCTCGCTCCCCCCCACCGCTTGCAGGACCCTGGACTCGCTGCTGCTGCAGCACTGGGACACACTCGCCGCTGCCGTGGCACCAGGACACACTCGCCACTAGCGCTCACCGCTCACCCCCCGCCCCGGCGGAGCACAGCCAGACATCTGAAACAAACTCCGCTCTCAGGACCCTCCTCCAGACCTTATTAGGGAAGCAGGCATGGCTACAGATGTGGCATACTCAACTACGTAGTGTGTTCACTCTCTTCACGGATCTCACGACTCGCGTGAGGAGGCCCAGACCCAACAGCACGCGAGTAATGGGGGATCACTGTATTACTAATTTTTCACATTAGTATGTAATCCCTATACCTAATATCTGAAAGACTGTGAAGAAACTAAGAATGCTTACTCAGTGGCTTACCAGAATCAAAATACATACTATGCAATTCCTAATTAAAATCCACAGTTTGTTCCAACCTGCAGTCTACACAGATACACAATTCTAACATTATTTAGTCAATATGGTGAGAGACTGGGGCATCAAACTTGCTGGTAGAGTTACAAAAGGCTCTCAGGGCACAAATGAGAATGAATGAACTTATGTATGTAATTCACAAACAGGGAAATAAAAATTGGAGAATGGAAATGTTACTTTTCTCATTATTAATCTGCTCATGTGTCTTCTGGTTATCAGTTAAGGACTAATTAATCCAGAAGGCATGTCTTCTCTATCCTTTCACTGCCCCTGTTCTGTTCGTAAGATAAGCAACATTTTCTGCTAAGAAGGGAAAGGAGAATTGGGCTTTTATTTAATTATCAGTGGAAGATTATATGTATGACAGAGGGGAAAGCTATACACAACATTAGGGGCTATAATTCATGATTACATACTAACCGACAATTAGACACATTTTTTCCTATGAGGTCAAATAATGTGATGTTCTACATATGGGAGGAAATGAATTAAATGACAAAGCATAAGAAACATCATGAGGAAGTTTTAGCTTGGAGTAAAAGACTCAAAATCAGTGGAGATATATCAGTAATCTGTACTTCATGCAACGTTGTCTTGTTGTCCTGGTACTGAAGGCATAAACTGTAAATTTTGAGTTTCAGTTTACTTGTTCAGATCTTCAGTGGAATACACGTGAGAATTTTGTTCACAGTGCCATCTAATCAGCAGATCATGTACATGCATGATCTGTTGTTGATTTCTTTGCAGTTTTCTAAAGAAACTAATAAACTAATAAAAATTAACCTGTCAAGGGTACATTTTTATGAACATTATATAACTAGTGCAGTTTATGTATAGAAAAGTATCACCGGTGTTCATCCTATATTTTTTTAATACACTATCCCCAACAGATCACGCATAATTGCATCACTGTACTACCATAGCTTCAGCTATATATTTCAATGGAGGAATTTAATCTTTTCAAATAAGTATTCCTTTGTGACTTCTGAGGTTAAAGAGTTCCATATAAGCTCATAGTTGCCTTTTAATTTGGTAGCTTTGAGCCTTTGACCTAACATGGTGTTTGGTGTTCACTAGACTGAGATTTAATGAACCAAGCTCTTGTACACACACACACACACACACACAGACACACACACAGAATACTAAGAATTGGAAGGGACCCACAAGGATCATCTAGTCCAACTCACCATCTAACGCCCGTACAGAGATCGAACGCACACCCCAGAGTGTTGAATATAAACCTAGTTCCTTCACAGGCACACAGGCCACTCCAAGCCAGGAGGGACCCACAGTACCATCCAGCCCAACATCCGCAGCTAGACCATGTCGCTAAGCTCCTCATCCAATCTTCTTTCAAACACCTCCAGAGACAGCGACTCCACCACCTCCCTGGGCAGTCCATTCCAATGAGCGATCACTCTCTCTGTGAAAAACCTCTTCCTAACATTCAGTCTAAACCTCCCCTGGCGTAGCTTGAGGCCATGTCCTCTCATTCTGGTGTCGTCAGCCTGAAAGAAGAGGTCCACAAAGAACTAGGGGAGAAAAAGAGGATGTACTGCCTTTGGAAAAAGGGGGAGGTGAGTCAGGGTGTGTTTAAGGAAGTTGTTAAGTTGTGCAGGAGAAAAACTAGAGAGGCAAAAGCTCAGATGGAACTCAACCTAGCTGTTTCTGTCAAGGACAATAAGAAATGTTTCTATAAGTACATCAACAGTAGAAAGAAAGGCTGTAACACGCTTCACTCCTTATTGGATGCAGAGGGTAATATAGTAACCAAAGATGAGGAAAAGGCAGAAATACTTAATGCATACATAACACTCAGATCCTGACCTTAAATATACAAATCTAGTTGGCTACTGCCTATCATACTGTTATGACCAGACAGTATCTCCTGTGTAATGAATAGCAAAAAATAAAACACATTTTGTAAGCATTCATGTGTGCCTAACAACTTCCTTTTCTATTGCAGGGTTTCCCTTTGTACCTCTATTATTATTATTATTGTTTAAATCGGTTATATCTTTGACTTTAAATCGATTGCAATAAAACTTGATTACATATATTGGCTCTCAGAAAACAATTATAGGTCACCATAGGCATCTCAAGTCCTTTGTTCTACTTCATGGAAAAGGATAGTTTAAGGACTTCCTTCTGCCAAGTTTATTTCACCCCTCTGCCTTCCCCAACCCCACTTTCACCCTTCCCAAGTATTTTCATGGCAAAGTAAAACCACCAGGATATAATATAAATTAAAAATAGAAGTGATATAAGGGCTGCATTTTATAGCTGTATTTGACTACATTTCAAATGAATGTTTGTTAAACAGGGGGAAAAATCAGACTAGCATTGTCATGATTCTAAGAGAATTAGGTGATGCAGGAACAGGAAGAATCTGAGTAGCTTGCATTTAATTAGCACTTACTGGTACAAAGTAAATTAGGCAGATTTGTCTTGTTTTATGGCAAGACCCTGTTTTTCTATTTCGTTTTCTTTGTGCTTTTGGTAAGGACAGATCTGGCTCTTTGGATACTAAATAGGCAACTAATTCAATTGGTGCTTTTTCCTAGGGTCTGCTTGCAAACCAGTGCCAGGCTCACAGGCTCTTTGTGTACTGCCCTCCCTGCATGTGTCTGTGCTCCCCTGGCTAGTCAGTTTTTTGTCTGTGATGGTTAATAAGCTTTGAGCCTAGTAGTCAAATGTGGTGGGAACGGGGACAAGACGAGGGTCCTTAGTGAAGGTGTTTGTTGTTAAATAGAACAATTCAGCTGTCTCTTTAGAAAACTTGACAAAAGGAAATGCTCCCTGCTGAAAATTTTCTTAGCCTGTTGCACAAAAGATGAAGTTTGTTTAAGAAATTGCTCCTAAAGAAAGCGTCAACCCATTAAGGTAATTATATGGAACCTGTGCCGTATAACAGCTTAATTGATGTTAATGTTTGTCTAATTGGTGATTGGGAGAGTGCAAAGGACTAAAGGTCTTCATAGCACTTTCAGTCATGGCTCTGAAAGAGGTTCTTCTGGTTTTCACAGTTATAACAATGCCTGCGCGTCTTTCTCAGATTACGCCTTGTTTTCAGCCCCTTACAGCATTCTGCTCCACTACTTAAAGCGTAAAATAAGGGTGAAGAGCCATTGTCTAATGCAGCCTCTTTCAAAGAGTGTTTCTGACAGGGATTGTTCTAGGAATCAGGCAGGAGAGAAGGGAGTGTGAGAGGTGAAAGCCACTATCACCCACTTGTGTCACATCCCCAATGAGCGGCAAGAGCCGCCTAATTGCTGCGCGGGGATTTTTTTTACCTCCAAATGCCCATTCTCTTAAACAAGATCCTTGCACCGGTACCACATGTTCCTGTGGAATCTAACAAACAAAACAAAACAAAAAAACCACCCCAACCTTGCTGACATTTCAAAAAATTGGCATAAAAAGAACTGTTACGGAAACTTATATAAAAAAAAGCAAGGGGGAGGGGGAGAAATCCAAACCAAAACAAAGAAAAACTCAGGCACTTTAATTCAGAATATGTGTGTTTCACATTGCACACGTCAGTGTGCACACAATTCTCATAAGATATAAATAGAAAACTATTAAGCAACGAAACTCTGTGTGTAAACTTCCTGTTATAAGAGAAGTCTCTTGTAACCTGCTCTCGTACCTTGTTCCTCCAGACAAAATGTCAGGTTAATAAGTCAGTGGCGGTCCATGTCATGGAGCTCAAAGGCTTTCTGTATTTTGCCTATTCAGATGAAATGAGAAAGTGGAGCACACCCAGTAAAGTCCTTTCCTTTTGCATTTCTTGTGTACAGACGCACAAGCGATAATTTCCTGCCTTCCTACCCCAGAGTTTCAGTCCCAGGCTTTTCCTTTTTAATATCTTACATTCCTACATTATAGAAGTCCTCAATTTTTATATTTGTTCCGTTCTTTTCTAAACACCAGCACTCAGAGTATTAATCCACTCTACTAATGAGGAAATGACGACTTTTATCAACCTTATTAAACACACACCCAGAAGATACCCATTTTAATAAGAGGCCAATTACTAAGTGTGTCTTCAGTTAGAAGGAACGTAGCTTTTACCTTGTTCTTTGGCTCTCCATGTCTCTAATTAATTGAATCTTGAAATCGTTGGCCTTTCAGCTTAAGAGAAGACAGAAGAAGGGAACTTAACAACACTGCCTATTCCTTTATGTCTAGAAAAGGCTATAAAAAAAAAAGGCACAAAAAACCTCAACACCTGTAATGCTAAAAGACTCAGGCTTTTGTCTGTTTCTAATATTACTTTTCTGCCTAATTGCCATCACTGCCACGTACATTAGGCCCTTTTTCAGCAGGGTTAAAACAGGGCCAGTGATGAATGGAAAACTGATTGTACTGCTGTCAAACTTGAATGTGAGGCTTATTCTGGAGATAGAAGTATGAGGAAAAGGACAGAGAATTGCACTTCATTAAAGCTCTACCAAGCTGATTGGAGTGGAGGAGGTAATTGAGATTTAAAGTGGCATTCCCATCACACTGTCCCTTTTTCAACTTAACAACTGTCATTCAAGCCACATAGGGCAACAATTGGCCAGATTTCCCAGCTCTTCTGAGTAATAAAACAGACACTCACCTTCTGGCTATTCGTTTTACTTACTTTGTTCTAATTTCCAATTCATGTGTCATTAGTGAACGAAGATTGACAAGAAATAGCTTTGACCTCACAGATTTGACCTTCAACCTCAGAGACCAAACTCTAGACTGAACATAGGTTGGAATATGCTAAGAAACACCTTTCCTTTGCACAAGAATGAATGGCAGTTTTTTTCATCATTGTACCACCCCCTGCTTGCCACTACATTTAGACTATGAGACATGTCAACTGCCTGTCACAATTACAATAGACACAGCAAACCAGAATTTTATCCAAATCCAAGGGGAACTTCCTGAACAAAGACTAAATTTTACTGCACAGATTTTGGAGACCTCCAATTTGTGCAGGCATAATGAATGCAGCCAACAGACAAATAGGTAGTTGTTAATTATCCCAGCAATTTCTTTTTTTAATGTGCTGAAAACATAGAGTGTTAAGCCTTCATATCTTACACTGTTACCTGATGATCTCAACATATTTGAAAAGATGGTAATCTGAAGGAAGGCATTATTATTTTAAGTGTTCATGACGATAAGTTGCATCAGAATAGTACTTATATTTTTAAATTATTTAATATTGTGTGTCAGAACAAAAACAGATTTTACTGCATCTCATAGTGTACTGAGGTTGCCTACCTATATAATGGTCATTTTTGAGTAACTAATCTTTTTTATTTTCTTTACGCAATTATCTCAAAGCTTACGTATACTAATTTAGTGTCATATTACTTATCAGAGTATTTTGTGGATGAGTAATAACCACATGGCAAGACCTATGACCTTAATAAGAACCTTTAACGAATTTTAGAGTAATTTGTGCCTTTTGCATAGGGGTCTTTTAGAGCTCTGGTGTTCTGAGCAGAAACTTGATCCTAGTAGGTGTATTGTACTTAGAACATTGTTTTTGTCCTTCCATATTTAGTGAATAAATATTTGGATGGTCTCAGTATTAAGCGCCAATAACACAAGAACTGAATACAGCAGTTCATTGGTGTCAGGTGTTTAAGAAGTTGATTGTGGGTTTTTTGTTTTGTTTCATTTTCCAAGTTGAAACATTTTGAGAACAAAGGCAGGCTTCCTTAATACATTGACTTTTATTTTAATAAGTTATATGATTATTACCCTTTTCTCCTTTGCAATATTATTTTTTCTATGCATTAAAAATGTAACATTTACTGGGAGACATAATAATTCTATTTTCTTCTGTAATATTCTTTCTTCTAGTATAAAATATATTTGCATAGCTCACTGTGTTCTGTGTTCTCTGAATTCCCCATTCTTATTGCTGAAGAAAAAAAAGAATAAAATGTACTCTATTTTCTAATAGACGAAGCTATAAACTTTTGTGAAGTCTCACAGTTGTCAGCATGTCATTTATAAATACTGTTACAATCCTCTACCTTCCTGAAATTTAAATACAATTCAAAGAACTGCCTTCTATTGAAAGGATGGTATTAGCATATAAATACAACAGAATCATTTTGGAACAGTACACATATCGCAATATGACATGGTAAAGAATTTACTCGTAATTATAAAACCCATGAAACTTACTGAGTGTATAATATTGGTCTTTGTTGAACCCCTGTTACAATTGTATGACACACATGGTTTTGTGTTGATGAAAATAAATTACTTTACCATCATTCAGCTTTGTTTGTCAACTTAATTACGTATTACACTGCTAAAATACTGCTTTGCCTTAGTCCGAATAGAGTATTTTCCTTTTATATCGTTTCCTTCTCCCAGGAGTAAATTTTAGTGCCCTAAAAGGTCATCAGAGGTCAGGACTTCTTGACTATATCTCAACAGTGCATTTCTGGTCATCAAAAGAAATAAGCCTCTGACCACTGGTAGCTGCTGCAAGGGTTTCTTTTATCCTGCACCTGTGACAATTACCCTGTGTTAGTGAAGCTAACAGGAGTCAGGTTGTAGGTTAAGGGTCAGGGCACTGTCAAGAGGAAGTTAGTCTTCAGTCCACTAAATCTGTTATCATTTTCATCTAATGTGACATCCATCTGTCAATCAGGGAATTTAGGCAATTGTCTTATTCTAAGTGCTGCACTTTATGCCTCAACCAGCTCACATTTTACTGCCTTTCCTATAATCACATTTTTCTGCCTCTGAAAACCCATCTGCAAAATAAACACCAAAAATCTTACTCTATCGTTTTGAAGTTCCAGGTTTTTTATGTTAAAAGCTGCAAAGTTTTATATTAATTTAATTTTCATTGTTATGGCTTTTTAACACACAGAAAGAGGATAAATCTCCTCTAACTACATGTATATCAAAATAAGTGTGCATGTAAAACTGCCAAATGCATACCAATCAAAAAGGGTATGACTCATACCCTCTTCCAGAAACACCATACTTCTCAAACACCATGAAAGTAGATATGAATGACAAGAATAAGATTTTTCAATGGACTTCTGAGGAATTAGAAGCTAGGATATAGCTGCATTGACTACGTCTCCATGTATAACATCACAGAATGAAGTTTCAAACTGTTAATTCCTATTCAGTGCTGCTCTTAAAGATGTGTTCAATTTCAAGCACACGAACAATGCCAGCCAACAGCCAAAGCACTTAGATAAATAGGAAGGCATATAAAACCTAGGGGTAAAGGTAAATGTTCTATCTAGTATGGGTAAGATTGCTCATATACTTCAATTTAGACATACTTCTAATTGCTTTGGTGAAAAGGAATCTAAATACTTTGCCAAGCATAAAAATCATATTGTGGTTTTATGATGCACTTGAGCCAATCTAACAGCTTGTTATCACTGAAAAGAATAGTACTGTTCCCCCTATTTCCTCCCCCCGCCTTCCCACCCCAGATTAGTTTTCTGCTGGGTTAGCAAATTTAATTGCCTCACCAAGTGGTTAGGCAAGCAAGCAAGCCAGTGTAGGGACAGTGACAAGAGTATGTGGCTGGAGAGAATGTTATTGGCAAGCCATTCCATAGATCTAGGCATATAATTAATCTGCAGTTTCTCTTTCACTTTTGCATAAATCCGCATTTAAAAAAATTACACTTAACCAACAGATATTATCAACAAACTTTTTTGACCTATGCTACTACAATTTCACTGACAGCAAAAGTGATACATATGAGATGCTCTCACAGATTCTAGAACAGAACCTGTTTCTGTACAGCAGCAATAATATTAATATTAACTGGGTTGATATTAACTGGGTTTGAATATATTTTATTAGCACTGCTTGAAAGAAGGCTAGGGTTCTCATTTGTGTGTTAGAGATCAGGAAATCAAGACACTGAAAGGGGAAAAACCTGCAAGGGGAAAGCCACTATAGAAATATAAAAGGACTATAGTATACTTAGATCCATTACAAGTGTCTATGCACTATGCATTCTTCCTATCAAACTTGTGGGCTGCTCTATGTATTGTGTGAGATGTTTAATTGCTCCAGAGGATCTTGGGTTCCTTGCAGCATCCACAAATTCTTGTACTCTTCTACTCTTGCCAGCATGGTTTCAAAGTTTTCCTTCCAGTAGGATTTACTGTATTACTGTGCTTTTTTCCACCTAATTTCTCCAGAGATGAGATAGATATGCATCCCTTCCAGCCACACCCACTACTTTTTACTCTTCCTGATTTCCGGTTTTCATCATAGTGCTTTCAATTGATTATGTAGGTACTTTTTGATCAACTTCTTTTTATAAAATTCTGTTTCCTGAAGAAGTCAATGACTGAAAAATCCATTGCAGTCACAGAATAGGGACACAAAAAGAACCATTCATGCAAGAAAGCAGTTGTGCAAAGTAAGATTCAAAGATATGTAGTTAATTTGGATGTCTTGTCCTGACATTGTGGTCCAGTTTTTGATGGATCATATATATAGATGTGGAAATGTGGAGAAACACTTCTTGTTTCCTCATTATACTCGAACTGCATTTTATGTTGGGTTAGGAATTGGTTGGCTGGATGAGCTCAGAGAGTGTTGGTGAATGGTGCCACATCCAGCTAGCAGCCAGTCACTAGTGGCGTCACACAGGGGTCAGTGCTAGGCCCAGCACTGTTCAACATTTTTATTGATGATATGGACGAGGGAATTGAGTCCATCATCAGCAAGTTTGCAGATGATACTAAGTTGGGGGCAAGTGTTGAACTGCCAAAGGGTAGGAGGGCCCTTCAGAGGGATCTTGATAGGCTAGAGAAAAGGGCAGACTCCAACAGTATGAGATTTAACAAGACTAAGTGCCGGGTTCTTCACTTTGGACATAACAACCCCATGCATCGATATTGACTGGGGAATGANTTCAAGAGAAGACTCAATGAGGTGCTCAGTGACATGGTCTAGTTTTTGGGAGGCTTGGATGGATGGATGGAGCATGGTGCACATTGTCCCAGGCTTGTGGGCCTGATCCCTGGGTGGACGTTGGCTTGGGAGTTGGACTAGATGATCCTGTGGGTCCCTTCCAACTCAGAATAACCTGTGAACCTGTGATCTGTGTAAAAATTTCAAGGCAAATAGTATTGTCAAACTACATGTCTGTGTGTCTTGAGGCTGGTCTCCCAGAGTCCAGTAATCTTCTCACTTCCAAACACTATACGTGCTCGTAATTGCTTGTTAAATTGACTTAACTTCAGAGCCACCATATAGATTGCCCTTGGTATTTAACATGCTGATAAGGGATTTGGGGATGAATAGTGGTGGAATTTTAGGTAAAGTTGAAGTAGCATTTTTAAAAATAACTACAGGCTGCAGTTTCCGTATCCAAGGCCACAGGAAACACTATCCAAGAAATGTACTATTTTATAGTTTGTTAACTGCCAGTTATATTCAGTGGAACATTTCAGAAGAAATAAGTCAAATTTGCATAAGGGAGGCCTTTATAATCAAATAAAAAGATGAGTCATCCATGTTAACACTGCATTCTGTTTACAGAAAAGCATGGTAGAGTTTTGATACTAGCCTGGCACCTCTTACAAGCTACATACATTACATAAACACAAATAAGTTTATAGTTTCTTTGTGTGCTTGGACAGTAATATAAATCTCCAGAAAATCTCTTTTGATATATCTGAAATACTATTTTGACATCCTCTCTATTTCTCTTTAGTATTTATGAATAAATTAAAATCACACTTATTTATGTCTCTTGCTCTCACTTTTTTGGAAATGAGTAAATTCTGTAGAGAAATCATTGAGACCTGAAGGGAGCTTGCAGTCAGGTGGGTATGAATCTCTTCTCTTGAGCTGACAACACCAGAACAGGAGGACATGGCCTTAAGCTATGCCGGGGGAGGTTTAGACTGAATGTTAGGAAGAGGCTTTTCACAGAGAGAGTGATCTTTCATTGGAATGGTCTGCCCAGGGAGGTGGTGGAGTCGCCATCCCTGGAGATGTTTAAGAACTTGGACCTTAGCAAAGCCTTTGACACGGTTTCCCACAATAAGCTTCAGGAGAAACTTGTAAAGCACGGGCTGGGAAGGAACATTTTATGCTGGGTCACAAACTGGTTGGAAGGGCGAGCTCAGAGGGTGGTGGTGAATGGTGCAACATCAGACTGGCGGCCAGTCACCAGTGGAGTCCCACAGGGGTCAGTGTTGGGCCCAGTACTGTTCAACATCTTTATCGATGACATGGACGAGGGAATTCAATCCATTATCAGCAAGTTTGCAGATGATNTTTTGGAAATGAGTAAATTCTGTAGAGAAATCATTGAGACCTGAAGGGAGCTTGCAGTCAGGTGGGTATGAATCTCTTCTCTTGAGCTGACAACACCAGAACAGGAGGACATGGCCTTAAGCTATGCCAGGGGAGGTTTAGACTGAATGTTAGGAAGAGGCTTTTCACAGAGAGAGTGATCTTTCATTGGAATGGTCTGCCCAGGGAGGTGGTGGAGTCGCCATCCCTGGAGATGTTTAAGAAAAGAGTCGATGAGGAGCTCAGTGACATGGCCTAGTTGGTGGGAGGCTTGGATGGGTGGAGCGTGGTGCCCATGGTTCCATGCTTGTAGGTCTGATCTCTGGGTGGGCATTCACTTGGGAGTTGGACCAGATGATCCTGTGTGTCCCTTCCAACTTGGAATAACCTGTGAACATGTGAGCAAATCCAATTAGGCAAATATAATTGTTTCCTATGGTGAGGCGGTAACACAGGGTATATCAAAGAGGGAAGTATATGAATTACTTTGAGTTTGTTGGTTTTGATTACCTGTAGTTTAAACTGAGTTAAAGTATGTTTGTCCTTTCAAATAGCAAGGAGAAAGGACAAAAATTAGAAAGCAAGCTGCATTGGACTCAATGTCCAAGTTCTGCATACTGACAGAAAAAAATCCCTGGGAATATTTTTAAGATTTAAGAAGATAAATGGTACCTGTAAAAGGAAAGTATGCAATCCACAGTGAGTAGAAACAATGCATTTTCCAAGATTCCTTATTCAGTTGAGTCAACATTGGAGTAGGACGGACTAAAGCAAGTTTTCAGAAGTCATTGCAAAGTCCAGCTATTCATGATATGTTTGATGTTACACTATAGATTATGGAAAGAGGGAAATCAAGACTTTCTAAAAGAAAATATGCAGAAACATGATCATATTTTCTGCTTTTTTTTTTTTTTTAGTAACTTATGGATGATGCTATTGTAAAATTCCCTGGTTTAGTTTTAGGAATAGAACAGAACAGCATGTTTCAGTTGAAGGGGATCTACAGCATTCGCATAATCCAATTGCCTGATATATTCAGGGCTATTACTAAGGGCATTGTCCAAATGCATCTTGAACACTGACAGGCATGAGGCACTAGCCACCTCTCTAGGAAGCCTGTTCCAGTGTTTCACCACTCTCTTGGCAAAGAAATGTTTCCTAATATCTAATCTGAATCGCCCCCAGCACAGCTTTGTACCGTTTCCACACGTCCTGGCACTGGATTCCAAGGAGAAGAGTTCAGCTCTTGGTCTCCCCTTCCCCTCTTCAAGAAGCTGTTGAGAGCAATGAGGTTTCACCTCACAGCCTCATTTTCTCCAAACTAGACAAGCCTAAAATCTTCAGCTGCTCCTCGTAGGAGACCTTCCAGACCTTTCACCAGCTCTGATGTGTTCTTCTTCTGTTCTAAGATGTGAGAATTGATATACAACAAAATAACTACAACAGCAACTGTGGCAGGTTGTCCCTGACTGGACTCCAGGTGTCCACCAGAGCTGCATCACTCCTTAGATCAACAGGGAAGAGAAGGTAGAAGGGAACGCTCCTGCACTGAGGTAAGTATAAGGAGAGGTTCCTCACCAGTTACAAAACAAGATTGACTTGGGGAAATTATTCTATTTATTACCAGTTATATCAGAAGAGTGTAATAAGAAATAGTAAATCTTAAAATACCTTCCCCCTACCCCTCCCTTCTTCTCAGGCTCAGCTTCACTTCCAATTTGCTGTACCTCCTCCTGCCTAGTGATGCAGTGGTACAGGGAATGATGGTTGTAGGCAGTTCATCAAGTGTTGTCTTTGGCACTCCTTCTTCTTTAGGGGAGGGACTCCTCACACTCTTCTCCTGGTCCATCATGGAGTCCCATGGAACACAGTCCTCTGTGAGCTTCTCCAATGTGAGTCCTTCCCATAAACTACAGTTCTTATGAAACTGTTCCAGTGTGAGTCCCTTCCATGGCATGCAATCTTTCAAGGGACAGGCTGCTTCAGGGTGGGTCCCCCATGGGGTCACAAGTCCTGCCAGCTAACCTGCTCCAGTGGGTGCTCCACTCTCCATGGGGCCACAGGTCCCTGCCGGGCACCTGCACAATCTTAGGCTTACCACAGGGCTACAGTCTCCTTCAAACATATCCACTTACTGAGATGAGGTCCTCCATGGGATGCAAGTGGATTTCTGCTCCACTATGGTTCTCCATGGGCTGCAAGGGGACAGCAGTAGGTCCATCTTGGAGTCACTCCTGCTACCAAAACCTTGTCACAAAAAACCAATACAACAACCTAGCTAATATCAAAGAAAAAAGCTCTAACTCACTAGCACAAATATTATTTATGTTTGAAGTTCCAAAGTAATCACAAATTTTCTATGCATTTTGTACATATTTTTAGTGGATTTAACTTCCACTAAAGGGTCTGATTTTTGGGGTAGTTCACACAGCAGCGGCAGAGGCAGGGAGCTGGTTGGAGCTCTCTGGCAGCCGTGGTTGTGTGGGGCTGGAGAGGGGCTGCTCTGGTGGGTTTTTCTCCAGCTCTTGGGAGAGCCCCATTTTTTCTTTTTTTTTCTTGTTTTCTTTTTTTCTTTTTCATTTTTTGCTTTTTTTTTTCCCTTGGACATATTTCTTGCTGCACTCCAGCCACTAGAAGAGGCAAAGAGGGCCTGCAATTCCCTTCCCCTGCCCCCGGGGGTTCTTCCTCATCATCTCTTGCTTTCCCCTGGAGTGCCTGCATCAGGACTCTCAGCTCTAGCTGCTCTCAGTGCACCTGAGGAGTTTCTTCTGGGACTGTCTGCTGGAATCTCATCGAGATCGACAGCACTCTTCACATACAGGACTTTCCACATGACAGGACTCTTTACATCACCAGACTTGTGGGATATCTCTGGCTTTGTTGTTTAATACTGTTGCACCTTAACTTGTCTGCTTACTGAAGTAAATAGTTTGCACTTTTCACACTTTCCTTGGTTTTTATCTGAACCTGGTGAGGGGGAGGGGTGGTTTATTTTGTTTTTTCTCTGGCTCAGCCCCAGTTTGCCTCAAACCTCGTCAGCACCCAACTGATATGAGAGCAGCTCAGGAGCATAATCACGTGCTTAGCTTTGGAACTTTAAGGCTGTGAATAGATCTAATGATTCCTGTGTCTTGATGGAAAGTTGTCTTGCCTAGTTTTATGTGCAGGAGAAAAAAGGCATCTAGATATTTATGCATTATGTTTCATGTCCATATTTTAATTGTTATAGAAAGAGTAATTAAAATAACATTGCTTTTACTTTATTTTTAGGTCCTCACTGCAATGTATATAAGAAGCTATTAGGGTCTTCTGGTGTCTGTTGTAATTGTGTAACTAAATGAGGACTATCTGGCTGCATTTAGCCTCCAGAGACTTTGGGACCACTGCATTTCCAAGTAAATGTTAGTTTAACACACTGTCTTTTAAATTTGTGTCTACTGTTGATTTACAGAACCTGGTCCCAGGTTCTGTAGTAAAAACAGGTTAAAAAATAAGTAAGGTTTTAATTAATAAATTCTTCATGGAAATGTTCTGTCGCCATTCTGTCCTTGTGCAACAGTTGCCCTTGCTTTCTTTGATTTTTTACCTTTAACTGGTATTTGGAAGTCCTTTAAGACAGAAACTGTCCTTTTTGTTTATTAATCATGCATTGCCTAGAATAAATAGGCACCAATAAAAAGAATTTAAAATTATAATTCTCACTGACATACAAAGGTAGTATTTATTCTCATATGTTATTTTGGAGAGAGTGAATTTTACATATGATAGTGTTAGTGTACATTTTAATGACAATCTTCATAACAAATAGTAAAAGTTTAGACTTCTAAGGAAGGCTAAGTAGTCAGAAAACAGTAGAAATTGCAACCAGGCTCTGAAATAGCTGAATCTTCACTACTTTGTGATTACAGGTTCCCAACAGCCCAGCAGAAACCCATCAAAATAGATGAAAATAAGATATGCTATCAGCTGCTAGTAGTCATCTTTTTATTAGCTCTGCAACAGCCAATCAGTCAAACCACAGTGTGCAACTGTAATGAAATATAGATTTCCCTTTTGTTGTTGTTGGAAAGAAAACGCTTCCATTTTATGAATCTACACACACCCTATAGTAAGAAGTATGCTTTTGTCAATATCATTCCATTCTTCATTCTGGGTAGTGTTACAAGGGAAGACCAAGAAATTACAATATTTTCAGCCTTCTGGGGCTTATTATTTCAGTTCCTTCTTTTCTGACTTCTGATGGGAGAAGTACATCCCATTTCCACGGCCCAGTGGTCTCCATGCCAGTATGACTTTTTCAATTTAGGTACAGTAGAAGTAAGTTACAATGACTGAAGATCCCTCCTGTTAATTTGGAGGGAACATTAAACTTCTCTGGTATCCACGAGCTAGGTTTCTTTACACTTCCATTTGAGTATGTTCAGTGCTCATTTCATGACAACCATTTAGAGTTTTTTTGTAATCAGTGGAGAATAAAATTATTCCGAAGAATAATTCATTCATCTGGCTTAGATTCTGCATAGAGAAGGAATGAATTGTACTCTAGAGATTTGTAGCCTTGCATTTCTGTAGAGAGAGAACTGACAAATTGCTTAGACAGTTTAAAGTTATGTGAGATGAATCCTGCCCATCACTCCTGACACATACCCTTGAAAGATAAATTTCAGCTCCTTGAAATCAGTAGGATTCAAGCCATGTAAATAATTTTTGAAATTTAGTAATTCATCTTAAAGTCTACTAGTTTTTCATTTGTATGAACAATTGCACTTTTTTGTCTCACAAGAACACTATGAATTTAAATGCAGTAAACATTGCAACTGAGGTCAGATACCTTGTGTAAATTCTTAATTTGTGGTATTTGAAGGCAACAAAAATAAGGTTATAACTTCTAGTGATTAGTGAATAACAGAAATAAGTTGAGTTTGCTTGGTTGCTTCCTAAATCAAACTCATATGCATTTAAAATATTTTTTCCTCTTCAGGTCTGAGCAACAGTCTGTTCCATGCTGTGGTAAAGAGTATGTTTTGTTAGAGCCTTTCTTTGAGCCTTTGTGATTATCTTCTAATGATGACTCTTCATATGACTCATGAGTGAAGGCATTTGTGCATAGATGATAGATATATATTAAACATTTACTTCTAGACACTGTATTACTTCTCATTATTAAATCAATGCTCAAAAATTGTCTTGTGAGTGCATTGGCAGAAATAATTCCACCTGTACAAAGATGTCACTTAGGACGAAAAGTTCATATTAAATTAAAATTTCCACTGTTGTCCCAGTTATTTTTGCTGAGAAATAAAAGCTGGCGTCATGTTCATCCAAGGGAATTTGGTTTTTGACTGCAAAACTGAAAATAATACAGAAAATATACATGGCAGTCAAGAACACTAGTTTCTTAGGAGTCTAGAGTCACAAGTTCAATATCTAATTGTTAAACTTTAGCATCCATTGTCTTCTAACCCTATCACCATTTACTCCTCTGTTACTTACCACGTTCAATGGAATCCTAGTACAGTTTTTCTTAAGAGACATATAAAATACCTTTAGGCTGACCAAGCACTGGAAGAATGGTAGATAAGGAACTCGAACCTGGATCCTCTGGATAACAATTAGATTGCCTGCCATGATACTTAGTAGCTACTTCCTTTCTTCCTTTTCATAAGGAAACTTCTGATTTGTTCCTGTGGCACAAGAAAAATAACTAAAATCCTGTAAAATTTAATTGGACAGAAAAATATTATCACTAGTTTTAACACTGATTTTAACACTTCCTGTTAATTATTAAGTGGTTTATTTTTCATTCAATGACCACCACATGATTATCATAAACTTATCCTCACATCATCCTTGAAAAAAGCACTGTACTTTCTGTAGCCATTTGTGACGTTATTTTGATGTGTTGAATCAAGATGATTGTTCGTTATGGATGAGAAATGCTAATTTGAAATCTGTCTGCTCCTGAGCAACAGTGTCTCTAGGAGACACCTGCAGAGCCCTTCAAATATTATTCTGTAACATGTGCAAGTTTTTTTCTGAATTTAGATATGAATACACCTTGGGTATTATTTACTGGATGAAGCTCAACACTCATTACCTGTCATTTGAACTCACATTTATTTAAAAGAGGACCAGTAAATTTCCTACACAAAAGGATACACCTCTGTATTTCAAGCTTTCATAAATTTATTTTAGTTATGAAGTAGAAAATATGGTTCCAATTTGAAATAAGTAGACTATTGTTAGTTAAAAAAATCCATTTATCCTCTCATGTTGTTCCTCTTTATCTTGGCTGATTTCTTTTTTTAAGTTCTGTACATCCTCTTCATAATCCTACTGGAATTCCACTGCTACTGCATTTACAGCCATAGCACACTTGCATAATTCCAAAAGGTCTATTTTCTTCCATTTAATGTAGCAAAAAGAAATCTTGCCTGAATATAAAACATATCTGTTTTGATTATGCAAACAGTTGTGTGTAATTTTGCATCTTCTTTTTATATCATGTCCATTGAATCCATTTTAAAGGGAAATCATTTTCTGAACTAAAATGTTATCCAAAGAGCAGCTCTACTTTTGCTGACATGATTGTGATTAGGAAATGTAGATCACTGCATATGAATACTTTCAAGAAGAATTTTTCTGATCTAAACTCTACAAGAGAACAAAATAGACCACAAATAAATAATCAGGCAGCTTTTATAAGTTTAAAAATAAGTCATGTATTGCAAAATTGTTTTAAAAAGTAATCAGTTTCATCTGAAAAAAAAGCATATCTAATTTACAGCAGACAGAATCCAACAACATTGTTTTTTAATTGGGCAGTAGAAGTGTTAAGGTGACAGGACTGAGAACAGGTAGATTATCTAGGAATAGAAAATGCTTTAAGACAGAAAACCAGCTGGTGTAGGGCTTTTGTGTCAGTGATCCATGTTGCATTCTGTAATAGGAACTGTTCAGACAGTCTGTGGCACAGCTGTTCTTCCTTAGAAACAAACAGGCAGGTCTGTTAGTGGTATCACTCCACAGGTATTATAATAACAGTAGGTTTTTGGTTTGGATTTTGGGTTTTTTGTTGTATTTTCTCAAAAGTGATTTTCATCATATTGAGGAGTATCTTTACAAGGACATAAATTAAAGTTGCTTTGTGTCACAATCCATGTTGAATTGAGTACTTATAATGTATCTGTAGAAGAAAACTCTTGGGGACTATTTTTAATGTATTTTTTAATGTTGTGAGTTGGGTATATAGGGAACATACACTAAACTTACCAAGCATAGTGTCATGGGTTTGATGTTAGAAGTTTTGTTTTATATGTTTACAAAGGAAAAGTTTTAATCAGTTTTTTCTTTCCCTTTCTCTTTCTCCTTGCCCCCCTCCTCCCTTCCCGAGTT
>WEKX01007640.1:25564-38092 GCA_013390025.1 Pitta sordida
TATATATATTTCCCTCATTAAGGTTGATGTTTTTCTCTTAACGGTCTCTCGTCCATTTTTCTTTGAAAGCAACCCCTAACAGTGTCCAAACAAGGACACATAGTCACAAGAAGAAGATGCAGCTAAGATAACTGTTCTCTGACTTTTTCTGTGCACAAGATTGATCTGGATTAGGGACTGCCAGTTATTAAGGCAGGTTTAGTCCAGCAGTCCAAATATTTTTAAGAAAATTGGCAATGCTCTACACTCTAAACACAGTGAAGTTATTTTCCTTCAAAGCATAGAATTGAATCATAAAGAATCATAAATATTTTTAAAGTCACAAATGAACTGTGTCACACCACTAATTAGCTGATTATTTTAAAAACAAACACAAAATTAATTATGCCTGCTAGTGAGAGGGTTTTTTCTCCCCATGTAGTCCTTATGGAAGGAATCTGGAGAAACAAATTGTGAGAATATTGAATAATGGTATTCTGGGATTGAGTTGACATTGAAGTAGCCATAGCTATATGTAAAATGAAGCTTCAAGTCATATTGAGAGTTTGCTCAATGCAGGGAATGGGTCTGTTTTTATCAGTAAGACAGACTGCTTACAGTACCACTGGACTTCTGAAGTGGAGGACGGGGTAGGGGTGCAGTATAACCCTCCTGTACTCCAGGAGCAGGTAGTTAGAGACTTACTGAGCAACTTGGATCCTCACAACTCCATGGGACCAGATGGGATCCATCCTAGGGTGATGAAAGAGCTGGCAAATGAACTCGCTAAGCCGCTCTCCATAATTTACCAACAGTCCTGGTTCACCGGTGATGTATTGGGTGACTGGAAAGTGCCTAATGTGACACTCATCCACAAGAAGGGCTGGAAAGAGGATCATGGTAATTACACTTATACCCCGTCGTTCGCGAGGAACGGGACAGGCCATGGGCCTCGCAAAAAGCTGAACTCACAAAGAAGTGCAGGTCGTTAATATGCATGCAGGCCACACCCATTGCTCCACCCCCCAGCACTCCAGAGCGCTGGGGACAATTTTCTGCTTCTCCCCTCGGACTGTCAGCACAGGGGAGCAAAGGGAACCGTTTCTGAGCCCCCTCTGACTCAGGAGACAACCCCCACACCGAGAATCTGTTGGCTTCTCCAGGCTGCTGCAACCGTGCTCCCACAGCCCAAACCCTGTACTGCTGCTCCCCCACCCCCGATGTGCATGCCCACGGCGTCCCGGCATGGAGTCTCAGCCCACCAGGGCTGCTGTGGGGCGGTGGCTGCCTCAGGACCGGGGCTGCCGGCCCGCCAGGGCTTCCACGGGGCGGGGGCTGCCGCGGGGCTGGGGCTGCCGCAGAGCTCTAAATGTGAGGCTGATCCGGAGAAACCATGCGCCCTCCCTCTGTGCCCTCCCTGGGGGGCAAGTCCACCTCGCCTCACAGGGAGAGCCAGCACTGTCCTTCAGCAAAGCTGAAGCACTGCATATGCATTGGCTGGGGAAAGTCACAGATCCCGGAAGCTGGACTGTGCAAAAACTGCTTCGCAAATGGGCGGGGTCGTAAAGGAGAGGTCGCAATGCAGCGGGCATTCACTGTATATACCTGTCAGCCTGACCTCAGTCCCGGGTAAAGTCATGAAACGGATAATCCTGTGTGTTATTACACAGCACCTGCAAAATAACCACGACATTGGATCTAGTCAGCATAGATTTAAGAGAGGTAGGTGCTGCCTGACCAGCCTGATCTCCTTTTATGAACTGGTGACTCGCCTGGATGACAAAAAAAAAGCCGTGGATGTTGTGTACTTGGACCTTAGAAAAGCCTTTGCATGGATTCCCATGGTAAGCTTCAGGAGAATCTCTCAGAGAGTGGATTGGATAGGAGCACTCTGTGTTGGGTTACGGATTGGTTGGAGGGACGAGACCAGAGAGTGTTGTTAAATGGTGCCACATCCAGCTGGTGGCCAGTCACTAGTGGAGTCCCACAGGGATCAGTGCTTGGCCCAGCACTGTTTAACATCTTTATTGATGATATGGATGTGGGAATTGCGTCAACCATTAGCAAGTTTGCAGATGATACCAAGTTGGGGGCAAATGTTGAACTGCCAGAGGGCAGAGAGGCCCTTCAGAGGGACCTTGATAGGCTAGAGAGGTGGACAGATTCTAATAATATGAGATNTTTCCAAGCTTGTAGGTTCGATCCCTAGGTGAGCATTTGCTTGGGAGTTGGACTAGATGTTCCTGTGGGTCCCTTCCAACTTGGAATAACCTGTGAACCTGTGTTCAGTTGAAGTACAAGGTGATAGTGGTGATACTGGTTTTAAAATGCTCCAGAGGGAGAATTGACAGAGCTATACCTGGATTTTAGTAAAGCCTTTGACACTGTCCCCCATAACAAACTCCTGGTGAAGCTGGAGGCTTGTGGCTTGGATGGGTTTACAGTGGACTGGATCAGGAGTTGGTTGGATAACNCTGGTTAGACCACATCTTGTATACTGCGTCCAGTTCTGGGCTCCTCAGTTTAAGAGGGATGTTGAGCTGCTTGAGAGGGTCCAGAGAAGGGTGACGAGGATGGTGAAGGGGTTGGAACACAAGCCCTATGAGGAGGAACTGAGAGAGCTGGGGTTGTTCAGTCTGAAGAAGAGGAGGCTGAGGGGAGACCTTGTCGCTCTCTACAACTTCCTGAAAGGGAGTTGTAGCCAGCTGGGCGTCGATGTCTTCTCTCCGGCTACCAGTGATAGAATGAGAGGACCTAGTCTTAAGCTGCGTCAAGGGAGATTTAGACTTGACATTAGGAGGAACTTTTTCACAGAGAGGGTGATCTCTCAGTGGAATGGGCTGCCCAAGGAGGTGGTGGAGTCAGCATCCCTAGAGGTGTTCAAGAAAAGGTTGGTTGATGTACTTGGTGGCATGACCTAGATCTTAGGATAGGGCGTTATTGGTAGGATGGGTGTTGGTAGTGGGGTGACAACAGGTTAGGTAACAGGTTAGGTTAGGTAACAGGTGATAGGTTGGACTCAATGATCTCCATGGTCTTTTCCAACCTTACTAATTCTGTGATTCTGTGATTCTGTTATTAGGACCAAAAGAAATTATGGACTAGAAGACTAGTATACTAGATGCTATTACTAGCAGTGACTAGCAGGGTTTATCCACAACTAAGCAACGATGATGTTTGCTGTAATGTTTTTCCCTTGGCTTCAAAAACGCTAATGAAAGTAGGATATCTTTGATGCTGTCCGTTTGCCTCACCACTTCCAGACAAAAATTAATCATGTGGCCTCCATGCCAGACTGGTGCCAGAAGCACCACTAAGTGGAGGCCACTGCTCCTTTTATCTAGTGCTCAGTAAGGTAGGAAATAGACCCATCACAATCTAATCCAGCTAAATTGCAAGTGTTAGAACAAAGAAGAAGAACTGACTGTACAAGCTGTCACAGGATTGCCTGTCCTTACCCCTTCTCCCCGAGGAGTAACTAGTTGAATATTCTTTTTTGAGAGCTAGGATTTTTACCGCAGTACAGACTGGTGTTTGGATCCAAAATTTGGGACTCAGTACTATGCAAGCAGGAAAAAATTTCTTAGGAGGAATACCAGATGAAAAAAATTTACAATTTAACTGCAAAATTTTCAATCTCCACCTCCAGGTGAAATGTATGCATGTTCCTGATTTCACTAAGATTCTCTTTGTAACTTAGGACCTATACCGAGGAACCCCAGGGAACTCATGACCAAAAAATTCCAAATGTGGGATTTAGCAGGATCTTAGTTATTATTATAGCAAAATTCTCTGCAAACATTTTAATTAAAACTTGACTGCTCTTTGGAAATAGTTGGAGGCTTTGAAGAATCAATTCCATGATCAAAATAGACAGCTGTTAGGTATGCCAACATAAAAAAAAGCTTCTTATTCTATTGCATTTATTATGATAAAAATTTTTGGCAGAAACAGGACAACAAGGATACAGTATCTCACATGGTGACGGTGCTAAATTGTCATTAGCCAGATAGGAGGAATCATTACTGTTATTTTCAGAAATGAGAAATTGAGGATTTAATCCAAAACCAACTTGACCCTGAAAGATGCTGTTGAAATAAGCACATAGAAGGAAACTTAAGGTACAAAATATCACAGTGACACTGGCGATTTTGCAGATTCAGTCAAAACAAGTTTTAATATTCGGGAAGTTTTGGGAGGTCATGAAGGAAGAGAGGAAGACAAGGTTGCTTATTACTTTTTAAGAAGTGTTGTTTTAAGGAAAAAGTTGCTAGATTAATAGAGTTAATTCCTTTTCTTTCCCAAGTTGCCTACAGAAATAATTACCATTATTTTAAACCACCAAGACAATGTCAAAGGAGATAACTAAAAATATACAGCTGTGATGGGATGTTGATGTATAAGGAAAATGTTTATCTTGAGAGGCTTCTGATAGAGTATTTTAGTTTAGCCATTACACTCTGAATTTAGTAAAAGTTGAGAGGGGAGTGCATGAGGCATTATTTTGCCTCCATCCTTGGGTAAAATCCATGAAATTCTGTAAAAGGTACAATGTCTTGTTCCCTGCAGGTTTACCAATTTAACCTACTATGGAATACACTCTAAACACAGTTTCTATAGCTGATCTATTGTGATCCCATGTATTATAGGCACGTATTATTGTCTTCTCTATTTTTTACCCTTTCATATGTTTCGTACAATGATGAAGAGCTGATCTAGGGTGACATAGGAATAATGTGAACTATTTTCTATTAGCCACAAAGTCTTGGTATTGGATAATAAAATGTATTTGGAACTAAAACTTCCGTGTTTAGTAAGTTAGCTTCATGGTTGACTGGAGACAGATAAATGCTATTAATTTTCTCTCTTAATACTCTGGGAATATTCTTATTATATTTATCCAGAATAAAATTATTCTGAGGGTAATTTTGATAGCGGCTGTCATTTTTCATTTATTGTGTATTTGATTTATCATATGTAATGCCAAACAGAATGCAAAAAATCTATGAAAAATATAATCATCTAATAGGTGATTTAATTAGTGCATGTATGTAGAAAATATAATCTTTGGTAATTATCTGTAATTATGTTTTCCTTGCAATTTAAAATAACTTGTATTTTTCAGTAGGGAACAACTCTCTTTTTCACTTTTCCCCACCTTCTATGACATTGATTACCTTTTTGGCAAGAAAGAATTCACCACTTGAACTAGAAGAAGTAGCAAGGATTTAGTAACTAGTTACAGTCATTCAGGGACAGAAGCACATTTTTGGAGGTCAAAAAGGAGTATTTAATTATTGGCTATCAAATAAAAAACCAACAGATATTATTAAAGAAAGTCTTAATGCTGAGAACTATTGCATCATTTACAAGACCTCTGTAGGAAAGTGGCAGAATCTTTTGTGTTTAATTTGTAACATGAATGTGGTGCTCCTGTTCATGTATCTACTTTCTGACAGAAACAACAGTGGAAATGGAACAAAGACATAGGAAAAGACTTAACTTTCACTCGTATTCAGGAGACTTATGAGGCACTTGCAAGAATTTTGCAAAGCTATTTAGGGCAGGGAAGTAGATAAACCTATGAGTAGACTATACACAGGGGAAGTAGAGCTAGGTTGAAACTTTGCATATACTGTATCTTAGCATAATAATGCACTGGCACAGACAGCAAAGGATTATAAAAATTCTGATACATATTTATGAAAAAGCATCAAAATAGGAAGAGGCCATAAAAAGCCTGTATAAACATGTAGAAATATATACCCCCAAATCCTGCATTTACAGGTATGTGGGGCATGTAACATGCTATTGAATTCCTATAGCAGTGATAATGTAATAAATTCAGTATTGGAGGGGAAAAAAAAGGGAACACCAGCAATTCAGCGGGTTTCACTTTGAAATTTTGTGTCAAATGAATTATTTATTCATTCCTATTTTAGCTTTAGATGCTCAGGAATATTCCTCCTGAATTTTCTCAGGTATTAGCAGTATTTGTTTTCCATATAACATCCCTACTTTCTCCTATAGCCACAGTTCTGTATTTTGAGCATATATTTACATGGGATCACTAAGCTTTTGAGGCATTTAGCCAATCTGAAAGACATGAACACAAAATAGTTTCCCTAACACAATCTGCTAGTAATAAAATTAAACTAATATAAAACCAAGTTTGAACAAATTTACAACAAATGAAATAATTTCAAAACAAAATAATTTCATGTTATGTGTCCTGATCAGAGACAAATATCTGAGGTTTGATTCTTTTTTGAAAATGGCATGATTTTCAGTTTAAAAGCTTGGTTAGGGTAAAAAGGTATTTTTTCTCCATCTGACTAGATTGAACAGACATTCTGCTTCAATCACCATGTTCTTGACTTGTGCTTGATGTTAAATATGATTGACTTCTAGTGGCATAGTATACAGTCAAGGATGGAGAGGTATAGATAATATTGTGAATGCCATAGATCCAGCTTGAGTGTTAATTTTGAATGTGCTGGAGATATTATCAAGATAATATAATTAATATTAAGGGCAGAAAATTTCTGTTAAATGTTGAATAAAAATATAGGAATAATGAATCATATATAGATTGTTTTTAAAATTAGCATAGATTAACATGAAGTAGGAGTGGTATTAACTATCTGAGAAATTCGGTTAAGCAGGATATTCATAGGTATAATGAGAAACACAGCCTCCTAATATCTGCCTGGATTCATTTACCTCTGTCAGTCGCAGATCAGCAGTCAATGAGACAGGCATGTTGAGACCAGATACTTTGTAAAGCTTTTCAAAAACAGAACTGGGAAAATATTCAGCAAAGTTTTGAGCCATACAGTCCTGTCGTGGTTTGACCCTGGCTGGATGCCAGAGATTCACCACAACCTCTCCTGGAGGAGAAAAACTGGAAAATAAAGCTGGAAAATAAAACTGGTCACAGGCAAAAAAGCAAGGCAACTACAAGTAAAGAATATAAAGGATTTATTTACTAGCTAACAAGATCAAAACTGGAAAGGAAGCATCATTTAAAAGGCAACNCCTTCGATCTCTCAGCCTCTCGACGCAGGTTCTGAACTGGCCCCTACATCTTGCTACTGAGGTTTTTTTTCTTCTCTGCCAAATATGTTTTTCACAGAGACATCTCTGTCTCTATAACCTTGAATGCCATGTCAGCGACTGAGCCAAGAGCTGAGCTGTTAACCCCCTCGCTGCCAGAGCAGCAAAAAACCCCTAAACCATAACAGGTCCGTGACCTGCAATGTGAGTTCTCCTTCCTCTTTTCCTTAGGACATAAGGTAGTGCACCCATAACACCAGTTCCTCACTCTGGTCTCTTTCTTGACACAGTTTTTAGATGGTGCCACTTATGCCAAGGCTTCCTTTCTTTCCAACATGTTTTACAGCATAAAAGTGAGATTAAGACTCCTACAAAATGTTCTCCTGAAGAATTTACAACTTTCTTTAAAGAGACCAAAGGGGGAAAGGGCAGAGGGGCAGGGAGAAGTGTTCTCAGAATATGCTTTTGCGATAACTAGTTCTTAGGCTACAGGCAGAGTTGACTGATACCATATAAGAATAAATGCAGCTTGAAATGTGTCATGGGGAGAGGCCTTTTGTTCTATTGTAAAACTTTTCTCCTTTTTACTGGAACAGACAGTAGATATCTCTTCTTACCTCCCTTTCCCTCCCCTGAAAGGAATGTGACATGGAGGACCCTGTAGCTTATCTTCCCTCCCCTGAAAGNACCTGTTGTGCTTGTTTATTTTGCCTCTTGTTTACAGTTGTCATTGTTCCAGTGTGGGTTTGGTTTTTCTTTTAATATACTGTTATTGTTCAAACATATATATATATATTTGTTATATTAAATTTTTTCCCTTTCTCCCAGTAAAGTTCTTATTTCTCTCTCTCGTTATATAATTCAAGTATTTCTAAATTTAATTCATGCTTCATCTTAATTGACCCAGGACAAAATGTAATTCAGTTGTTTATATTGATTAGAATGTCACTTTTCCAATATTAAGTAGCAGAATAATTTATTTTATGCTAATTTATTATTACCTAATATTTTATGCAGACAACAGATCTTATCCTTATGATTGCCAAAAAAGTGTTATATTCTAACAGTTGGCATTTAAGGAAAATAGGGACCTGATTTTGGAAGATGTAGGAAAGAATTAAAAAAAATTCGGTGTAAAGAAAGATTGTAAAAGCTGCAGAGGAATGTTTGAATTTGATATCCATATCTCTGAATAAGTGATTGAGAGCCATGTTAAATAATAGTCTCTTGAAAAGGGGGCTTCAATCATTATAGAAAAGACTGGTGCATGAAATTCACACCAGGAGTATTTAATATGCTCTTTGAAATTATTAATTCCTATTTTTCATATTATTTGATCATGACATCCTGGAATGACCAGAACATCAATTCAACATGGGTGCAAAGAACTGATCCTAGCTGGATGCCAGGCATGCACTAAAGCCATTCTATCACTCCCTTTCTCAAGTGAACAGGGGAGAGAAAATAACAAAAGTTCACGAGGTAAGATATGGTCCACCAAAGATCACTCACCAAATACTATCACAAGCAAAACACACTCCCATTGGAGATATTAACTGAATTTTATTGCCAACAAAATCAAAGCAGGATAATGGGAAGTAAAATAAATCTTAAAAAATACCTTTCCCCCACCTTCCCTCCTTTCCAAGGTCTACCTCCTCCAACCCAGAGGTGCAGGGAGATGAGGAGTTGGGTGATTATAGACAGTTCATCTCATGTTGGTCCTGATACTGCTCAGGCAGAAAAGTCTTTCCCCTGCTCCAGTGTGGGGTCCCTCCCATGAGAGATAGTTCCCTCTATGAACTTCTCCAACATGAGTCCATTCCATGGGCAACAGTTCTCCATGAACTACTGCAATGTGGGCCAGTCTTCCATGGATTGCGATCCTTCAGGCACAGCATCCTCCAACATGGGTCCCCCACAGGGTCACAAATCCCACCAGCAATGCCGCCCCAACATGAGATCACCTCTCCATGGATCAGCAGGTCCCTTTCAGGAACTTACTCGAGCACAGGTTTCCCACAGGTTCACAGTCCTTTTTTGGGCATCCTTCTACACTGGCATGGGTCTCCTTCTGGGTGGAGGTGGATCTCTGTACCCCTGTCGTCCTCCATGGGCTGCAGGGGCACAGCTGCTCCACCATGGTTTTCACCATGGGCTTCAGGGGAATCTTAGCCCCACCACATGGAGCACTTCTTCTCCCTCCTTCACTGACCTCGGTGTCTGCATTTTTGCTCCTCTCACATGTTCTCTCTCCACTTTTCTCTGGCCTCAATTACACCTACACGGTAATGTTTGTTTTTTCCGTCTTAAATACATTATCCCAGAAGCATTACCACCATTTCTGATTGACTCAGCCTTGGCCAGCAACGAATTCATTCTTGAGCTGACTGGCATTGGCTCTGTCAGACATGAAGCCATCCCTGTAATCCTCCCACTACCAAAACCTGATCACACTAAACAGACTAAGGTTTAGAAATACTATTTTCATTTTTAGCCTGAATTTATTTAGGTATAGTTTATATCCAGCATGGCTTAAATAGTTCATCCTTTCTCATCATACCTAGATGAAGAATTTATATATACAAATCATCCTCTTTTTAACTTTCAATTTGCAAGGTTAGACAACCCACCAAGGTATTTTAACACTCTTTAGAACAAGTCAGCTAACCAATCATCTGTTCTTCCTGCTAGCCTCTCCGTGCTCCTTTGTTTCAATTTATATTTTCTGAATGTTGGTGTCTCAAATTGTAAATGTTTCACATGAGATTTCATATATTTATTTATTTTAACTAACTGCATTACTCAAATTATTAGAAATTAGATCAGACTCATCTTTTCAACTAAGGGAACAGAGATTATGAAGCTCAAATATTAAATGAAAGTTGTTTCTTCCCATCTTTTATTCCAAGTACCAGATACGAGAAACAGAAGCACATCAAAGAAAACGTTCTAATTTACAGTGTTTTCCCTGTTCACTGAATTTCTCCCTAGCTACTTGGAGGCTTTTCATTTTTTTTTTTCCCCTTTAGGCTATGAATATCTAAGTAAGTATAATTCTTTTCAATTTTCTATTTTCATTTCTAAAATATCAGTTCCCTGTAAATTTTCAATATTGTGCAGATCTTGTAATTGCATATAGCGATAAATCATGCACCTTTTTCATACCACTTATTTATACTCATTGAATATATAACTGTCAAGAAATAACTATGCCATCATATTTCAGTTTCAGTAAAAAGATCATATTTTATTGTGGTTTTCACTTATTTCCAGGGGTCCCCCCTTCCTTGAAAGATATAAGACTGGGCGATGTCAGATTAAGATGAAATATCATCACAAAGTATTAATTTTTCTTCAAAGATCTTAAAATAGCTTTCTTATGCTTTTGCTGGAACATTTTTCGTCCTGCTTCAAGGGGAAAAACATGGATAGGAAAATCAACATCATAACTTCAAATTGAGTGGTATATCCTCAAAATGTGGGCTGCAAATTTAACTACAGGAGCACAAACACTTAAGAGAAATAAACAAATACATCCTGTTATACTGGAGAAGCGTGTCCTTCTTGAAGTCTATACCCTTTATACATAAGTAACAAGATAAATGTAAATAAGTAATATTTTCTAGGCATACTTATGAGATATATGCAAATAAGACAAAAAGGCAAACATCTTTTGTGCACATTTGAATGCTGCAGGCTTGTCTTCTGAATAAAATGTATAATTTTTAAATTCTTATAGATATAGCAGCACAATTTTTTCTTGGAAAAAGTGCTTATAAAAACAGCTCAAAATCACTGAAGTTATTTTCACTAGTCTAGGATCTGACAGTGTCTAGTTGTCTTAGTTCAAACGAGAGAACAGTGTTAGAGTAATAACACATATGATATGGAGTTTTGTAAGGTAACTGTCGAGACATTTTCAAACAATTTGAAATGCAAATAGAATATCAGTGTTATGTTGTACAGGAAGCTTTTAGGATATATGAATGTGACTAATTATATTTTGTTCTTGTGAAATACTTTAGGAAAGAAACCAAAAAACCCCCCTCCAAAACATCAAAGTGAGTTTACAATACAAAATAAGAGAAGAAACAGGAATTAAAGTTCAGTGAGCCCCGCGTATTTGCGGTCTGCTATTTGCGAGCTTCAGNCCGTCCCCATTGTTCCCGCGCCGTGCTGCCACTGCCCCTCTGGCCCACGCCAGTCCCGTCCTCGACGACCTCGGCGGAGCAGAGCCAGATATCTGAAACAAGCCCCTCTCCCAGGACCCACCCTCCTCCCGACCTTATTAGGGGAGGGGGCATGGCTACGGGCATGGCGTACTCGACTACATAGTGGGTTCACTATCTTTGCAGATTTCATTACTCGTGAGAGGTGGACCAGACCCAACAGCCCATGAGTAACGGGGGTTCACTGTATTTTTATTTTCTGGTGCTTCCATTAAAAGTCAAAATAGTAGTAAATCGATGAAACACTATCAAGGAAACAAGTTCTGTTCCTTCTGGCCTCACTGGGGTTAAGTCTTTACTTGACCTATGCAGATGAAAAAAAGAGGGCTGAGAAATTAATGTAGTCTAATCTCCCATTTTAAACATTTGCCATTTTACTGTGTGTAGAATAACTTCACAATTTGTTGTGATCAAGTGCAAAGAATTTACTCATGACACCCAACATGATTGCAAATGTTGATGGAAGACAGAGACACCAAAATGGAAGGAAGAAAATGTGTGTCATCTGCTTTCACTAAGCATACATAAGGTGCATTGCTCTACTTCACTTGGCTGATTTTCTGTCCCTCTTGAAAATGCGGCATTCAGGGCCATGGGGAGAAAAACTTCCCTTTGAGAAAACTGCTGTCTGAGATTCCCATCAGAGAACACTTTCAGGAGCACTCTCAAGGAGCCACCTCCAGAGGTATATTCAGGTTCTCAGGCTCAATTCCTATGAGACACGATATTTAACTGCTCATGACCCCTAAAGTGGCAGAAAGAGGGAAAGAAGTATGACATGAAAGGAAAATACTCTTTCCTTTTGTCAGCAGTAATCTCTTATGTCACGGTAACTGCCTCTGAGATGGTAATCTTATCCCTTAGCACCCTGAGATAGCCACATTTGATAAAACTCTAGTTACTCATACAGTTCAGCTGCTTTTTGAAATGCTATCATGACTCTAAAAAGTTGGGTTTTTTCTAAAGTACCACAACTATGAAAAAGAATGATCAATTAAAATCTCATATGTAATAATAAAAACAAATATAACAAAAAAATAATAAGCAAATTGTGGGGGGTGTGTTTTTACGTGTCCTGAAATTTTATATTAAACTTAGGCGCGAAACAGATGTATCACATATTTTTCACCTTGGTGGTCTAAAATTGTAGCATGCAGACAGAAGTATTCCTTCACCTTGAGAGTTTGCAAAATTCAATCCAGATGTTGCATTATGAAGGCGAGAGTGCTGAAATTATTACAGAATCACAGAATCACGGAAT
>WEKX01007641.1:0-10817 GCA_013390025.1 Pitta sordida
GGACGGGATGGGATGGGATGGGATGGGTTCCACCCCTGGGAGTCCATAAAAGCGCTGCTTGTGCCCCCCCCAGCCTGAATTTCAAGGACCCCGAGGCGGTGAGGGCTCTGACCTGCACCCTGCTGAAGGAGGATTTCGGGCTCACGATCGACATCCCCGTGGAAAGGCTCATTCCCACCGTCCCCCTGAGGCTGAACTACATCCACTGGGTGGAGGATCTCGTCGGCCGCCAGGATGCGGAGAAGCCGGTGCTGAGGCGGGGCATCGACATCGGTACTGGGCAAAACAAAATGTTTAATTCGCTATTTACGGTCAGCGGCACCGGCAGATGGAACTCGTTACATAGCAGTTAGTAATGCAGGCACAAATGTCATTCTAAAAGAGTTAAAAAAAAAAAGTGGGTGTTTCTACTACTCGGTGTTCAATAAATTGTGTTTTGTGAGTAATCTAATAACTTTGCTTTTGAATGTCTGTACAGGAGAGTTTGTGAGTTGCAGAGCCATATTTTCTAGCATTCCATTTAGTAACATTTTTTCTGCTGTCCAAGGTGTATTTGACAGGTGTGTCCTTTTTAAACTTTGGTTTTTATTTCAGTGTGGCTGTTTTCATGAGCTAAGTTGTAGAAGACATTTAATTAGAAGTGGGAGCAAATGCTATCAAGCTGTATTTTGATTTCAGCTTGTCAAAGATTTCCTGCTTATAGTAGAAAACAAAATACTTTTTAAAGTGGACTGAGCATCAGCAGATGTATGATATTGTCCAGAGTAGTTTGTTCAGCTTCAGTGTGGATTTTTGAGTAATATCAGAACAATATGATTTGGTGTTCATTAGAAATAAAGGCAATCTGTGTAGGAGCTTCCACATACAAATAATAAATCTGGCACTTGGATTCCAAAATTTTGGTTGTTCTGTATAAATTATTTAAAAGGATAGTATATTTGAATTTAGTCCACATCTTTTATATTCTCAGTAGAATCTTCCTTTAGAGTTTCAAAGACCCGTTTAAAGATTCTTTTATACTGAAGGAAACTCATAATGAATTGAGAGACGCTGGAATTTAATTTCTAGCCTGTGTTTTAATGCTTGACAATACTTTAAAGTTACTGACTTCCTCAGAGCTTGGGCTCAAGAACCTCAGTTACTGTGCCAGATTTTACATTTCTGCTTTCTTGGCATTTGCGAGTGTGATACTTTGTAATGGAATTTTTTGATATCCTGAAATTTACTGACTTGTACTTTTAGCTGGAGTTGTGCTGGACACCAGGTCTGCATCATCACATAAAGCACAGCTGCTTTCCTTTATAATTTGGAAATCTCTTAACCAGCTTCTACATGTGTGATACTGTTTTGATTTGTGAAAATGATTTCTATGGACTTCATCATGGTAGGTGGATGGGTAGAAGAGACAGATCCTCTGAGCCCTCCACACACTGCAAAGTCTTCATTTTGAGTTTGCATGAGCTTTGATGTTCCAACTCTGGGAAAGCAGTAAGTAATTCAAGAGGGATGTTACAGGAGTGCTGGAAATGACTCGGTATTTTTGTGTCCTGACAGGGAATTATTGATGTTTCAGTAAGTCACTATAACAGACTCTTGATATATGTCTAAACTCAAGTTTTGTGGTGGTGGGATATCTTTTCCTTTTCTTACATATGCCCCCTTTAATGCTAAATTTTAAATTTGGTATAAATTTAATTTTACCAAATTTAAATTTGGTGATTTGATCACCTACATATGCCATAATTATTTTGTGCCAACGTCTCTCTCTTTGTTACTGAGTTTTTATCTGTCTGTCTATCTTTTAGATACCTTAATTGACACTTGTGGTTTTTTGTACATTAAAGAATGTTTTGGACATTAAAAAAAGACAGTCTGGTGAAACAGAATTGTTTAATGTTTGTTGCTATAGGCATCAAAGCAACTTATTTGTGATAGATAATAGAAAAGTGCAGGAGAGAAATATATTTGTGGTAAGGTTTTTGTTTTAGTAAAACCAAAATGCATTTGGCTTTCTGTATATAAACTAATTACTGTCATATAGAAGAAAAATAGATTAAAATGAACTTGATAATTTTCTAATTCTTTAATTCACTAGATGTGCATATTTGACAATGCTATTTTTCAAACTAAGAAAATAAACTTCACTGAAGAACTGAGTAGTAGGTGATCAATAATCAGCATTTTCTTGAAGTTAATTCTTTTTGTTGTAAAAAGTACATCATTAACAGCCACACTGGGTATAACACCACCAGAGACTTACTTTGCCTTTCTCATGGATTTTCACTTTTGCAGGGACAGGGGCATCTTGCATATACCCATTGCTTGGAGCAACTTTGAATGGCTGGTATTTTCTTGCCACAGAAGTGGATGACATGTGCTTCAATTATGCCAAGAAGAATGTGGAGCAGAATAACTTGTCTGAGCTTATAAAAGGTACAATGTAGTGAGGTATTTGGTAGTGCGCAAATGTTGTGACATATTTTTGCTGTGAGCGGGTCCAGAGAAGGGCGACAAAGATGGTGAAGGGGCTGGAACACAAGCCCTATGAGGAGCGATTGAGAGAGCTGGGGTTGTTCAGTCTGGAGAAGAGGAGGCTGAGGGGAGACCTTATCGCTCTCTACAACTATCTCAAAGGGAGGTGTAGCCAGCTGGGTGTCGGTCTCTTCACTCTGGCTACAAGTGATAGAACAAGAGGACACAGTCTTAAACTGCGTCAGGGGAGATTTAGACTTGACGTTAGAAGGAACTTTTTCACAGAGAGGGTGATCTCTCAGTGGAATGGGCTGCCCAAGGAGGTGGTGGAGTCACCGTCCCTAGAGGTGTTTAAGAAAAGGTTGGATGATGTACTTGGTGGCATGACCTAGATATTCTTCCTTATGGAAATCTGAACTTGTGCAGATAAGAGTTCTTTGTCCTCATTTCTGAATGAGGTCGTAACAATGCCTGTGGTGGCAGTAGCAGTATTCCAGACTTGGTCTGGAATGATGTTGGAAAATTTTCTATAGGAACTCAATGTCCTAAAAAGCAGGTTCATTTATGAGCTCTGAAATAAAAACTTTACTTCTGTTGAGTTTTGGCAGTGTCCTTTTGAAAAATATGTCTTAGTCTGTCATCCATGTCAGTCTTGAAGATCTAGAACTTCATGTGGAGAACAATGAGAGTTTTCTGTTCCTACTGCCATCGCAGGATTTTTGTGGTGTGGTGGTAGATTGCTGTCATGGAAAAATGGCTGGCAAAGGATCATGCCCCATGTGAAGCTGTGGTGCAAGCAGTTGGAAGGGCCTAGAGCATATCTGTGGTTGTATTGGAGAACTTGGTCTAACTCAAGCAGTCCTTACTGTTCTAAACAGACTCATGAGGTTTCTCTGCTGTTTATAAACACACGAACTGTTTGTATGCTAATCCTTAACTCGAAGGATTTATTGCATGCTGATATTAGTTACATGTCTTTTATGGAAAGTGTTGTCTAGGAAGTACAGTTTTTATACAGTGTATAATGTATATGGCATGCTAGATAAAATACGAAATTCCTTACTGACCAAATTCACGTTTTCTAATAGTGGTTAAGGTACCACAGAAGACACTCCTAATGGATGCACTGAAGGAAGAATCTGAGATCATTTATGATTTCTGCATGTGCAACCCCCCTTTTTTTGCCAACCAGTTGGAAGCGAAGGTAAGCTGACAAACTGAATGTTGCATGTACTTCAGTGGGAAGGTAGCAACAGTTTTGCCTGTTTACTTGGAGAAGGTGAGTGGAAAAGCCCTGATCATTATGAAGTAGCATTGAAGTCTTCTCCTTCCTTACCCTCTGGCTCCAAAGTGAGTTTTGAAAACTTGACTGTTACCTTTCATAAAGTGGAAGATGAGCTGTAGAATTCCACAAGTTGTTGCTGTCTTAGAGAATTAGTTTGGAAAGCAGACAGCTAGTAAATCTGAAATTTGGTGCCTGCTGCATAACAGTGGTACAGAGGAATTAGTTTCTGACATTGTGCTTGCCTGTATTTTTTTCCTTAGTGATGCAGACAGTATTGTACAGCTCAGAGCAGGTCTTGCAATACCTGCTGAATAGTCAGAAATGTAACTGTAACATGGGGCAGTAGAATAAAGATCTAAGATTTAGTTGAACACTGTGGTTTGTGTAGATGCATGTAGTCAGCATGTCTTAGATGTATTGGAACCACGTACTTCATATGAGCATGATCCTGATGTGTGGCAAGTAGCTTACCTAGGTTTGAGATTGTAAGGATTTCACCGTTATGCTTATTTGGAATGTGTCTTTGTCTGTTATCCACAGTCCTGATGAGGTGGGGAATAACTAGGGGTGGTGGTACTTGCCACCAACTAAAGACTGAGGCAGGAAGCCGTGTACAAAGCAGCCTAACATGTCATTAAATGTTCATGTCAAATGCTCTTTTTTTGTTTTTAATCAAGGGAATAAATTCTCGAAATCCCCGACGTCCCCCTCCCAGTTCTGTAAATACGGGAGGCATCACAGAAATCATGGCTGAGGGAGGAGAACTAGAATTTGTCAAAAGAATTATTCACGATAGTCTTCAACTTAAAAAGAGGTTACGGTAAGTGCTTTGTTCCAGTTTAAAAAAGACCCCATCAACCCAAATCATCACCGTTTATCTTCATCTTTGGCAGAAATTGTGTGAAAATGGTATTTTAAGTAAGGCACGTAGCTGTGGTCCAGTGGTGTCTGTTTGGTTTGGTTAATGACACATGCAGATCAGTAATTCCTGAGCATCAAACAATTAGAACTGATGTTGGGTGTATTTAAAGGCAGGAGACAAAAAATATGTGAACCTCATCTAATTGTCATCCTGATAATACTGGTTTTTTTTAGTTTAAAGAATATTTAATTTGCATATGCGAGCAGTTTAAAGTGCTTGCCTTCAATTTAGGTGCATACTTTTGAGAAAACTGTCCCTTGTTAGCGGGAATTCCGATTTTTGTACTTCCATACATTATACATATTTAGGAAAAAGCTTTTAGGATCCAGTAATCAAAAAATATGGAAAAGGGGTTCGTAGAGCTTGAATAATAATTTTAAATGAAGAACAGAGCTGTAATGCTTGGAGAGATCGAAAATGTGGAGCTGGGTGGAAGGATAATCTTCACCAAAAGTGAGAAAATTAATTTATTTCCTTTTTATCTCCTGTTTGTTTCCTCACAAAATATGAGTTAGGTGATGAAAACCTGGATAGGAAGTTACAAGTGAGCAGAAGTGCTAGTCAGCATGTTTGCTTTTGAGGCACAAATACTTGCCAGTAGTTGATTTTTCTTTCTTATCCTAATTCATTCTCCAAAGACAGTAGAGAAATTAAAACATATTCTTGTAAGGTGCAACATCTTCCATGTAACTAAGGTCACTCTGAAACAATATTCTTGGGTTTTTAGGTGCTGTTGCAGTAGCAGTCTTAATGTATTTCCTAAAAGCTCAGAAAGATTTCCCTGTCCAGTCTGTCTTTGGACCTTCTGTCCTGAATTTGTTGTACTATCTCCTTGTCACAGTGTGATTTTTTTTCTGTTGTTCTGCTTTTAAGTGTCCGCTCTTGCAGCTTTCTGATCCAAGCAGTTCTCACTGGTACTTGCCATTTTCAGTTGATGTCTGTTTGTACAACACTTTGTTGATGTGTCTTCTGCAGGTGGTACAGCTGCATGTTGGGGAAGAAATGCAGTTTAGCACCACTGAAGGAAGAACTCAGAATCCAGAGGGTGAGTTTATATTGAGTCCACACATATCCTGTGTATGTCCTATGCAATATATACTGTGTTTCAATGCATGGGGGTAATTATTCTGGAATTACGTGACTACATTTTTATTAAGAGAAGGAACTGCAATTACTTGTTATGGAAACAGTTGACATTTAATTGTTGTATATTGAAAGCTGATGGGTAAGTAGCAAATACTGTCTCCAGATTTTTGTCTTTATCACGTGTTGAAGCATGTCTTCATCCATTCTGGAACCCTACAGGGTTCCTGCTTTAAAATAGCCTTTACAAGGTTGTTGTAAAAACAAAAATAATCTGGCTTTCTTTCCTCTTAGCTAACGTGAAATCTAGCAATTTGGTTTAAAAAAGAAATCGTAACATGATTTAAATGGCAACATTGTTTTGTTTTGTTCAGTTCTGGCACCAAGTAAAACCAAGCCTTGTGCAGCTACTATTCTCATCCAAGAAGGCTGTGCAAAGAATTTTTTGATGGCTTTCTAAAGGAAGCCTAGTCTTTTCTGGTTTTCATACACAGAAAGTGATTGTGAGATCTGTCCTTGTATAAGGTGGAAGGGGAGAGAATGCATGATGAAGTCAATTCCCAGAAAGATGAATTACAGGCCTTAGGAATCTGTAAATTCAATGTCAAAAGCACAGAATTTCAAGTATCTGATTTTCTCCTCTGTCCTTGGACTGTTGCACCTCAGTCTTAGTAAAGTGAGAGAAATCTTTGCAAACCTTGCATAGGAAAGCTGAGGTTTCCTTTTGTGTTTTTCTTCTTTGTTCAGGTTTGTAATCCTTATTGTATCAGAGCTGTAAATATGTTTGTTTTAACTGAGCACATGTATTGTGCTTCAGGTTAGGATGCAGCAGAAATGCTCCAGAAAGTTCACTCATTGTTCAAACTATCCTAACATTTGCTGTGTTTACTGGAAATTTTGATAGAAAGATAAGAAAAGTCCTAGGATGGAGATCCCTTTTGCTCTCTCTTGTTTTCAAAAGTAGCAGATTTTTTCCCCCCGTTTTGTCTTCTTCTGTGCAGACCTGGGGCTTATGGTGGTGATAATTGAGGGTGAGGTGGGATGGTTGATATTCATCCTTGCCAGTATTTAGTGCATTCTCCTTACCATAGGTAAATACCTTACAGCATCCATGCATAGAAAGACTCAACAACACTAAGATCTGATTTTAGGTTTAAAGGCAGTGCCAATGCAGACTTAGGATTTTTGGGGGGCAGATAAAGACAAGTGGGCACTGGTGCCAGGCTTGGCACTAACCAGCTTCAGGTGGCCCTGACATCTCTGAGCTGTGTCAGAAAGAATCTCTGTTGCTGTCATGAGAAAATATCTTTGTTTCAAAATGTATACAGTAAAGCAATGTTGTTTGTGAATCTGAAATAAAGTTTTGTATTGCTTTTTGCATAGGTCCCTAAAGTCACTCATACTGAATTCTGTCAGGGACGCACCATGAGATGGGCACTGGCGTGGAGTTTCTATGACGATGTACAAGTACCTGTAAGTAGCTTAATTCTGATTTGCTTGGGCATTGTGCCCCCTGAGGAAGGGGCTAAGGAGGTACAACTACTGTGTCACAAACTGTTCTTCTTCAGACTGGAATGTTGGATGTGCTGCGTTGTGTATGGACAGTGACATTTTTTAGCTGGCTGCCAGGCTCTTACCAGTTGTTTGTTACAAGTGATTCATGAACGACCCATGTTTAGGGTGGAGAAAGGAAGCCAGTCTAGGAACTTTCTGTGGGTTTCAGTGAAGGGAACATTTGTACCATACTTTAAATAGCAGTTTACTAGTAGTAAAAATGTGCTAAGTTTGGGGCTGGATTTGAACTTAAGCTTCCTTTTGAAAACTCAGTTTTAATTTAACATGTAGATTCTGGTACAAAAAGGCGTGACCACTAACTCAGACTTGCCTACATGAACATAAGTGGACATTAAATGTGAGCCAGATGCTTTTTTGCATCTGGATGTTCACATACTTGAAAATAGGTACAGACAACAAACAACCTTACAGAAGACACAAGTCGTCAGTGAACTTGGATCAGAATGTGGATATTAGCAGTTGACCTTTATTTCCAAGAGCAGCTGCACTTTCTCAGCTCACAGAGACCTAATAGTTTGAAGCAATCAGTGAAGCTTTTTGCTTAACGTCTGAAGATAAACTTCCTCTGTTCATCAGGCTAGCATTGGCTAGCTGTTGGCTGGTTTTAGTCTAAAACTCTTGGGGGTGAAGTAAAACAGGCCATATGAATGACTGGTTTGTGGCTTACATTATGCTCTTAATCCTCATGTCTTACTAAACCCTAGTCTTCTGAGTAGGAAAGGCACCTCACTAATACTGCATAGACTTGTAATTTTTTTTATTTCTTTCTTCTTGTAGTCACCTCCCTCTAAAAGAAGAAAATTAGAAAAACCACGAAAACCAATTACATTTATGGTCTTGGCTTCTACAGTCAAAGAGTTATCCGTCAAAGCTGCAGCAATGGGTTGGGACGCTGTAGAAGCTATTGCTGTGGTTAGAGCCTGGGTCGAGAAGATTCTCACTGATCTGAAGGTACAGTATGAAGCATTAAATGTTATAACAAAGTTCTAGGTGAAAGCCTAACTGTGAGAGGATCGTTTGAAATTCTGCTGTTTTCTCCAATAGGTTCAGCATAAACGTGTTCCCTGTGGGAAAGATGAAGTTAGTCTGTTTGTGACTGCCATTGAAAACTCCTGGATTCATCTGAGGAGAAAAAAACGAGAGAGGGTAAGGCAGTTACGAGAACTTCCTCGAGCTTCTGAAGATACTCTGCAAGCAATGGAAGAGGAAAAGAACAGCCAGAAGAGTGTGAGCAACAATTCGGACTGTGAAAACCCCAACACTGAAGACTCCGAAATGGGGTTGGTGGCACCTGCTGAGGATGTCCAGTTGACCACCGGTGATGAACTACCAGAGGAATCTGCTGTCAAAGAAGAACACAGTGATTCTGTGAAGGAAGAAGAGATGGAAGCAAAGCAGGGAGAAACATCTCTTGGCAAAGGTTCTGGTGATGCAAAGGAGGAACCTTGCCCTTCAGAGGCATCTGGCAATCTGACACTTGAAAAAGAACAAAGTCCCAAAGAAACGAGTCGTTTTCTCTTTAAGTGTTTAATGAATGTGAAGAAAGAAGGAAATGATGTGTTAGTAGAAATGCACTGGGTTGAAGGACAGAACAGAGACTTGATGAACCAGCTGTGCACATACTTACGGAACCAAATTCTGCGACTGGTTGCCAGTTAGCCCTTTTCCCTACTTCAGTAAAGTAGGTCTGTCCTCAAATTTTGTGAACTATTTTTAAAGAGTTAAAAATTTCAGTTCGCAAAACCTTTGCCCCCTTAAAAAAAAAAAGAGTAGAATTAGTGTAGCTGTCCCCTTCAATGTTTTAAATAGCTTTTTCAAAGCTGCAAGGAGGACATGAAGTGTACTTGAATGGACCTCAAGTCATGGGGAAGTAATAGATTTCGCACTGTAAAACTAGTTGTAAAACTACATGTGAAAGTGAAACACATCTATGCTGTGAGCATTTCAAGTGTCAACAGTGCTTATTCTGGTCTTTTTTCTGACACAATAGAATTATATATTGTTTGTAAGTAGAATTCTTTACTGAGATATTTTCTTCAATATTTTTTCAATACTAATATTTCAGGCAATTATTAGTCTGCTGTGAGAATTGTTTCCTGCAGTGAGGAGTCTTCAGCAAAGGATTTCAGTATGCCTCATCTGTTTCATGTATTTAACCTTTGGTCTTCGGAGTAGCAGCATGGATACATGCTCTAAGCATCAATTCATTAAAATAGTTGCTTGAGGAAAAAAGTGTGTGTTGGACTTGTCTGGCGCTTGGGCTTTGAAACAGAAGGACCTACTGTTAGCATCTGGTTTTGTAAACTATAACAACAAAAGAGGCTTTTTGAGCCGCTTGATTTTAGAGACGGTTTAAATATGTTGACTCTTCCATTAGACCATTCCTTACACTTACTCAGGTATAATTACCTGAAATGACAGCAGTACACACAAAGGATTTTCCTTCCATTTAACCTTAAGGGATTAATGACAAGAAAGAGTCCAGAAATTTCTTCTGTGAGGCAAGGATGGGTTTTCAGGGTGGCTTTAGAAAGTTTGTTTTTTGCAAAGGTAGACAACTGGAATGAAGGCTGTTGCTTCCACACCAGACTCCCTAATCCTTTTTACCCGGGCTGTTTTCCTAGTGTTTCTGGGCTAATGTCCTGTTTCTGTGGTGTCTCAGAGATGCCTCAGACAGGGTGTGTGTATGTGTCTGAGGTTAAGAGCACTGGTGCTACTTTGCATAAAGGCAGCCTTCCAAGCTGTGATCCATTTCTCTGTAGAGATGTGTGGAACACAGGAAGTTTTTCTGAGAGAGTGGATCGTGTGTGCAGGTGTTGCCCAAAGAAAAATACAAAGCAGTGGTGGACAGAAGGAAATAACTGTCCTTGCTCTTGGAACAGCTTTGAATGTTCACCCTCATTTGTTGGTATTTCTGAAAAGATTACATAGTGTGGTTTTTTTTTTAAGTTGAAATCAAAAGCAACTTTGAAAAGCCTTATTTTTTGATATCATGCTTCTTAGCACCTTTGTGGGTGAGGGACAAAGGCATGCATTTTTTGGGCATTGCACAATTTTCACTGAACTGCTGATATTCCTGCCACTGAGAGAGAAAACCAGCCCATGTCTTTTAGGCCCTGAAGCTGTCATTTTGGCTGCCTGAGCCAACTGAAAACAGCAAGGGAGGCTGTTTGCCCTTTGTGCCCTTCAACCATTTCAGCCTTCTTCCCGCAAGGATGAAGCTTTAAGCCGCTGTGCTCCTTTTGCCCAAGCGGATCCCGTCACCTTCCTCCATTCGTTCATTACCTCACACTTCTCCCTGCTCGGCACGGATCCCGCACGCTGCTCAGGCAGCCACAGGTACGTGTAGCAGCGGTGCCCCGAGGTGCCCAGCGGCGGTGCGGGAGCCCCTCCGCCTGTGCGGCCCTTCCCCGCGGGGCCGGGCCGGGGCGGGGCTGGGTTTGAATGGCGCGGCGGGAAGATGGCGGCGGCCTCGCCCCC
>WEKX01007641.1:10911-134704 GCA_013390025.1 Pitta sordida
TTTCCCTCGGCGGTGCGGCGCGGCGGGTCGGGACGTGCTGGCCGAGGGGGGGCCGGGGTTGTCCCACTGGGCCTCCCGGGGGTCTCCGAGCCTCTCCCGGCCTGTGCCTCGGGGGGACACGCGGTGCCGTCCCGGCGCTTCGCCCCTTCGCTCCTCCCGCGGGGCAGCGGCCGCCGCTTGTGTTACCCGAGCGCTGGGGCTGAACACGCGAGTGGGAGGATTCCCCCGCGCTTTTCACTGGGGCGTAGGGGAAGGCGAGGGACTGTGTGCTCTGTGCCCGCTCCTGGGGCCCGTTGCGTTGGGTGTCGTTTAACGGTGGGTCCCGCTCTTGGCGTGGCCGGTAGGTGCTGCCATAATACAACAACCGGTGCAGTCCGTGTTCTTTGGTTTACCAAACCCTGGGCGGGGCGTACCGGTGTTGTGAAATTGATTCAAGAATACACGTGCAGCACATAAGAAGTGTATGCGGTATAAAAGATGTTATGTCAACGTCTTGTGTTACACGTAAGTCTTGCGGCAAAGTATCGTATCAAGTGGTCCTGCTGCCAGGCAGAGCTACGTATTTAAAGCGATGTTTGTAGATGCCGTATGTGCACTTTACCAGCTTATTGTGATCTCAGATCAAGAGGGGAATCAAGATGCGTGCAGCATCGAAGCGTATATAACATCTGGAATCAAGATATTGATGTGCTGACTTGCAATTTTATCTCTTTCGTGATTTTTCAGTAACTTTTTAAAGCATTTACATCTTTCGGTCTCTTTGTCCAGCCGTGTCACATCTTCTTACTGATGCGATTATGTTCCCCAAGGTACAATTTTGCACATTTCTACAAATGGAACTGAGCAAGGCAATGTACACATTTCCACAGGGCAACTTCTCAAAGAGAATTCAGTAAGGGGCACTCTCTTGTGTCCAGCTGACCCCACATTCTGGAAGGGTTTTCCTTCTGAGAAATCTAATGCTAAGTGCTTTTAAGCAACAATTTGTACCTTCCTAATTTTGGCTGTAACTTATAATTGTTCTAGTAGGTAAAAAAGAGGTTAGTGTCAGTGGTACACTTCTGTACATAAATCTTTAAGGTCTCCTAAGCCACAAGTTTCCAAACTTGTGTTCAATTCTAATCTACAGATATTCTTCAGGCAGCAGAATCATGTAATCTGATACTCAGTCCATCTTTTATGTGAAGTTCATTGGTTTTAGTCTTAGGAGATCCCATCACATGGCTTTTTTTATGTTTCGGAATTCTAATCCTGCCATATAAGTCACTGTATAAATCACTGGGATTTATACAAGTCACATATAAATATATATATATATGTAAGTCACATATAAATCATTGGGATTTGTGAGGCAAGGGAGGACTGTAAAGGTGGGTTCTGTGAGAAGCTGGCAGAAACTTCCCTTGTGTCCGATTGAGCAAATACCAGTCAGGTCCAAGAGGAACCTGCCACTGGCCAAGGCCAAGCCCATCCTCATCAGCGTTGGAGGTAGCAACCCTGAGATAATGTATTTAAGAAGGGAGGAAAAAAAAGATCTGTGCAATGGCAATTTCAGGCAGAGAATGCAGTAAGAATATGTGAGAGAAACAGCCCTGCAGACACCAAGGTCAGTGGAGAAGGAGGGGGAGGATGTGCTCCAGGTGTGGGAGCCCATGAGGAGGATCATGGTGAGGCAGGTAGTCCCATGTAGCCCGTGGAGGTCCATGGAGCAGAGTTCCACCTGCAGCCTGTGGAGGACCTCATGCTAGAGTGAATGGATGCATGAAGGAGTGTGTGACCCCAGGGGAAGGCCACACTGGAGCAGGGACCTGACAGGACCTGTGACTCCATGGAAAGAGCAGGTTTGCTGGCAGGAATTGTGAAGAACTGTGGCCTGTGTGGAGGACTCATGATGGAGAAGTTTAAGGAGGACTATCTCCAGTGGGAGTGATGCCACACTGGAGTAGGGGAAGAGAGTGATGAGTCCTCCCTTTGAGGAGGAAGGAGTGGCAGAGACAACATGTGACAAACTGACTGCAACCCCCATTCCCTGTGCCCCTGCGGTGAAGAGTGTAGAGAAAACTGGGAGTAAAGTTGAGCCTGGGGAAGAGGGAGAAGTAAGGGTTTGGTGTCAACAGTGGTGGGAAGTTTCTTTTAGAATTTTTTGAATGCACCAGTAGAAGAAAGGGTACAGTAGAACCGGTACACACAATTGCTTGTTCTTCATCTTGATTTGACAAGGTCTTTCACAAAATGCTGTTATGGGAACTATGTGTAGGGGAGATATCGCTGTGGATTGGAAACCTGTTTTCTGTATCAAGTGAGGAAAGGGACAAAAAGCCTGAGCTTTTAATGATTGGAAAAAGGGAGGAGAAGGAGAGGAAGATGGCAGTATCTGTAGCCAGCACAAAACTGTTTGGGGTTACAAAGACAAGAAATAATCAGGAAGGAACTTAATTAAGCTGGAGAAACTGACAGTGTTGTGAAGATACAAACTGAGTTGACAAACTGAGATACGACACACTGTACAGAGTAGCTTGAGCTGCTTGTTTGGTTTATGTTGTTTTTCATTCATCTGTAAAGCAAGAAAAAAGGGGAGTTCTGTAATCTGAGGATTACTGAGGTCTCAGATGGAGTATGTAATTTAAAAGGGAAATGGTATGATTAAGAATGAGATGGCAAATGCATTGTAAGGCTGTTATATTAATCAGTGCTGAAGCTTTGTTTGGGTATGTATTCGGTAATGGCCGCTCTGTGTCAAAAGCAAATACTGGAGCAAGAGTTTGGTGAGGAAATTAACTGGATGTAGAAAGTTTTAGAGGAGGAAAAAAAGAAAAGATTATGTTGGGAGATAAGAAAAATAATGAATCATCCAGGAAATGCTGAAAAATATAGGGCAGGTAGTTTATTGCCTTTTCTCATAGTACAGGATTTTATAGAGAAATTTGACATTTAGGTGTATAACCCAAGTGACCTCAGATTCAGGGAAGATACTTGACTTTTGAAATTTTTTTTTATTTTCTCCTCCCAAAGGTCAATATCAGCAGGTAAATATTCCTGAAGACCAGGCGGACAAATTGCTTCTTGCAAGCTGGGGTCTTCCCAAAGCAGTTCTGGAGAAATACCACAGTCTGGGAGTAGTACAGATGTTTGAATGGCAAGCAGAATGCCTAATGCTTGGACAAGTTCTGGAAGGCAAGAACCTAGTTTACTCAGGTATGCAAACCTTTGGCGAAACCAGCCCCCCCTAACTTCTCCACTGCCATTTACAGTAACATATTGATGCTGAAGGATTCTCATCTGGCAGGTAAAAAGGTCAAGATGTCAAGATCCTCTTTTTTTGGGGTTTTTTTTTTTTGTGTCTGTCCCACTGCTGTATCTTGAAACTCGTTTAATATTCTCCTTTCCAGATGTGAGGAGAAACTTTCTTCCCCTATTTTCCCTGTTAAAGTTCCTTTAGAAAGTGATAATTAGGAGTCACTTAATGCTGGCTCTTCTTTAATTTTGGACTGTTGACCTGTCTAGGAACTGACAGATAACAGCAATGGTAGATATAAATACGTTTGAAAATGTTATTTACAGTCTGGTGTTTTCTGTCCCTTTATCATTTCTCTTCACATAGTGTGTGTGTGTGTGGGTTGTGCAGAAGTAGTGTAGAAGAAGTAGGACTTGTGGTCTAGAAATCTGTGGGAAATTACGATTGGTTGCCTATTCTTCGTGGCGAAAGGGTTCCAGGACTGCACTGGGAAGATGTAAAACTTAGAAGAGCAATGGGTGTTTTTCAGTCTTCTTGGCTCTTTATAGAGTTGACTGCAAATGTGGTTGTGATTGTGGGTGAGAAACATCAATCAAAGAGTCTCGCTCTAAGTTCTCCAGTAACTGCTTTCTATGCTAGCTCTATGGTGCTTGTTCTTTGGATTTTGTTTTTAAAATTTAAAAATTATTTTAAAAAAGGAACCTTTTTTGTTTTTCCCCCCAAGCTCCCACCAGTGCTGGAAAGACTCTTGTTGCAGAATTGCTTATTTTGAAGCGAGTCCTGGAGACTCGTAAGAAAGCTCTCCTCATCCTTCCCTTTGTTTCTGTGGCCAAGGAGAAGAAATGTTACCTGCAGGTAGGTAGCATTCAACGAGGGTAAATTTAAAAGGTACTAGTTGTTGGGTCACGTTTTTTAAACAGAAATGCAAAAGCATGGATTTTTGGTGGAAAAAAATTTGCAGAGTTGTTTCAGACAGGAATTGTAGGTACGTAATTTAAAATATTAGCTAAAAAGGGAAACCTGAAAAAACGTTATGGAGTCAATAAAAACATTTTATTTGAGGTGTGACTTTTAAAGCATTGTTACTTGCATCTATTCACAGATTTTATAATGTAGAAACTTTAAAGGAAGTTTCTAATTAGAGATTAGAAAACATATAAAGGAAAGGTGTCAATGTTATCTGAAAGGATAAAAAGATACTTTAGCTTTTCTTGGGGTGTACCACTACCATTTTGTGCCTTTGATTTCACTTTGACTTTGATATTTTTTTTTTCTGCCAGAATATGGTTATGTCTTGGCTTCCTCACTTCAGGTATTTAAAAAATAAAATTACAGTGTGAACACTCTTTTTAAAACATAAATATTTTTTCTTGAAAGGCTTCCAAATCAAACATTATTTCCATTAAGTGACAACAATGATTAAAACCAAATCCAAAACGAGCAGGCATTTTTGTTGTGGTTTCTGGCATTTAACACATTGTGGTTGTTAATTGATGATGCAAATTGCTGGCAAATGCTAGGAACTGGGTGCAAAAGCTACTGTGTAACAATTGATACTGGTGACACGTTTTTGCTTTAATCTTGGAAAACTGGAGGATTATCAATGCTGTGTTTTACTACTCCTGGCCTAAGGTTTGGCTGTAGCTGCATATACTTGAAATCATACTGTGTCCTACCTGCGAGGTTCAAACATTTGTACCTTTTGTTAATGCTTTGTGTGATGTGCCAAAGCCTTGGCACTGCAATGATGGGCCCTGGAAGAAAAGAGGTGGTTATTTCTTGGCTTTGTGTCATTGTTGTGTTTGGGGTTACACGTTTGGGTTTTGCCCGAGGTTTCCCAAGTGGAAGGGTTCTTTGTACATAACCCACTGGTATTGTAAACTGTTCCCCTTGTGTGTGCTCTAACATTTTGAATAATAAATCTTTTAATATTAAACCATAGCACTTAAATTATACGTAACTGAGTAAAAGATATCTTGCAATGTGTACACTCTGGCTTCTGCTTTGGAAATACTAAAAAGTGACAGTGGAAAAAAGAAGTATCAGTAACTGGCTGAGCTGTGGCTTTAATCTGATGAGGTAGCATTAACAGCACTAGAAATTGTGAGTAGTATAGAATACAGGCTTTTTTGTGATTCAAGCAGGCATTAGTTAAAAATCAGAGTTGTAACCTTGGCATTACATTCTGTATCCTTGGAAAACAGGCCCTGTTTCAGGAGGTGGATGTGAGAGTTGAAGGCTACATGGGAAGCATGGCTCCTGCTGGACGTTTCTCTGCTCTGGATGTCGCTGTCTGCACCATTGAGAAAGCCAATGGACTGATTAATAGGCTAATAGAAGAAAACAAAATGGACTCACTGGGTAAGATACCAAGGCTTAACTTTTATGGGCATGAGGCTTATTGCATATTTTGAGTACATGTAAAAGAGTGAATCTGTTTGTCTGATATGGGTGACAATCCATGGGCAGTGATTAGCTTCAGTAAGCAGCGTTTCCCATAGCTAAAAAATAGTCTTCTAATTAATAAAATTGAATTAAAGGTTTGAGCTATGTTTGAGTTCAGGAATGTATTATATTCGTTTGTTTTAGACAGAGATTGTGGAATTTATGATCTGTCTTCATTTAGCTCAAGGAAGAGAAGAAATTATGTTTTGTGCTCATCTGGATCCAGTTAGGCAGAATGACCAGAGCTCATGGGTAGGCATGGTGACTGGGAGGGCTGTGACACTCATTCCTGTCTTGTAGTTTGCTCAAAAGCCCTCTGCCCTTGTAACATTGGCTTCTGGGTCACCGTGGCCCTGGTGACCACTAGATATGGGTAGTGTTTTCTTAGTATTTGGGAGGAGATACAAAACCTGAAGAAGCTCAATGTTTACAGTGTGCACTTGGAGAGAGATGTGTTTTCCTAGTCCAGTCAGAAATTTGTTCTTTTCATTTCTCTGCTCAGTAAAGCTATACCCAGTTATGTTTTATACAGTAATCATTTGTATCGTCACTCTCTCCCGTAACATAGCTGGTTGCTATTTTAAGAATACAACAATTGGAAAAATAGATGAGTATCAAACTGCTCTGAGACCTCCACCTTTGAAAGTGCTGTTCTGTGTGCATCTGGTATCATAATGTTCTGCTGCATTGTATAACAGAAGAGTTTTTTAAAGGCAGAAAAAAGGGATAAAGCCTTGGAGGTTTTTTCAGAGTTGTGAGATCATGGGATAACACATTCACACCTGGATCTGGAGGGGCTGAATCACCATGAGTGCTTTAGAAACTGTCAGTGCGCTGGAGGATGAGTGGGTAACTGTTGTGCAGCATTTTAAGCTCATTCAAACTGAGGATCCTGCAGTCCAGCTCGATTCTTGAATGTACATATTCATCCTTTCACTTGCAAGAGAAAGGTGATCATGCAGTTAGTTATTTCAATATATGGCTACTTAGTTTAGAGCATTTTGCTTGTTAGAAATAGGGTTAGTTTGATACTGGGCCACTATGCTGTAAAAGCTGTACTGCCAGCACAAGGTGGACAGTGGGGTCAGGATAACCATCTTGATGTTGGCTTGGATGCCTTGGAAGCATACTCAGTATACTAAAATGTATTGTTTAATGATACCACCTTTCAGAAGCTAGAGATATACCACATCTCTTTGGTTGGTACCTCCATTTCATCCCTACATTTTGTTGTGCTTTCTAAGATGAATGTACCTGGAAGGAGTCATTTAAGTATAACCAGCCAAGTGACTACAAGATTTGACTTTGAATATACGTATATCCTTAATACCAATACCTCCTTAAAGCATTATGTTTTTTCTGTCACCATTTGAAAACATCTCTGCTGCAACCTTCCTTTTCCCTTGTGCCCCAGTATGGAAATAAGGGTAATTTTTTTCTTTTTTTTCTTTATATGCTTCTTTGACATAATTTTTAAAATTAAAATTGATTTTTAAAAATCATCTTTATACTAGAAATTGACAAGTTGTCTGTTTGGAGATAATTTTCATAAAACGTGCAAAATATGGGCATGAACTGAAAATGCCAGTTTAGCTGTCACCTGAAGCAAGCTTGTCTGAAACTGCAAGATTGTACCTCATCTAACCTGATCTCCTTCTACGATCCAGTGACTCGACTGGTCGATGACAAAAAGGCTGTGGATGTTGTGTACTTGGACCTTAGCAAAGCCTTTGACACGGTTTCCCACAATAAGCTTCAGGAGAAACTTGTAAAGCACGGGCTGGAAAGGAACATTTTATGCTGGGTCACAAACTGGTTGGAAGGGCGAGCTCAGAGGGTGGTGGTGAATGGTGCAACATCGGATTGGCGGCCAGTCACCAGTGGAGTCCCACAGGGGTCAGTGTTGGGCCCAGTACTGTTCAACATCTTTATCGATGACATAGACGAGGGAATTCAATCCATCATTAGCAAGTTTGCAGATGATACTAAGCTGGGGGCAAATGTTGAACTGCCGGAGGGTAGGAAGGCCCTCCAGAGGGACCTTGACAGACTGGAGAGATGGGCATGCTCTANNNGGTCGCTGTACGGGTATTAGATGGTGAGTTGGACTAGATGATCCTTGTGGGTCCCTTCCAACTCATAATTTTCTGTGATTCTGTGATTCTGTGATCTTCTAATTACTTCTAAATTTAGACTGGTTAGTAACAGGGGTGTTTTATCTTTTGAGATGAGTTATTGGGAGATGACTGCAATCCTGGCTGGATTCCATCTCAAGCTTGAGCTATTCCTTTTGTTGATGTCAACCCTGTGCTGATAGCTCACACTGCCTTTGGAGATGGTTGAGAGACACTAAAGTCCTCTGCCTGCCAGAGCTGTCTTTGCTGTATGGAGCAGTTAAAAGCAATGTTGTGTTGCTAATTATTATATAACATGTCATCCAGGAACATCCAGGTACACAGGAGGTTTAACCTCTCTTGTTGTTCAGCCTCTTGACACTGATACTAAGGAAATTTTTAGGAAAGTGGTTAGAGAAGAATCTGCTGCTTTCTCAGTGTGTCAGCTGAGAATGGATTTGGGATGTGCTGTTATGATACTTGTTTCTTTTCTTGATTTAACTTGAAATTAAACAGTTACTAGTTTAATTGTACTTAAAAAAAGACAGACAACCTCCCTGGTTGTCTGTCAGAACTTTTTAGTTTTAAGCAGGATGAGGACTTAATGCAGCCTAGTTATTCTACAGTAAACATGTCTGATAGCTCTCAGGTACTTTTTAGTAGGTTTTTTAAACTGTCTTCTAGGGACACACCTAATTTGCAGATGGAAATAGGAGACTGAGGATAGCTTTATTTTCAATTGCAATGTAATATGACGAAGTTCTGGCCCCACTTGCATTCCTAAACTTGAGGAAATGGAAAACACCATTGTGTGCAGGGGTTTGAAGACCTCCTTGGCTGCAATTTTGTTTTAAGATGAGATAGCTTTGTGGAAATACTGGTTACCTGTTTACTCCTGCTGTGTCATCTCAGTGGGTATGTTCTGAGTGGTGAACATAGCACTCAAAGGGGAGAGCACTTGTGAACACGTGACAGTCAGGTGTCACCAGCATGCAGACTGCCAGGGCAATAGAGTGCAACACTGGTTTAGTGCCGGGATATGCGTTTATAGCTGTGTAGCAGCAGAAGATACAAAACAAATGGCCTGCGCAAAAAATAGCAGCATCCCTGTGCTTTGGCCTGTAGGTACCACTAGTGTTCTATGCTTCATCTTGGGAAGCAAAATGTACTGCTGCCTGGCACAAAGACTGGAAAGGTAACTTGTATGGGTTTAACTTTGGTAGATATGTGCTTAAACTGTCCTGTCTCAGCTGCTGGAAGAATTCAGACAGATTGTTGTATGGGGAAGCAGGAAGAAGCTTTTTCTGGTAGCTGAATAAATACATATTTGGTGACCAATGAATTACCACTTTTTACAAGAATAGAGGAAGTGCAGGAAGACAGAGGAGCGGGATGGGTGGGAGTTTGTAAAAGAGGCTGATGAAGCAGTGCAGCACTCTTTTCTAACTTTAGTGGCTTGAAGGAGAGGGAGGGAGAAGAAAACAGACAGAGAGAGAAGGAAGGAGAGATATGTAGGAAGGAGAGAAAAAAACTGAGAAGGAAAAATAGCTTTGAAACAGATAATATAAGGTCACATTTGCCCTTAGGCTCCTGCTATTTTAGCCATACCAGAAAGATATTACATAGCTGCACCAATGAGGAAAAAAAAATTCCTCAGCAGCAGAACTAATGAAGTGTGGTGTCCTCTGTGCCCTGTTTTTTTTTGTTTAACCTTCCTTTATCCTATTCCATGTCCCTGAGACCCTGTCACCTGGCCAAAAATGGTACATATCGCTGCTGGGATGTGTGCAGGGTGCCTGAGTTGTAATGCCTCTATGTTTTCTTCTCAGGGGATATCCCAGTCTGGTCTGCTGTCTCCAGCTGCTGATATTCAGAAAGCTTTTTAGATATTACTCTTTTAGGTATTTCTACACATCTCAAAAATTTGATGGAGGTGGTTAATAGATTAAAAAATAGTTTGCAGGAGGTAGGATGATAACAAAGCTGTCATGTAAGGATTTTTCTTTGTTGCAAAGCTAAATAGCAGAGCTCATTCAGGTTTGGTTAATGAAAAACAGTATAATAGGAAGCAGACTATGCCAGTGTAATTAAATCTGCTCTTGCTTTTTTTCCTGATGTTACTGTATTAGTAAGAAATGACATTTTTAACTAGGAGAATGATGTCAGCAAAGCTTTTGACTAGCTCATTTGAGTGCTGGAATTTTCCTTTCCAGATAATCTGAAGGTTGGGGGTTTTTACTTCTAGAGACATTATAGTACAGATACTGAACTGGTTTTGTGTTGGCTAGACTAACAACTCAAGCTATCATTTTTATTTTTGAAAGCTGATTGTGTGCTTGTGGGTGTGTGGGGAGTGTATCATGCCATTGGTCATGATTTGTCTCCCAGTGACAGAAGGAAGCTGTAGTGGTGTTGGTCAGCATTGTTGGATTTGGGAATATAAATTTCATTTTGTCGTGTCAAATGTGAAAGATCGGGGCTGTCTGTTCTGAGGTTGCAAGTTTGATATAGTTCAGATATAACCTGAGTGCTTTTCTTTATCAGGAGTTGTGGTTGTGGACGAGTTGCACATGCTGGGAGACTCTCACAGAGGATATCTGCTGGAACTCCTCCTAACCAAAATTAGATACATTACAGAGAAGGGATCAAAACGGTGGGTAGACCAGGGTGTTTGTCTTTAATGTTAAATTATGAATGAGGCTAAATACCTATTTTGTTCTCTGGATGATTGGAAATTTGGGTTAGCTCCAGAGTTTTTATGAGAGTGATGACCTAGACTGTTTTGGTTATTAAGATCTCATCATACCACCTCTCAGGGGCCTGCTGTTGGAGTCAAAACCTCTTTTCCTCATGGTTTTCAATTTGTGTGCTACCTTGGGATTTATTCTCTCAGGAGAAGAAATAAGGCTGAAGCTTTCATTTACTTCTTTAGCCTATTTAAGTTTGGGTTTTTTTAAAAGCTTTGGATTTTTTTTAAACAGTTTTGCTAGCAGATTTACCCTGCTTGTTTTTCAGTGTTTCATGGGATGGGGTATTTATCCTGCAGAAATGTTCAGGTGTTGTGGCAGTGTGGGCATGTTGTGAACCTGTGCATGGTGAATTGGTTAGAAGACTTAAGACAATGTGTCAGTAGTCTGGTGAGCTCCGGTTTGGCTTGTAACACACGAGGGCCTGGGTGATTGCATTCTTTCCTTTGGAACAACTGATGGGACACTGGGGTACAGATTAGATGTTTCAGGAGAGCTCAAGAGGCTTTTAACCGTTCAGTGTCTAGAGCCTCAGCACCAAGCTGTCCAGTGGCTCCATAATGCCCAAGGCAAATGGAGCAGAAGTTGTAACCTTCTTAATCTTTATTGGTGATGCTGAGTCAAAATCAACTGTTCCCTTAGCACTAGAAAGTCAGATTTTGCTGGTTTTCTCTGCTGCTTCTTGTCTTGTGATTTGTACCAGTGCTAGGCCAAACAGAGGCTACCTAGTTCCGAGGGAGCTGCCATTTCTGCGTTGTCTCTCCACCAGACATTTTAGCCAATATTCCTCATCATGATTTCCAGGATCCAGCGGTGTTCTGAGTGTAATCATATGTGACATTTTCTCATATTCTCCTCATAAATCCTGGAAGCCTGCACACTTTAGACCAGTGTTTAGATCTTGGTTTATCATGTAGCTGCAGCACAGGTGCAGGCCTGCACTCTGCATTCCTCCCTTACATTGATGAAGCAAGAAGGAGAGAACATTTGTCAGGGGGAAAAGGAGCAGATGCATCACACAATGTTTTGGAATCCACTTGAGATTCCAGGAGCTGAAGAATGTTTTCTCTTAAATGTCCTCCCAAGCCTGTGGTTCAGTTTTTTTCTCTGTTATTTAGAGGACACTTCTTTATCTGAAGACTTTAAACACTGACCTGTTATTTGAATGACCAGTGCTATTAAGAGTTTTTTAAGTGGAAATCAGTCTGTTTCTGAACTCACAATGATTTGTCTGACCTTTTTATTTTTTATCATCTCACTTTTTGGTGTAGAGCTGTGCAAAGGAGTAGTTTTCAAGTATCAGCTTAGGAGCATAAAAGAACCCCAACCCTATTGTGTGGATGTAAAAGCCTGAATTAAAGTCTACATTTGGGTATCTATATTAACAGTTTGTGTTTTCAGGTCTGTTAAGAGTCCATTACTCTCACTGCCATTAGTGGAAGCTGCTGTTCAGCACTTTAAAAACTGAATCTACTTGCTTTTTTTCTGAATTTAGGGCTTTGCTCTACAGATCTAGGGAGGCCTTAATTCAGTATTATTTCTGCTGAAATGGAAACAAATGGAAGTGTTTTAATTAAAGCATTTAAGCTTAGAGAGATTGCAGTCGAGATTGAGCCATTCCTTTATTTCCATGTTTTTATTACTTAGTGGCAAGGAACTGTTTGATTCGTGTATTTGTTTTCAGTTTCTCCAAATGAGTCATTTATAGCTGTTGTTACCTAAAAAGGTTAAGGTTTTGGTTCAAAATGATAAAAAGTTGAACTACCTCGTTATCAATGCATAACCCGACATTTGTTTGCTAAGAGTAAAGTATGGCTTGTTTCTTTGTCAAAAAGTTCAACAGATTAGCTTTGCACTTTAGGCAGTGGAAAGAAGTAGGTTGAGTTAGTTTTTCTGATTTGCATTTTCCAGAACAGTAGTTGTGTTGTCACTAACTTTCGTTTTCTTTTAACCACTTCCAGAAAGGCAAAGATGGCCAGTGCTGGTTTTGATGGGATACAGATAGTCGGCATGAGTGCTACCCTCCCTAATTTGGGACTCCTAGCCTCATGGTTAGATGCAGAGCTATACTGTACAGATTTTCGCCCTGTGCCCCTGAAGGAGTGGGTGAAAATTGGCAGCAACATATATGACTCCTCCATGAATTTAGTGCGAGAATTCCAGCCCAAGATTCAACTGAAGGTAACAAAACTCTGAGCAGTGGCTTTGGGATAACACCTTTTGTAGTGCTAAATTGAAAAAGGCAGCTCCTGGTATATTTTAAATTTCTTTTAAAATATACAGTGATCCTCCGCATAGTCGCGATCCGTAATTTGCGTGATCCCATGCTCGCTGTTGATTTTCCAGCGAGTTGTGGGACCTGACACGTGTGCGAACCTACCGCGACCCCAGTCTGCTTGGCCCCTAGCTCTGCCGCTTACACCGTGCCAGGACTCCCCGCTCCTGCGGTGCATGGCGCTGGCACCCATAGCTCGCGCTCTGTACTGCGCCGGCACCCACCGCTTGCCTGGCATGCCGGGACTCCCTGCTCACGCACTGCACTGGGACTCCCCGATCATGCGCCATGACACGCCAGCACCCACTGCTCGCGTGGCACACCGTGCCGGCCCCCACCCGAACGGAGCACAGCCAGACATCTGAAACAAGCCCCGCTCTTAGGACCTTCCTCCAGACATTATTAGGGGAGGGGGAGGGGCTATGGGCATGGCATACTCGACTATGTAGTGGGTTCGCTATCTTGTTGATTCCACGACTCGTGTGAAGAGGGCCAGACCCAACAGCCTGTGAGTAACGGGGGATCACTGTATAAGATTCCTGACTTCATTGTTTACTTCATAGATTATATGCTCCAACTGAGAACAAATTGGTTTTTTCTTCTACTGATGTAAAAAACCTCAGTGGAAAATGCCCCCACGCTCATGAAGGTCTTGACTTTTTTTGAATCTGACTTGACGACTGAGTTGACTTTGCAGTTATCTTGTTTCTGAGCACTTGACAGGTATAAAGAGTTTGATTGCCCCCTTACCCACCACCCTATGTTGTGTTTGAGAATCTACCTCCCTTTCATAAAAGCAGGTAAGTATTTCCTGCTTAGGCCAAGGAATTTGCATTCATCATTGGAACAATATATTTACATTAAAATCTGGTATTGAATGTGATTCTGTTAAACTGCTAAATTATCTAATTTTGTCAACACTTAAAAAAGCAGATGTCCATCCTGATTCTTCTGAATCTGTTTTCAGTATTTAGTCCTTTTGTGCATTTGAAAAGAATATGGAAAGTTATGGGTAACATACTGTAATGATTTTGAAGAATAAACTGGGTAGGAATGGAAAATTTGTGCTTCCTAGTTCTAAGTTCTTTTTCTGTGGAGTCTTGGAAGGATGAATTTAGACTTGATATTAGGAAGAGGTTTTTTACTGAAAGAGTGATCGGATGTGGAATGGGTTGCCCGCAGAGGTGATTGAGTCGCCAACCCTGGAGGTGTTTAAGGGTAGGCTGGATGAGGTGTTGAGCGATATGATCTAGATGTAGATGCTAGGTTAGTTGGGCTATAGGTTGGAATAGATGATCTTCAAGGTCCTTTCCAGCCTTATCTATACTGTGATACTGTAATTCTCTCTCCATTCCTTTAAACTGCTCTGTGTACTGCTAGGGTAATAGCTGGGCAATACGAGCTGAATGCCAGCAACATTTTGGAATATTTTGCACCCAGTTCTTGTGTGTGAATGTCTTCTTGTCAGTAGCATGAAAGAAAAGGAAGTGTTTGTAGCAAGAATATCTGGAAGCTCGCTTTTGTGTGGTCATATTGAGAAGATGATGTTGCACCTCCTTTTCTAGATAATTTTTGAAATAATTGCTTTGCATAGTTACTAAATTAGGTGGGAGAAAGAACTAATCGAGACTTATGACTCAACAGTTGAAGGGATTTGGCTTATTTTATAAGAGTGGATGATCTTGCACTTGAAATCTGTCACTGGACCTTCAGACTGGACCAGGAAAGGAAATTTGTTTACCTCACCACTTTGGCTGAATTTAGCTGAATACTTACTGAGCTTTTAATGTGTCTATATAGTTCCAGCCACTGCTCCCATTTTCATATGTGTTGTAGTGCTTTTTACTTCTTGCTGTATGCCTACGTTTTTCTCTTACTCCTTTGGCCTGCTTGCTAGGAGACAATCTGGCTTAGCCAAGCAAAGCAGATCAGTTACAGGGACTCTCTTGAGATCTTAAAACCAAGAAAACCAAGCCGTAAACAGCAGGGTTTTGCCCGGACATCTGTATGTACTGTATATCCATAAAAACCTTCCAATATGCTCTTAACACTTGCAGTCTTTGGCCAGCAGTGTTTGCTGAGTGCATCTTTTGGGGATATTTTGGCTACTATGTCTCTTGCTTTTGGTTCAGACATCCTAGTTGACAGGTCTTCCCTAGTTACTGTAGAGGAGTTGTCCCTCAGGGTTTTCCTCTTTCTTCCCCGCTGTTGTTAACCATGACATGGAGATTGCAGTGATTTTTTTGTGCACTGTGTGGCCTTCATTCAGAAAGAGATTTATCAGAGCAAGGTGTTACTTTTATTCATGGGTAGGTCTAGAACTGTCCTCAAAAATATGGTCCTACTGGTGCTTGGACTTCGTAAAGCAAGACAGAAACTAAGATAAGGGTGCTCCATCATCTTTGTTTGCTCCCTCTTTTTTGAAGAAGATTCCTACAGGGTCCCAGAAGACTGTCAGCACTTAGAAACCCCGTTCAATTGGAGAGTACATTGAAGATATTTTGTCTCAATTCAGGGAGACGAAGACCATGTTGTGAGCCTGTGTTATGAGACGGTTTGTGATGGCCATTCAGTCCTGCTTTTCTGCCCATCCAAGAACTGGTGTGAGAAGCTGGCAGACATCATTGCCAGGGAGTTCTACAGTTTGCAACAAGCTGAGAGTAAGAGAAAAACTGTTAATAGATGATTATAGTATCAAAATTAATTTTAGTACAAAGTATAAAAATATTTTCTCTCTCAAGGCTCGGCGAAAAACTCAGCCCTTGCCCCTGTTGTTGTGGACAGAGAAGGGATCGATGAGGTTTTGGATCAACTGAAGCGTTCTGTCTCAGGCCTGGATTCTGTGCTCCAACGTACCTTGCCATGGGGAGTGGCATTTCATCATGCAGGTATTGCTGAATATCTTGGTCTTGATTTCTGTAATGGTTAAGTCATATGGGGTTTTTTTACTGTGGGTACCAGCAATTTAGCAGTTGCTTTTTGAAGCCTTCAGCAGCTTCTGACTGAATAAGCTTTGAGAATCCCACAGTTGGAGGTAACCTTAAAATTCTTTTATTATGGCTGAAGACTTTAATTCACAAATTGTTATGATAAATCTTCTCTCTTTTGTGTTGGATAACAAGAACTTTTAAAATACAACTTAACTGTTGTGGGTTTTTTTTGTGAAAAACCTGAAAACTTAGGTGATCTGCAGCTCAAGCATTTTCAAGTTGTCTTTGAAGCTGCCAGAGTATTTCAGAACAATTTTCCTCAGCTTAATACTGAAATAAATGAGTAAATAGAGGAAGTATAACAATGAAAATGAAAATAAAGATAAAAAGAGCATGTGCCATGAACACTTTTGATTAGATCTTTTATTTCTTAAGTAGAAAATAATTTATGTCACCTGTTGTTTCACTGAGAGAAAGGACTGACTGGGAGAGACAACGGTAGATATGGCATAGATTATGTAGGAGGAATAATTCCATATGCTTATAGAATCTGAATTCCTTTCTCAAGAATAAAATTGTTGTGAAGCTCTGAAGGAAATGTAGAAAGACACGTACTAGACCTATAACCTGTACTGGAACTGATGAAGGAGTCCAGAGTCAGGATGGCAGATGAGCGTTCACAGGTTATTCTGAGTTGGAAGGGACCCACAGGATCATATAGTCCAACTCCCAAGCGAACGCCCACCCAGGGATCAGACCCACAAGCGTGGAACCACGGGCACCACACTCCATCCATCCAAGCCTCCCACCATCTAGACCATGTCACTGAGCTCCTCATCGAGTCGCCTCTTAAACACCTCCAGGGATGGTGACTCCACCACCTCCCTGGGCGGACCATTCTAATGAGAGATCACTCTCTCTGTGACAAATCCCTAGTTTCCTGCTGTTTTCTCATTTTTATTTTATTTATTTCTTTATGTATTCACTTGCAGTGCTTGTAGATATGCATTAAGTAGTTGTTATCTTGCTACAATGTGTACAAGCACCTAAGCTAAAGTAGTATGTTACCGTCAGGTGAATAATAAAAACTTAATGGTGAAATTGTTCCTCAGCTATGGATCAAAAGAATTTAACTGAGGGAGTGTTGAGTCCATTCCATGACATTAAATGGTGAATGTTCATTAAGTTTATTTTTTCTTCCCCTTGGTCAGCAGTAACATTATTAGCTCTTAAATGCAGTCTCACCACCACAAGGTTCACTAAAAGCCATGTCTCCTCAGGTCTTACTTTTGATGAGCGGGACATCATTGAGGGAGCCTTTCGCCAGGGCTTGATCAGAGTCCTGGCAGCAACCTCCACGCTCTCCTCTGGGGTGAATTTGCCTGCACGCCGAGTGATTATACGGACACCTGTGTTTGGTGGCAAACTGCTGGACATTCTCACTTACAAGCAGATGGCTGGAAGGGCTGGCAGGAAAGGAGTAGACACAGAGGGTAAGCAGAGTCCTTTTTAACATTCTATAAGAACGGTGTTAACCTGATTAAATCCAGGGCAGTACTTCACAATTAGTGACTAATCATGATGAATTCCTTTGGTATTCAGTATGATTAAGATAATCAAGATGAATTTCTTTGGTATTAATTTCTTTGGTATTAATGGAGTAAAAATTGTAATTCCCAGGGGATTCTTTTCACTGCATGAGACTGACTTTGGTATTTTCATGTCGGTTACATCAGAACCAGGCTATTTTCTCCTTTAAATATTTAAATTTCTTTTTAGCTTCTAAGGCTGTGGTGTTCAATTGCCTTAATTTTGTGTTCCATGGTCAGCCAACTAAAGCATTTACAGTTTCAGTGGGAAACTTTACAGCACACTCTCATTGGACAGGTCTAAAATCTAAGAAATGCATTGAAAGTCTACAGTCATAATTTAAACTTAACCATTTGTTACACTTAACCATTCTGCTAAACTTAACCATGATTTTTATGGATCTTGAAAGTAGTAATTCAACAGCGAGACAGGGAAATATGAATAGTCACTCGTAGATAATATGGCATCTTCTTGCATACAGTGGCACTGATAGATGTTCGACAAAATGATTCTGCCTGTTATTTTAATTTGCAATGGAAATTTATCTTCATGGATGATGCTTGAAAAAATTGCATTATATACAAGTATAAACGCGTTAGAAAATAAGAAATTTGACAGATGCAGGAAGTGGGATTTGCCCTACTGATGGTTTGATTGGTGCCTGCTGGAACCCTGTGTAAGCAGGCTGTTCTTACATTTAGCTTTCTATTTTTGCTGGAGTAGCATAGCAACAGAGCATTTTGCGACCTATATCTAGCTCTGTGAGCTATCCCTATGTGTTAGAGGAAAGGGCAGCTGCATGCTGTATTTTGAAATTTTCCAGACTTCGCCATTTGACTGTAGCTGGCAGGTGTAAAATGCTCTTATTCCTTGAAGTTTCTTCTTTTTCCCCTTCAAGTTACAATAATTAGTACCCTTTTTGACAGTTCTGATGTGACTGTGTTGTGTGCACAGTAAGCAGTTGATTTTATGCTGATGAGCTTCATGAATGTACCACTTTTTTCCACTCCACAGAGTGTTTTGGATGAGAGCATAAAGCTATGTTGCCAGCTGCTACTCTTTCACAGAGCAGGGATACTGGAGGACAGCAACTTCAGCTGGAAAAAATGCCTTATGTGGGTTTGAAATTCAGCTGACAGACAGACGATAAATGCTGTTGGGTAGAATGCTTCTTTCTCTCCCAACACTGTAGTTCTGGATTGACTTATGTTTTGATTTTTTAATGTCTTTTTTCTTGATTTGATGGAAATTTAAAAACATCTTTTTAGAGAATGAAATTTGATTATTTTTTCATGCATCAAAATTGTCATGTTCCCAAGAGAAGGTAAAGCTGTTCTGTATCGGTGAACAAAATGTAGAAATATAATAGAGCCTTTTTTGTTTTTAATGGAGTTTTATGCCTAAATAGCCAGAGTCTTCTGGTGTTTGTGCAGTCTGATGCTAACCTAGACTTCCCCTCGCATCTGGAATGTTCAATAAGGGATATTGGAACAGCTCAAATAAAAAAAAAAATTAAAAGTTTACTAGATTGCAATTATTGACTTTAAGTTCTCAGTGACATCATGGGAGAGGGTATCTCCCAAGTCATGAATAACTGTCAGATAATGTAGAGCCCAGTGGATACCCATCTTTTGTTAAGATTTTCTGTTAGATTTTCCACTCTGAAGAGTCAGTTTTCAGAGTGAATTGTATGTCACATCAGAACCCCAATACAAAAGGAATGAACGTTCTTTATTGCTAAAATAAAAATGAGCTTTGCTTTCACAAAAGAGTGCTCACAGGCAGTTTATCTTCTGTACTCTTCGGCTCTAGCAAAAGTAGATGGTCAACAGATGTCAAAAGTTTCACCTGGCAGAAAAAAAAGAATCCAAGACACATCTTCTGAGTGCGTATTTCGTCTTGTAATTCCTTTATGTAATGGTGTTTAAGTTGTATTTGGTTATTCACCTACGTTGTGTTTTTTTATTCTGTTCATTAAATGTAAGTGCAGTCGTGTTTTCATTACCTCTGGGTTTTTTAATTACTGTAGCATTACCACAACTACAGTTTTACCATTACTTAATATTCTTAGGATCTTACTAAGATACCCACTACCAGAATTACCTCATGTCCAGACTACATGCATTTAAATCTTAACAAGTTACTGTAAACCTACCATAATATTTACTGTAAAGCTAATTCAAATCTAATGCTCTCTTCTTAGTCAAAGGCAAATGTGTCCTACCCAAATTCATTTATCCTGTGCCATTTGGCAAAGCTTCTGACTAGCTAGAGTCTCCCAGGGACCTAGTTTCTCTGTAATAGCTTTGTGGAAAAAAATCTCCTTTATGTGACCACTGCATTTTCCATGGGTAGGCTGTACTGTGGTCTCATTAAATGAATTTACCCATTATTTTCATTTTTGTTTCATGGGTCTGGGGCCTTTTTTGTTTCCCACAGAGTTTCAGTAGTTAGAAATTGACTTAACAATGTCCAATAGAGAACTTTAGGGTTTATTTAGATGTACTTTCAGTGGAGGGAGGTTTAGACTGGATGTTAGGAAGAGGTTTTTCACAGAGAGAGTGATCTCTCAGTGAAATTGTCTGCCCAGGGAGGTGGTGGAGTCACCATCCCTGGAGGTGTTTAAGAGGCGACTCAATGAGGAGCTCAGTGACATGGCCTAGTTGGTGGGAGGCTTGGATGGATGGAGCGTGGTGCCCGTGGTTTCACACCTGTGGGTCTGATCCCTGGGTGGATGTTCACTTGGGAGTTGGACTAGATGATCCTGTGGGTCCCTTCCAACTCAGAATAACTTGTGAACCTGTGAAACCATTCAGGATATTTAATATTTTATGTGTGTGTATATGCATGTATAAAAGCTCAGAGAATGCATAGTTACTTTGATTAATAACTTAGGGTTTCTGAATTAGTTTGGTATCTGTTATTTCAGGAGTGGAAGCTGATTGACAACACAGAATGTCAAAGTGCTATGCAGCTTTTATGTTTTCTTCTTTTGAGAATTTTTTCAGTTTAATAATGTAGGAAAGAAGAAAAAATTGATGCCACTGTGTATTACAGTTCCAGTCAATTCCAGAACAAGAAGCAAGAGTGTTTTGGCTGCAAAGAAGATGCACAGAGAGGCTGTGGAATCTTTTAGCTGATTTGGCAAGACCCTGAGTAGCCTAATGTAACTTTGAAGCTTGCTTTGCCTTTAGTTCTTAAGTATTATGCATCTGTGGAATTAATAAATAGCAATTCATAAAGTTGCACAAGTTTTTCTCTTCTTTTGTTGCTCAGCTTTTTTGAAAATACCTACAGTTTTCCATTCCAGTAATACATCCTTGATGAACTGAATGCAGCTCTTGGAGTGCTAAGAGGCAATTCTAAGGTCATTGATGGTTTTGGATTTTTTTGGTTTTTTTCCAATAGGGGAGAGCATTTTAGTTTGCAAGCCCTCAGAAAGATCAAAAGGAACTGCTCTACTTCAGGGGTCTCTCAAGCCTGTTTGCAGCTGTTTGCTTAGAAGAGAAGGCCAAGGTGTTTCTTCCAGCATGAAAAGAGCGATACTTGAGGTATAGGACCCATAGATTGGGACTAGAACTGTACTTGCACTCTTGTAGGATGGTTTCTTTTTTGACACCATCAAGTGTTTTCTGTTCACTTTCTTTTTCGTATTTCGAGCGGAGCGGGATGGGGCAGGCACGCCACAGGCGGAGGAGTGCGCCCATGGTCCATGCAGCACAGCGTGGAGGTTGATTTGTATATTCATGACTGTCTAATTTGAATATTCATGACTTCAGTTCACACAGGCGCAGTCATGAAACTGGCCTCCTTAACTGCTGAAAAATCACGCTGCGTAGAGGTGAAGCCGCTGTCCGGGAGGCACGAAGTGGAGAGGGCTTACTGTATATAAAAGATGAGAGTTCCTTACAGGTGGAAAAAAATCCATTGAAATTAGAAAGAAAATTTTTAATTGAACACCTTGCTTTTCTCAAGAAAGAGACACACATGGAAATGACTCACAAGGAAAGAGCATTTATGTGAAAAACAAAACAAAAAGAAAATCCAAGGGGGAAAAATCACTCTCAGTCAGGAAAACAATGATGGAGTATAGCATTCACATTTATGAAGAGAAAACCTCAATATCCTGAAGAGCTTTAGGAGAACTTCTCCTTTATGGTTTGCTTTTTGTCTTCAGAAAATTGCAGTTTGTGTTCTAACATACTAAAAATATTTCACAGTATTGGCTAAGCAAAATGCCTAGGGATAGTCTCAAATCTAAATTGCTGCTATGTGTCTGTCCACTTTCAGAATAAGATTTTATAGTTCATTCTGTCCCATAGCTTAGTCTTCTTACCTCTACCTAAAGTGGCTGAGTTCTTGCCAAGGAAAGTCTTTACAGTTGGCTGTTGCTTTGCCTCATAGTCCCCTCTCGTACTGGTTCTTTAAAACTTAGATGAAGGATCAATCTCTTTGATTCTCCAGTCTGAGGTTCCATCTGTGTCTCTGGAAACATGAACAAGTCGTTTTCTTCAACAGATCATAGTGGGGAGAGTGGCCAACACTCCAGATGATGTGCAGACCTATGCTTCTTGCACTCTACTTGCATCCAGCTTGAAAGAAAGCCAGTGGGAAAATGAGAAAGCACAAGATAAAACACAGGCTGGACCTATTGAGGCTTGTGTAGCATGGTTACTGGAAAATGAATTCATTCAGGTTCTGGACTCTGGCAGTGATATGAAAGGTAATGTTGGTGTTCTTCCCAGTGACAACAGTTTTAATTACGTAAATCTTCTGCAGCTGGGTAGATGTTCAATACAGCTTTATAATAAGGACTTTTTCCCTTTTCCTATTTATTTTAAAGAATCATGTCTATCAAGAATTTTTTAGCTTTCCAGTGGGTGTCTTTTTACCTGCTTCAACATATTTGCATGCATGTGTTCTTGGATGGCACATCACCTCTAAGACTGATGCATCTTAGTTCACAAGTTCCCAAAATATCTTTCAACAAAGCATACTGTAACTACAGGATTTGTGTACTGTAGACTATGATTTTTGTCTCTCTGAAGAAGTACCAGTACAGTCTGAGAGAGTGCTGGTCTCTTCTAGAACTGCTTGGAGTACATGATTGCACTTTCCTCAGATTTTGGCTGGTTTTTTTAAATGGCTAAGGATCAGACTCTTCCTGTAATAGTAAGAATCCCCATTACAGGTTAATTTGTAACTCTTTTTAAAGAAAAGATGGTAGGAGATATTTAGTGTTCCTGAGAAAGAAATACTTAAAATGGTAACTCCTAGACAGGGTGGCAGATGGGACTCCAATGTTTTTTTCTTTCAAATAGCTATCACAACTGTTAGTCTGAGTAGTTAGAAGGATCTAAGCTCATGATCTGGCCTTTGAAAAAGAGTAGTGCAGACATAGACAAGACCAAACCTTTTCCATCTTTCTGTCTTCAGAATGGAGAAGTATACTATTTCTTGAGAAATATAGTTGGAAAAATTAGAATTGATATGTCTCAAATACACTGGAGACTGACAGTTATGTATAGAATTGCACTTATATGTTTGTGATTTATTTTTTTTTTAAACAGCAAAGGTTTATCATCCAACACATCTTGGCTCAGCTACTCTTTCCTCTTCTCTTTCACCGACTGAAGCCATGGAAATCTTTGCTGACCTGCAGCGAGCTATGAAAAGCTTTGTTCTGGAGAATGATCTGCATATTGTCTATTTGGTAGGTTCCTCACTCTGTGGAGAGTCTCTCTGAGGAGAGACAGCACAATGCAGAGTTCTTGAAGGCTCCATGAACATAGGGGGCTTTTTTGTGCTTTGTTTAGCTTATCCTTCATGAAAAAAAGTACACATTCTAAATAGAATATTCTTCAGAACTAGTCTGCTTCCATAGTGTCTATTGTGTAGGTAGATGCTGCATGTCATCTAAGCCCATTGTTTTTACTCCTGACTTCATAAGATTTCAAAACTTTATAAGTTTTGAACCTAAGATAATGGTACGTAATTTGTCTGAAACACTTGAAGTTGATGCAACAAATTGGTTTTGTTGTGTTTGGGATCAGCAGGTTTAATCTCATATTAGTTTTGGAGGCTCAGAAAACTTTTGGGTTTTTACTATCTTTTTTTCTCCCCAAAGCCTCAGAGAGCTACACTGGTTTCTTCCTGTGGGTGGGCCTTTCTTTGGTTCAGTAACAGTGAAATTCATCTCTGATTTAATTTACTTGCCTGGTGATGCTGCCAGGGCTAAAGGAAGGAGTGTGATAAATCTTATGAGGGGAAAGTGTCCCAAAGTGTGTCAAGATTTATGAGCACATACACTTAAAAAGCTAAGGAATGCTATTTAAGACCAATGGAGAGAGAGCCACGAACCTGTGAAGATCAGTGAGGAAACCAGATGGAGTTGCAGTGAAGAACTTAGGATTCATGGCTGCCAGAGGCCCATCATGCAATCATCATCCTATATTTGACAGTTGTCTTCAGCCTTCTTAAGTGTAAAGTGTATTCTCTTTACCAGTCAAAGGCAAAATTTGGGTATCTTGTCTGAAAATAATGTTCATTTCAAGGAGAATGTGATTGCAATTATGTACAACAGTTTTTGAGCTGACAGTGGGAGGCAAGAGACTGAGGGTACCTGGCTGTGCTTGCTGTGTTCATTAACTTAGTTACGAGCTGATACTAATAGATTTTTCTGGATCTGCTGGTGTCTCATATGTACCCTGTCTCTGTCTTTGAGGGCCACATTGTATTTTCTTCTACTAGGCAAAATGAACTCCTCTGTGTTATGCACTGGTGATTTTTTTCCCTGTTTGTATCTCCAAAATGGAAAAAAATAAAAAGATGAAATTTGTTCATGTTCTGGGGTAGAGGCAGCGATGGAAATACGTTTTTTATGCCGTAGTGTTTTATTGCAGCAGCTCGTTTAATGTTATTTTAAATCACTGTTGAACAAAATGTTCTTGAGATTCTCTTTGTTAAACTACCCTAAAACACCTTATAGCAAGGCCAAAGGTTTGTTTCATTTTCTTGGCTTTTAAATTTTTTTAGGAGTTGTTCTTCATATGTTCCTCATGGGCTACAGGGAGTTTAGCTGCTAAAATGCTTTTTAACTCTCTTAAGTTTGAATCTTTTACTTGTACAAATATGAGACTGAATTCCAAGACCTTTCATTTTAGGAAAGTTAAGTATTGCTGGACTAGGAAGAGAGTTTTCTTCAAAATAAAAAAAAAAGCACAACAAAAGTCCAATAAACAACACAAGACAATTTCCTACCTTAATAACTTTTGTTCTTCTCAGTAGATGGAGTATGGATGATTTACAACTACATAAGCATCTGCTGTTTTGTGTCATGTTAAATTCTCCCTGAGAACTCTTAGTTCTTTCAAAATAATTAATTCTGCTTTATATTGATACAGATAGGGAGAAACTTTGTCTCCTCATATTGAAACTCTGTGCTGACTGAATATTAACAGAATTGGTTTTGTGTCTAAAAGTATGTGAATGGTCTGGATGACTTTTCCTTAGTGTTGGTAAAAGCTGACTTTTCTTATACTCCATGTAAATGAAATCTTCAGCCAGTTCTGGCAAAATCTATGTCCTTCCTTCTTTACCCGATGCTGTGGCAGCAGTTAGTGTGGTTACTAGTGGTTTCAAGAGGTTGATACATATCTGTAAATTTTGTTAAAGGCAGACTAAAATATCATTTTGTTAAAGGAGAATGAAGATGCAGCCTAAAAATTGTTTAGTGGCTTGGGTTTAGGCAGTAGTCTGACAATGATTCCGAACTGTTTAATCATTGGAGTACCCATATGAGTCAGATCTCATTGGTAAAATATAAAAAAAACTGGTTTAGAAGAGCTTTAACTTTCTTCATGGTACATGGTTATGACTCAAGCGCCTCTATGTACGTAGTGCGTAGGATGCTCTAACCACATTCCCTAAGCTGTATTTTTATTTATCCAGAGCATTGCTCTGTTTTTTTCTCTGAAAATGTTTTTTTGCATTGTCTTATTGTCTTTAGGTCACCCCAGTTTATGAGGAGTGGACCACAATTGATTGGTACCAGTTTTTCTGTTTATGGGAGAAGCTGCCTGCCTCAATGAAACGTGTGGCTGAGTTGGTGGGGATTGAAGAAAGCTTTCTGGCTCGCTCTGTAAAGGGCAAAATCATAGCTAGAACAGAGAAACAGCACAGACAAATGGCCATCCACAAAAGGTAGCCACAGAATGTGGGTGTTGGTGCGCTGTTGGACTGGATGGTCCTGGGGGTCCCTTCTGGCTCGGAGTGGCCTGTGAGCCTGTGAGGGAACTAGGTTTATGTGCACAGCTCTGGGATGTGGGTTTGATCCCTGTATGGGCATTAGCTGGGGAGTTGGACTAGATGATCCTTGTGGGTCCCTTCCAACTTGTAATATTCTGTGATTCTGTGTGAATGTGCAAATACTCGAGGCTGTAACATTTGTAATGGACAGGCTCTGGACCTGTTTTCAGGAACTGGCTCTCTTTCTGGGTGAGCTGATAGCTCAGAGAACCTGGACCTGGTTTGCTCTGCTCTGAGAACATTGCTGGCACAAGATGTTTGTGCTGATGTTTTTGTAAGCCATTTCTCTATTTCTTTGATGTGCTACAATTAAGTACTGTTCTGTCCTGTGCTATCAAGGTGCATTTTGCCATGTACTGACTGTAGTGTGTACTGGATGACGATTTTATTTCTATGTGTGCTTCTTCAACAGATTTTTCACCAGTCTTGCCCTTCTGGATTTAATCAGCGAGGTTCCCTTAAAGGATATGACCAAGAAATACGGCTGTAGCCGTGGCCAGCTTCAATCCTTGCAGCAATCTGCTGCCACTTATGCAGGTGAGTTGTCTGAGCAGAATACCCCAGGAGCGTTAGGCTAGTCTGGGTTTTTTTCCCCTTCCAGGCATGGGGCGAAGGTGGCCACAGTGTGATACTATCAACAGTCTTGTAAAACCACATACAGATTTATACATAACCTGTTGTTGCCCCTGCTTTGAGATGGAACCACAGAGTGTGCTGTGGGAAGGGGGCCAGCTGAGTGGAATAAAGCAGTGCTGTAACATGCTGAGGAAAAGCTGTGGAAATCATCTGTGTACTGCGTAGTTTGTTCAGATCTAAGTATGTAAATAATTACAAGTCCATTCTAAAGCTTTGCTCTATCAGGAATATTTTCAGCATTGGGTAGAGTTTGGGGCCTCTAAAATGGAACATGACTTTCTTCTAGGTGCAAAATAATTGGACAGAAAGTATAACGTTACAGTTTTCAAAACAGAGTGAGTGGTTTCTGGGGCATTAATCACCAGATCACAAGAGGTCAGATAGATAGCTGCCACCTTTAACTTAATATCCTTAATTAGGCTGTAGGAGTAGATGTAACAGCCCACCATGTGACCAAGGTATTTTTTTTCTGTTGCCTCAGTAAGTCCTCCATTACTCCATAAGTGGATTTTTAATTTTTAAGACAGTTTTAACTCAACTTGCAAAACTCTGTGTGTGGGTTGCAGCATGAGTCAAAGCCCCAAAATGGAAAGGTCACACCAACTGAGGCAGAGAGGTTTAAATTAATTCTGGTATATAGTATAAATAACTTTTTGTTGTAGCAGTTTCATAATTCTCTATTTCCAGCATTCATAATTTTCATAAAAATAATTTGGAAAGTAAACCGAACTGTTGACATGACATATAGTTAAGATATGTGATAAAAATTGTATTCCATAATCACTGTAAAAATAGTGAGGGAGGCCATGTATTTCAGTTATTTTCATAATCTGTAGATGCAGTCTGTGAGTAAGCAACCATCTTTTCCCTGCTCTTTTTGTTCTCCCTTGCACTGGGGACTGCAGTTGTAACCTTTAGCATAGGCTTTGCTATCTGCTATAATGCTTTCAGTAGCTGAAGTTATGTAGTCCAAGGTTTGCTCTTGAGGACACCAATGCTTGCCTTCCTCAGAGATCTGTGGCTTCTCTTAGTGCCTCTCATCACTGCTTTTCTCTTGCCTTTTTATCAATATGGTAATTTCATAGGACTTCTGTTCCAGGATGTGCATGTGTTTCAAACTTTCAAGATTAGCATCTTTGAAAAACCAGTGTCATTCAGAATTTTTACCTCACCGATAAACTAATTAATTCTAGATTGAGTTCTGCAAGATCAGTCACAGTTAGTGCATGAGTCAGTTTCTGTAAGAAATGGGAATGTGAGAAAGGTAAAGTGAGTGTCGATTCAGACTGGGGGGAGTGGGGAGTGGATCCAGCTTAGCAGGACTGGAGCTGGGGTTAAGACATTGATGTAACTTTTGTATTCCAGGAATGATAACAGTTTTCTGTAATCGACTGGGCTGGCACAACATGGAGCTGTTGCTCTCTCAGTTCCAGAGCCGCCTCACTTTTGGAGTTCATAGGGAGCTTTGTGACCTGGTTCGAGTGTCTCTGCTGAATGCACAGCGTGCCAGGACACTTTACAATGCTGGCTTTGTCACCGTGGCGGATCTTGCTAAAGCCAGTCCTGATGATTTGGCAACTGCTCTGAAGAATTCAGTGCCATTCAAAAGGTGAGAAAACAATAAGTCCAGAAGTCAAGTAAAGGAGTTTGTTTGTAAAATGAAGGATTACAGGATGAAACCTGTAATAAAATATGGCAAACTTTTGGGACTTCGTGCTAAATGTTAGAAATAGCTTGTAGGTCTCTGTGATTGATCACAGTAATTCTGTGATTATTTTGAAATTAATAGAAGCATCTTTTATTTGCAGCCTAAGTTTTTGAGACCTAAATTTTCCTCTTATTTCTCTTTTCAATGTACTGGTTAGTCCTGGGTGAATTGTTAATTCTTTATGGGGAGCTTTTGTGGCCTCTAAAAGGCAGCTGCACCATATGATCAAAGTAGTTGATGATTTATTGTTGATTATCTCTTGAGATTCTCCTGTGATTTTCTTGTTAGTACAATTACAAGCTTCCTCTTGATCAAGTACCTATTGGACTCTGCTATGGTAATTGTCTAGTTCATGCTCCTGAAGTTTCCTTTTTTTGAGAAACAGGGCATGGAGGAAGGTTGATTGAGAGTTGCATCTTCCCCCAGTGGGGAACTGGAACTTGTCTGGGGTGCATATTGAACACAGAAACCTGGCAATTCCTCTGGAGTATGTAGCCAGTAATATCTTTCATTGACATCATTCATGTTTAGAAAACTGAAATAGTTACTATATATTTCTGATGAAGTTATTTCCCATTAAGTGCATTGTATTTTAGATAGGGTGCTTCTGTGAAGCCACTGAAATGGGAACAGAACAGAATAGTGCCAGCTCCTTGTGTTGTTCATTATGTTCTGCTTGACTGTGTACGTTTGTCTGTTACCTTTCCCATAGTGTTCGTAGGGCTGTGGATGAAGATGAAGAATCAGCAGAGGAGCGTCGGACTGTGCGCAGCATCTGGGTAGCTGGAATGAAAGGCTTAACTGAAAGAGAAGCAGCTTCTGTCATTGTAGAGGAAGCCAGGAGACTTCTGCAGCAGGATTTGGCACTGATGGGAGTGCAGTGGAACCCGGAGTCTTCTCTTGAGACTGATACATCCTCTATGATCAGCAGTGAGTCAGAACTGGAAGACAGACTGCATAGATCAGGTGGAAAGGAGTCTACTGAGTTTTCAAAGAGGTTAAACAAAAAAGGATGCAGAGTTCAGCATTGTAATGGCCTTGGTTCACAGACTGGAAACTTGTCAAATATTAAAAAGGGATATAAAAGGCGACTAAGCAGTACCACAGAACACTCCAGATTTGAGAGTGAAGTCCCAGGCAGGAGAGAGGCTTGGGCAGAGGAAGGCAAGGGTGATACTGTGTACAGGGCTAGAAAACGGCCAAATACACGCATTGGTAATGAAAACATGGAAGGAATTTCTTTGGCCAAACCTAAGATGGATTCCAGGACAGCAATCCCAAAACACCTTACTGAGCAAACTGAAACACCAACATTGAGAACAAAGTCTTCAGCCTCTACATTGTTTAAAAGCACAGATAAGCATTTAAACCGGACTAGGAACAAAAGTAACACTTCAAAACTGCAGAAGTCACTTACTGAAGATTCTAAAATGCTTAGCATAGATGCACAAAAGCCACCTGCTTTCCACCCCACAGTCTCTACAGATGATTCTTTTTCAAACCAAAATAAGAAGGAATTTATGGAAACACATTATATAACTCATAAAGTCCCAAATTCTGTAGAGATGGATGAAATTAAGATTGGGAGAAAAGATAAAATGGAAGAATTATTTGGAGAGCCTACTACCAGTAATGAAGGCATGTCTAAGGGTAGAGCACATTTGCAAGTACCTGTTATATTGCAGGATACTTCACATATGTCTCCACTTCACATATGTCTCCACTCCACCAGCGTGGAGACACATAATGTTGTAGGAAGTAGAGTAACACCTGGTAGTGCTAGGACACAGAAAAATGAAAATACTGTATATAAACAGAATAAAATTAATAAAAGTCAAACACATATGAGCTGTGCAGAGGTAAGGTTTGATAAGCAGGAGATGACTTTAGACATCGATCATGGTTATGTGAGCACTAGCCACTCTGGAAGTGGACATGCCCATTGTGACAGCAAGATACAGAAGCCTGTGCATTTTTGTCCTGGTGAGGATAAAATCTGCAGTATTCAGATTCAGAATGGTGGGAAAAATGGGAGTGAAAAGCCCAATGGAATGCTGTTAAAAGCTGGAACATTGCAGAAAGGCAACAGTCATCCCAAGGATTTTCTGAAAGAGTTACTAGTAAAATGCAGAGGTGTTTGCAATGCAGATGATGTTCAGAATGGTCCAGTCTCTGATCTGTTTTTTGACTCTAGAGACTTTGAAGACAGCTTCCAGTTGGATACTCAGACTGAAATGATAATGAAACAGGAGAGAGCAGCTGGAATCACAGGACAGCAGGGAATAGAAAGTTCAGAGCTGGCAGTAATACCACAGCAGCAAATCTCAAAAAAACTAAGCAGTTTATGGACTGAGAACGGTACTGATGAAAAGCTGGCTGCAACAGTTAGGCAACTGAGCTTATCAAGTCTTATCACAAGAAATAACATTACAAAAAACACAACTCAGCACTGTAGTAATAAAATTTTGGAGTCTGGAGGCCTTAATTTACAGCCCGTAGTTAAGGAAATAGACTCTGCACCTTGCCTTAAAGAAAGTGATTTCTCAGTGACTGACTCACAGCTACACATTTTTTTACAAGATTACCAGACCCAAAATTCAGTGAGAGGGGAGACTGTATCTAAAGACCTTAATAAAGCAACCTCCCATTTAGGGAAGGAACAGATTGTACAAGTAGAATGTCACCCTGTCCCTGAAACAAGCCTAAATATGAGTGATAGCTTGTTGTTTGATGATAGCTTTGGTAATGTCACTGACCTTTCTGCTGCTCACATCATCGAAGCTGACAGAAAGGACCTTGTGGAGAAGCAAGAGGCTTTGTTTCCTTCAGATAGTCTTTTGCAGAATTTAAGACCTGTTCAGAATAAATTTGATGTCAATGGCAGTCAGGAAGAACATGAGAATCATGTACAGTGTAACAACATGTCTGTAGTATCCTCTGGTGTAATTGCTGAAGTTTTAGGTCATGGAAACTCCCCATCTTTTATGAATGATGTTCCTTCTACATTTCAAGGTCAGTCAGGATTAAGAAACCCAGTGATTTGTAACAATGACCCCAGACCAAAGGATGTAGTAGGAAATCAAGAGGAAAAGCTCCAGAGAAGCCAGCAAGCTTTAGATAAGAAACCCTATCCAGTGGTGTGGACTGACTGCTCGTTTGAACTAAGCCCAGGATTGCAGGATGTGTTAGACAAGTGGCCTAGTCCCTCAGGCATTGAACCAGTTTCAGTGAATTCCAGTTTGAAAGGAAAGTTAGTTTCTACTATTGTTAATCCAGAGCCAGATCCAGTTTTTGAATCCCACTGTAGTAAGCCAGAGGCTTTGCCCACTTGCCAGGATTTAAAAAGCTTTTTCAAGGTTAATGGAAATAAAATGGAAACCTCGCATCTTCCGAAAACAGATGGCATAACACTTCAGCTCAAGACAAGCAAGAGAACATCCTGTCCTCCACCAGATAATAATAATGGGTTTATTCCTCCAACACCTCCCGAAGAACTTTTTCCAAAGAGGTCTTTTTCTATGAAATCTACAAGGAGGCAAGTTGCCTGCAAGAATGATGAGCAGATGATTGTGCCCCAGCAGAGTAGTGAGGGCAATGCAGAGCAGCAGGTAAAAACACTCCAGGTCAATAATGGAAGTCTAGACCCAACTGAGACTGATGAGATAACAGATGATTTCACTATAGACCAAGGCTTTTCACTGCAGCTATCTCAGGATGTTTTTCCACTTGTTCCCTCGAGTGCTGAAAGTTTCACCATTATTGATGTAGCAAGCGACAAAGCACTTTTCCAGACTTTTATTGCAGAATGGAAGGAGAAAACCAGATTCTCCATCTCAGTGGCATGTGAAAGAACAAAATGTGTTTTGTCTCCCAAGTCAACGATTGGTGGCAAATTCAAAAAAGGTCAGTTCCATGTTCCAGTGCATTATTTTGTGAACTGCAGAGTGGGAGGAGTAGGGAAGGAAAGGGTTTGCAAAAAGGGGGGAAAATACTGGTGTAATAAATATTACAGAATCATGTAATATTTGGTGTTGGAAGAGTCCTTTGGAGATCTTCTAGTTCAACTGTCTTGCTAAATTACAGGTTGCACAGGATTGTGTTCAGGAAGCTTTTGAATATCTCTAGGAAAGGGTACTCCACAAGCTCTATGGGCAATCTGTTCCAGTGTTCTATAACCCTCAAAGTAATAAGTTTTTCCTCATGTTCAGACAGAACCATCCATTAAGCACCCCTTTCAAATTCTGGCCTTCCCTAGCAACCTCTTGGAGTTGAGACAAATATATTCCGTCCTTCCATTCTGAAAAACATTTCATATTTATCTGTCAAAAATATATGTTGATAGTTAAGAAATGTTGTTATGGCAATATGACAGCAAGGAATCTAACTGCTTAATCTTGTCATTTTAAAGGAAGAGTATGTTTATAAAGCATCTGCAAACTGCAGCATATGAGTACCTCTGTGGAAAAGAAAAAAGAAGCAATATTGCAACAACCCAGAGACTGATCTGATTTTTCACACATGCTTATATTGAACCAGGTTTACATTTTACAGATCTGAAAATACTTAGTATTGGTTCAGAAACAATCACAGAATTAACACTGCTCAGTGGAGACCCTGAACAATCTGTAAAGTTTACTGTTAAATGTATTATTTGTTTTAGAAGAATTTATGACATAGAAAGATACACATGATAAAGGGACTGCATAACAGAACTGTTTCACTATTAGATACACAGTGAGATGTTAAGAATATTCAGATGCTGTCACATACCAGCAAGCTGCTAACACTTGTTTACTATCACCAAAACCTATCAAGGAAATGCTTGACATCAATTCTCCATCCTCTACTAACACTCAGCTCCTTTCCTTTACTGAGACTAACAATATTCTGTTATAGACTCAACTGTATGTATTTTCATTTTCAGGATCTCAATTCTTCTGTGTTTATGAATGCTATTTTATAACTTAAAATTATTTCTTTAGTAAGTTCTCCACAGATGAGAGTTAAAGATGATGGATTTCCTGTCCAAGGCTGTGAAGACATCTTGGTAGTTGGAGTGGCAGTGTGTTGGGGTGGAAGAGATGCCTACTATATCTCTTTGCAACAGATACAAGACCAGACTGGTAAGTGAGTGGGCAGGCTCTGCTAGGTTACATGACACTAATGCATTTCAAGAAAGTACCTTCAGCAGATAGGTTCTTGGGAGTGGTGTTTTAAGGGTCCTGACCCCAGCTTAGTTTCGTGATGGAGTAATTTAGCTGTCTTACATGTTGAACACTGTTGAACATGTTGCTGTTGATACATCTGTACTGTATGCCGTAAGGCCAGGTAATTGGCTCAGGCACTGGACTGTGAGCATGCATATGGCTAAAATGCTGGCTTACTACCATGTTCTCTTTCTCTTACTCACTTTTCGGGATCAGTCTCTTCTAGTTTTTGCTCTCCAGGCCAAATATCACACTCAAATGCTGGACATGGCCCAGTCTTCTAATCACAGTGACCTTGTGATTAGGGTTTGATTCCTGGCTATACTGTGTTTGCTGGTACAAACACAGCATGTTCCTTTTGGGCGCCTTGTCTGGCTTGATAAAATAAGTAATATTGGTATAGATCGCTCAGTGGAATGGTCTGCCCAGGGAGGTGGTGGAGTCGCCATCCCTGGAGGTGTTTAAGAGAAGACTTGATGAGGAGCTCAGTGTCATGGTCTAGTTGGTGGGGAGTTGGACTAGATGATCCTAAAGGTCCCTTACGACTCAGAATAGCCTATGAGATACCTTGTTATTTGTTCATAGTTAAACTGTCGGGGTTTTTTTGCTTTAGGTGATCACATTCAAGATTTTCTCTTGCCTTTCTTACCACACAGTCGCTACCAAGATGGTTTTTGCTTGTATTTCCTACCTTAGAGATCAGTATGAGTTTGGCACCACCACCTTTGGACAAAAGCCTGTCTGTAATGGAGAGACTGCATCATCTGCAGCTGTACCTGCAGAAGAAGCCCAAGCAGGAGCGCTCACTTATCATGTATAACTTCATTCAGCACTACAAAACTCTGCTGATGGCTTGTGGCATCTCCTTGGAAGGAAGTTTTGAGGACCCAAAGGTTTGCAGGATTAAGAAATGTACCTTGGGTAAAATTACTAGTTTAAACACACCAGTGGAAAGACGGAAGTTCCTGCTGGTACTTTTCTTAAAGTTTGAATATGCACACCTGTCAGGAGGTTTAGTGAAATTTTCTTTCGGTGGGAAGTCTAGAACGGTCTTTAAAGGACACTTGCTTGCTTTTGTGTTTATGGTGCCTGCAAGAGAAACAAACAAACAGTTTCAGTGAGAGATTAACACATTTTTCTTTCTTACCTTGCTTGGGTGGGGAAGATGAAGATAAATCTCTCCCCTGTTTCAGTGGACAGGGCTTAACGCTTGTTTTGTTACACCAAGAAGCTTGGGACTGAAATGTTAGAAGTGCTTCTGGTCAGATTATTGCTTCTGAGAGCAGGAGACTTTTCTGAGAACAAAACAAAATTTACATGTAACTTCAAAAGATTTTGTTACTCAAATGAAACACTAGATTTAGCTAAAAGCACTTCCTTGTCCATGTTATGAAAAGCTCTAAATGCACAGAAATTTCTGTTGATTTTTAAAGCTTCTGTCACACATGGACTAGGTAACATCATGGCAATACTCAGTTCTGCAAATAAGTAGCTAACATGTTCAACACAAGGACAAACAGATTGTTTTCATACAGAGACAGTTTTAGGATAAAATTAAAGAACAATAAAAGAAACATCTTTCCCTGCATTGTTCTGTGTATTAATTGGAGTCATACTCATGTTTGTTCATTTTAGTGATTCAATGAATATACACATACACACACCCCCTCCCCGACCCCATTTACAGGAGTTACCACACACACATAGGTTTTACCTTCTGCTTGCATGGCAGAGACAATGCACAAACCTGTATTTCATCCTATTTTGACACAAGGAATTGAAATATAGCTATAAATGAGATTGCTTTGAAGATAGTTAGAGGTATGAGGCTCAGCAGGGGTAAAATAAGCCATGCAGAATTCTTGGCATTAGTGCTGATGTGCAAAAGATAGGAGAGCTCGGCTTGGCTCATGTTCTAGACCAATAATGAGCTCTGATTTTTATGAAGTAGTTTTTCACATTAAGCGTGTTTTGATCCTGATTTTCATATTTATTCGCTTTATGTTAGGTTTTAATAAATGAAAAAACCCTGAGAACAATACTTCAGGATCTGTGTAGTTGGCAGAGGATAAGGTTTTCAAATGTCCAGGAATTTTGAGAAACTTTGAGTGAGAATGAAACTTTTCAATGACTTATGCCCTCTTGAAAGTTTACTTTGAAATCATGTAACTTTTTATTGCAGTTCACCAAATCAAGAAAAATAATCTGCTTTATATCTGCATTAACTAGTTAAATATTTGTGTTGTATAATGACTAAAATGAATTAAAAAAGTCTCATGGAGGTCTCCCTTTTTAAGGTTGCATGTTGGCTGCTCGATTCTAGCTCTCCGGAACGTACACTTCACAACATGGTCACTAATTTTCTTCCCAATGAGCTGCCTCTACTGGAAGGAGTAGGCACTGGCCCAGGAGTGCAGAGTCTGGGGCTCAGTGCCAGCAGAGATCATTCCGGGCGGTACAGAGCAGCAGTAGAGTCTGTCCTCATCTTCAATGTCATGGACCAACTCCACAGTGAATTGCAGAAGGAAAATCTAGCAGGTACAAAGAGCTCCTCCACTTTGGGGCAAAGCTGGAGGGTGAAGGGAGCTGAGCTATCACAGGCTGAATGAGCCCTGTAGAAGGAAGGAGATTTGGAAGTTCTTCTCTGAGTATAATTCTGTGTCAAAGTGTTAATTTGTTAAAAGAAAAGAGGGAACTTCCCTTGGAAGTACATCTGTTTTGTCAACCACCCCCTCTAAATTAAAATATAAATTTTAGATCTCAAATATCCACCAGTTCCACTGGTTAAGGCAACAACAGAGTCTGTTCTAAGTCTCCAAATCGAACAGGTCTCTGCCTACCCTAACAACTCTGAGAGGACTTGTGGGTCTCTCTGTGCTTTCTCATGTACATTTTCAAAAGATTTTGCATTTCCTTGACAGAAGCAATTCATAAAATCCTCAAATGTATTCTGAAGGAGATTTCTTGCTCTTTGCCTGCCCATATAGCATTGTTTACCATGTATGTGTTATGTCCATGAAGCTCTTATGATCCCATACAGAATAACTCAGTTCATTTGTGCTAATACTTGCTGAGTGCTTGTTGCTTTTTAAAAACAAGCCACCAAAAACCCCCAAAAGGACATACCTATTGGTGATCATTGATTGTTTCCCCTAAATTATATCCAAAGCCTAAGGTTAGGGTCCAGTCTCCTGAAGTATTTTATTGCAAGTTTACCACATCATGTATGGTAGTTACAGCTAAACCTTATAACATTTTAAAATGATGTAGGGGGTGGAATGGAAGTGCATCAAGTTAAGAGGCCTTACATTAAGCATGTCTGCAGTTTATAAAATGTTGATATTGAAAGAGGTATGTATTGCTTGGAAAATAGAAACCAGAAGCTGTTTTCTTAAATACTCTTGTGATAAAAGGTTCTGAAACACTTCTTATGAAATATTTCTTACTGTGAAATATTCCAGGAGCAAAAGTATTAAAGGAAATATATAATAAAATATTTCAGTGCATCATGATGATCAATATTTTAAAAACTGGGAATTATTCTTTTATTTTAATGAATCTGCAGTTGATCTGTTTTATGAAAGTTTTTCTTGTTGTTTTTACTTACTGCAGATGTATTTTCTAGAGTGGAGATGCCCACCCATTATTGCTTGGCTCTGCTGGAGCTGAATGGCATTGGTTTTAGCATGACAGCATACGAAACCCAGAAACAAGTCATGCAAGCTAAACTGAGTGAGATTGAGAGCAAGGCATATCAGCTGGCAGGACACAGCTTCTCCTTGACCAGCCCTGATGACATTGCAGAGGTATGTGAGGGTTAAGGGTGGAATGGGGAGAACTTCCTCAGAGGTTATCCTGAAGAGTCTTTGGCTAAAACTAAGAAAATAAAAAACCTTCTTTGTATGAAGAAAAGACAAAACACAAACTCTGCTCAAGGTTGATTTGTCTTTACACTTGTTATGAACTTGCTGCCTGCAAGACCCTGTGTCTCTTCGGCTCGTTACTGATTGTTCTGGTTTCTGCCCAATTCAGCAGAGACAGAGAAGGTAGAAGTGGAAATAAGCATGTGCTTTGTATAGGACCTTGATTTTTCATGATGCATGAGATGGCCTGCCAATTTTAGCATAGTGGTGAATGTCCCACCTGTCATGTGAGAGTCCGGGGTTCGATTCCCACCAGGGAGGCAGTGGTGCTGTTTAAGGGTTGGACTTGATGATCCTTGTGGGTCCCTTCACATAAGATGGTGACATTAGTCTTGACTCTAAGAATAGAACACAACTGAATAAGTTATGTTGTTACCCTTGTCTCTGTACAGGCATGAAAGAAGAGGAAAGGCTACTTTAAAAGTTTTGAATCAAACTACTGTCTGTTTAAAAGAACCTGTATAGAACTGATTGCTTTTTTAAAGTCTAAGAAATTTCTTGTGTAAATGAGCAATACTTTTATTCCTGAAGAATTTCATTATATATTTTTAAATATAAGTTGCGTGGAATCATTAGAATAGATTATAAATGATGTGCATGCTTTTTTCTCTCATCTATTCTTTTTTCTATATAATATTTTACTGCTGAGGGGCTGTTCTTTATGTGGAAGTAGTCAAAATTTGCAATTTGCAAGCACCTATCAGTGAAAGAAGTTCCACAGGAATATTCTTCCTTTGTTGCAAATGTAGAAGTCGTGCTTAGTAACAGTACTCTAAGATAGAACTCCTGAAATAATGCTTGACTTCAGTTTCACTTTGCTTCATGGAAAAGAGGAAAGAAAGGTTTTTTCTGAAATGCTGTTCTCTGGACTACAGAAGATGGAAGTTTCTCATGTGGAAACTTGTTCTGAATCATGTAAATTATCTTGTATAAGTTAGTAGAACTTTACGTGTCTAGTTTTGTGTCAGTAAAATTTCTGTGTTACATGAATGTGTGAGAGAAGCTTCCTATTCCCTTCTGCCAGCTGTGAAACGAAACACAATAGCTGCTAAGTAGTGTATCATGCTACATAGAAAAACACAGAGTGAAAAATAAAGGGCTGTGTTCTGTCTGTTACCAAGTGAGTGTGTACTTTATTTTCCAGTTTTTGGCAATTTGTTACAAAAGACTGGTGTTCTAGCTGTTCTATAAAAGGTATTTGTGACCAGCTCCCTCTGTGCCATTCATGTTTCTCTGAAGCCTGCTCCTTGCTAACACTTCTTTTTTTTCACCAATGTTCTTCCCAGTTTTAGTCATCTTAACATTATGTTTTATTACAGTTGACTGTCAACAGTAACCTCACTTATTGGATGGAGTTAATTACCTTTTCTAAAAACGTATCTCTGAACTCAAAATTATAGTGTTCAGAAAATGAGATTTTAAATTGCATTTTGTAGGTAATTAAAATGAGGAGGAATGACTTTGATAGCAGAGATCTTTAATCAGCTTTTTAATTACCTGAAGCATTTGTACTACCCTTTGGTTGGAACAAGCTGTTTAAGTGCTCAGTTGCTTTTGTTTTCTCCTGGGAGTAGCATGCAGAAACTGATTTGAAGTGCTGGTCTCTCTCAGGTGTTGTTCCTGGAGCTGAAGTTGCCACAAAATGGAGATGTGAAGGTTCAAGGAAACAAGAAAACTCTGGGTTCCACCAGAAGAGCAACTGCTAAAGGAAACAGGATTAGACTAAGCAAGCATTTTAGTACAACTAAGGTACAGTTAAGACTGATTCTAGTCTGAAAGTAACTTATAACTGCCTGTTCCTTCTCCAGTTACCACTGAAAATTCAAACTGGATTCTACCTTCTCTGCTAGCTGAGTTAGTAACATCTCTGCTCCTAAAGAGTAGTGAGGACATGACTATAAATGGCAGACTTCAATAAGAATAAATCAGGCAGAATCTGCTTTCTCAAATAACATGTAAGACCAAAATACACATAGTACGTACAATAATTTTGTAAAGCCAGTAGCAGAAGAATTTTTCAACATCAGCTTGAAAGATACTTAAATACAACGTCAATCAAATAGAATGTTTTCTGTCTGCTACTGCCATACCTGTAGATTGTGCTTCAGAGAATTTGTCTGCAGAATGGCTGATCTGATGGCTTATCAAATTTAGTATATCAGAAGCTTGTATATATGTGAGGGCTATTGACATTCTTGCCGGTTGATAAATACTGTGGACCTGCACTAATGCATATTGCTGCAGGCTAATGGGTGCTCTTGCCAGACAAGCAAAATTAGCAGATATATATGTTCCCTGTTCCCAGGGCTCATTAATCTGTGTTGTTTTCTTAGTTTCCCCTTGTTCAGTGTAGTCACAAGTATTGATTTCTGAAACTCAAGTGGCAGTGAAGACATTGAGTGCAGTGGTGGTGGCAGAGAGGGAACAAGAAGCAAAGGAAAGATTTCCTTCTTCTGTGGTATGGAGGGATGAGGCTGCAGCTGGTTGCTGCATAAAAAACCCACATTATTTTTAGAAATGTTTGCATGCCACTGTCTTTTGAAATTCTTGTCCCTTCGTATTTCTGATTAAGCTGAAAGGATTTGATTGCTAGTGATCAGCTTTGTCTTTCAAGGAGCATGGTCAAGGGCTGCAATTTGTGTTCCTAGTGTACAGATAGGAGAGAGCAGGGAGAAAAATATGCAAGAAGATGGAGGAGAAGCATTAACGCTGGACAAGAGGAGACAACGTAGGGGACCCATGGCAAGTGATGCTTTATTTGATCATTTCAGGTGGTTTACTTCTTGGTGCAAATTAAGAGTGATAATGAGGGTGCTAAAGTCCAAAGAGAAGCGCTTTTCTTCTCATGTGTAAGAAAACTGCAGCTGTGTGTGGTGATGCTTTGGTTACCCAGATGTAGATGGTGGAAGTGGAGCGATTATTGATTTAATTTTAAGGCAGTGATGCTGGAAGCTCACTGTGGGTGAAGGAGTTGCTTTTTCCTGCAGAACTGTAAAAGAATATGTAAAGCTTTAAAGGCAGTTGATTAGTTGTGCTTTTTTTCCCCCACAAGGATGTTTTGGAGAAATTAAAGACACTTCACCCATTACCAGGGCTGATACTGGAATGGAGGAGAATCAACAATGCCATTACTAAGGTGGTATTTCCACTACAGAGGGAAAAGCGATTGAATTCTGCACTGGGAATGGAAAGGATATATCCAGTTTCACAGACTCACACAGCTACAGGTGAAGAAATGTGTGCAAAATCCTTACTTCTTACTGATTTTTTTGCTTTGTGTGTGTGTGCAGCTTTTCTATGGATAAAAGATAAGAAATCAAACCTGTGCTCTACTTCCACCAAATAAAAATACTGAAATACCTGTTTGACATGAATCTACCCTAAAATTCTAGTTGTATTTAAAATAGCTTTTGTGTTCACTGAGCAGTATTATTCATTTCTTGCACATGTTAGTGTGTAAATCTCTGACCTCAGAACAGGCTCTGGATTTAGGAGTTTCTTATTAGTGATACAGAAATGGGAAACCATCTCAAACCCCTTAAACCCAAATTATTTTTCCTTTTCAGTTTTCTCAGTGGTCATGCTCTGACCTGCCCTTCTGCCTCTTGTATTTTGGAGATGCAGAGAGTGTGCAGCTGTGGGAAGTTAGATAGACTCCTTTTGGAGCCTTACTTAGTTCTGCCTTGTTGTCCTTCTCAGGTCGAATAACCTTCACAGAGCCAAATATCCAGAACGTGCCAAGAGATTTTGAGATTGAAATGCCAACTGTGGTTGAAGAAAGCCCACCCTCCCAAGCCCATGGAAAATTTAATTCTGCTGTTTTAGGGGGAAGGTAGGAGGATCTTGGCAAATCTTCTGTCTAATCTTCTGATCTTAATGCAGTCCGGTTGTCAAATTTCTCTTTTCTGACTTTACCTCTGGCTGCTGTTGTGTCAGTGTGACTTGTTATTCACTGTTTCTCTTACAGGGGAATAAACACCTAAAAATCAGTGATACATGAAGGACATAATAATACTAACAGCATGTGGTTCTGTGTAGCCATTTGCTTTTTCAAGTTCTTTATGAAACCCTGCAGTGAGATTAGCATTTTGCTCCCAGCTGTTCGATGGAAAGCCTGAGTGTGAAAAATAACTAAACTGAAGTTAGGATCTGGTTTAACTTTCTAAGAGCTGCTCTTAGAGGATAGGATATTGTGGAAGAAGCAGAAGAAAGTTTGTTTGGTTTACACTGTGCAGCTCCCTCTGTAAGGGAACATGGGTGAAATATTTTTCATTCTTTGTTAATAATTTAATTTGTGATAATGACCTGGAAAAACTATCAGGTAGTAGAACAAGATTTCTAAATTTGGTTTCTCTTAACCAAATGCCCTATTTTCTGTGAGTCTATGATTCTACTTTGATGGTGTTACATACCAAAGCCTAGACAGTTGTGTGGAAATCTAGTGAAATACCAAGGTTGATTTTATAGCTTGTGAGCTTTGAGGCTTGGTGGTTGATGCATGGTGGTTGTTTTCTGCCCCTTTAGTTTCTCTTTCCTTTCAGGTTCTTCTCAAGGATGTTGAGCTGCTTGAGAGGGTCCAGAGAAGGGCGACAAGGATGGTGAAAGGACTGGAGGACAAGCCCTATGGGGAGCGGCTACGGGAACTGGGGTTGTTCAGCCTGGAGAAGAGAAGGCTCAAGGGCCACCTCATTGCTGTTTACAACTACCTGAGGGGAGGTTGCCACCAGATGGGTGTGGATCTCTTAGGCTGACGACACCAGAACGAGAGGACATGGCCTTAAGCTACGCCGGGGGAGGTTTAGACTGAATGTAAGGAAGAGGTTTTTCACAGAGAGAGTGATCGCTCATTGGAATGGTCTGCCCAGGGAGGTGGTGGAGTCGCCGTCCCTGGAGGTGTTTAAGAGAAGACTGGATGAGGTGCTCAGTGACATGGTCTAGCTGTGGCAGTCTTGAGCTGGATGGTCCTGTGTGTCCCTTCTGGCTTGGAGTGACCTGTGAGCCTGTGAGGGAACTAGGTTTATGTTCACAGCCCTGGGGTGTGGGTTCAGTCTTTGTATGGGCGTTAGCTGGGGAGTTGGACTAGATGATCCTTGTGAGTCCCTTCCAACTCGTGGTATTCTGTGATTCTGTGATTCTCCCACCTCTGTCACCTGAGTGACTTTTGTAAGTTCTTTTTTTCCAACAGCAAGATGTGAGAAATCTGAGAAGTCTGGCGCCTCCTACCACCATGTGTTCAACACCCTTGTGTGGTAGGTCGTGGGAAGAGAGCTCAGGAGTGGTAGGATCTTGTCCACATCTCTTCAGAAGAACCAGGCCTAGCCATGGAGTTCTCAGAATGACATTTCTGGAGCCAGAAATGTCATTCTGAGATAAAGCTCTGGCAGTGTTCAGGCTTGCAAAAGCTTGCCAGGATGGCTGGGGAGTGTGCTGGATTTTTAAGTCTTCCCTGTAGAGAAGAAGCCCATCAAAGGAATGAAGTGCCTGCTGAACTTTGAGAGGTCTGATTCTTCAAGGAATTATAAATGCCTTTTGCCTTCCAGTGAACTGTTTGGAAGACCAGTGCTGATGGTAGTAGGTAGTGTAAATGAGAGCTGTGCACTGATGGATACAATTCCATCTGCAGCTACAAGTGACCAGGAGAGCTAAGCTAAGCAAGCCCTGAGGGGGTGCAGAGTGCATGACTGACACTGTAAACATCCGGCTTTCTAGAAAAGAAAATCAGGTTGCTTTGGGATAGGGTTTTCCTGGGTCTTTAAGGAGGAAATGTGCAGTGTTTTATGAGCAACTTCTGCTCTGTTTTCACAGGCTTACTTGTGTATGTATGTGAAGTGATGAAGGTAATTTTTTCTGTCTCTACCAGGCATGGGCTGGTGTTTGCATTCTGCATAGGAAAGTGATACTGAGGAAAGACTTGGCACTCAAGGTGTGGTGTTGGATTTTTAGGATTCCTGTAGGATTCTTTTATTCCTTTTCTGTAATGCATGCATCACAGATCTGGTGCCATTTATCTTACCTGTTTGAGAGTGGATCTACTTGCTGAACTGAATCCTGAATGTACTAGGAAGATTTATCCCTAAATCACAGAATCACAGAATACTACGAGTTGGAAGGGATCCTCAAGGATCATCTAGTCCAACTCACCAGCTAATACCTGTACAGAGACCGAACACACACCCCAGAGTGCTGAATGTAAACCTAGTTCCCTCACAGGCCACTCCGAGCCAGAACGGACCCACAGGACGATCCAGCCCAACACCCCCCAGCTAGACCATGTCACTAAGCTCCTCATCCAGTCTCCTCTTAAAACACCTCCAGGGATGGCGACTCCACCACCTCCCTGGGCAGTCCATTCCAATGAGCAATCACTCTCTCTGTGAAAAACCTCTTCCTTACATTCAGTCTAAACCTCCCCTGGCGTAGCTTAAGGCCATGTCCTCTCGTTCTGGTGTGGTCAGCCTGAAAGAAGAGGTCCACACCCACCTGGAAGCAACCTCCCCTCAGGTAGTTGTAAACTGCAATGAGGTCACCTCTGAGCCTCCTCTTCTCCAGGCTGAACTACCTCAGTTCCTGTAGCCACTCCCCATAGGGCTTGTCCTCCAGTCCTTTCACCATCCTTGTCGCCCTTCTCTGGACCCTCTCAAGCAGCTCAACATCCCTCTTAAACTGGGGAGCCCAGAACTGCACACAGTACTCAAGATGTGGTCTGACCAGCGCCAAATACAGGGGAAGNAAATCTTTTCAGAATCAGAAAATCCCTTCAGGTGTTTGTGGCTTCTCTCCATTTCCCATGTGGTCAAATTTAGGTATGGATTGCCCACAAAAATGGAGTAGAGGCTACTGTCTCCCCTGCTTTCACTGATTCTTTGTGGCAAAAATGATTATATATCTCTTTGTGTCTTAGAAATTGCTGAAGAGTAGTCATCCTCTGTCTCCACAGATGTAGAAAGCATTCCAGTATTTTGCCAAATGGACTAAAGGCTCAGTCTGCAGACAGATCCAACGAAAGAGGAATGCCATTTTCTGTTAGCATGAGACATGCTTTTGTTCCCTTCCCAGGTAATACCCAGATCCTGCTCTGTAATTGTCTTTTTTTTTAAACAAAAAATCCTAGATGTAATGAAGAGTTAAGAATTGATGATAGTGTACATACAGTATCTCTCTGAGCAGCCTACTTGGAAAACTAATGCAGTAGTTAGCATTCCTTCAGAATTATTCACAAGACTGTAGAAGAGAGAGTTTCAGTTGGGGAACATATTCAAATATTACAATTCACATGTTCATGCTTTTATTTCCTCTTTAAGAACACCTGTTTTTTAAAGAGGTAGCTTAGGTAGCTCTTCTAAATACACAAATTGCTCCATATCTAATGTTCTTTCTTTCTAAATGCCAGTTCTCACATTGCCTGTGCTGGCTCAGACACCTGGCCATATTACATGGTTTTGATGGATTCTTGATGTGGGGATTAGATGTAAAGCAGGCAGGTCTGAGCATTTGGGAAAAACGCAAGATAGAAGTTGCTGTGGAAAACTTTCAGAGCAGAAGATGAAGGACAGGTTCGGTCACTCTTGCAGGAAAGCTGGATGGAATGTTGGAGTAATTTATGGAATAATGATTTCTGATAACTTCTTGACTTCAGGTGGGTTAATCTTGGCTGCTGATTACTCTCAGCTTGAACTGAGAATCCTTGCTCACCTGTCTTGCGACAGTCGACTCATCCAAGCCTTAAACAGTGGTACTGATGTCTTTAAGAGCATTGCAGCAGAATGGAAAATGATTGATCCTGAAACCGTTGGAGATAGGACCAGGCAACAAGCTAAGCAGGTAATTTTAGGAAAAGAATCGAGTAGCAGCTTTCTGGGCAGGAAAGTTCAGTGTTCAGCATGTTGTGGAGTCGCACTGTAATGGTTTTCTGTTTGAGTTTGGCTGTGATTGTTCAGTAGTTGCTTTGTATGTTCTCCCACTCTCAGAACATTTCAACTGGAGCTGTCAGGGTTTTGGGGGATGAGAGTGGAGAAAAGCAGCACGAATGGCTCAGACTCAGAGGTGATCTCTCTTCTTGAACACTTGCCCTTGTTTTCATACACTTTCTTCCAGCAAATCACATTTTGTTTTGGCTTTGCTCTCTCTGCATGTCTCACCGTATGGCTGTGGTTCTTCACGCTGTCCTCTGGCAGATTTGCTATGGAATCATCTATGGAATAGGAGCAAAATCCTTAGGCGAGCAGATGGGGATTGATGAAAATGAAGCTGCCACTTACATTGAATCCTTCAAATCAAGATACACAGGTTGGGATATGCTGGTTGGGAGCTGGGTGGTAGTGGTGGTTGTTGTTTTTAATCCCTACTTTCTGTTTCTTCAAATCCTAGATGTGCCTCAACCTAGATATTTGTCTCAAATCCTAGATATGTCTCAACTACTCCTGTGTCTTGAAAAAGCTTTTAATTTTGAAAATGTCTAGTGCATGACCACAGCAGTTTGATGCTCCATAATATTTATATTCTACTCTCTGGTTTTATTCACTTTTAGGACTTTGTTGTTTACTTATTACATTAATTATTTTGCTGTTGTTTCCATTAATTAATAAGCCCTGGAGAGTAATTTTAAAGCTCTTAACTTTCTGAATAAGTAACACGCTTTTCTTTATTAAAACATGCACCTTCAAATGACATGCAATGCAACTGTAGACCAAGCCTCTTATAATTTTTAAATACATATAACCATTTCTTCCTTCTGCTCTTGTCTTCTTTCATCTTGATTTTGAATAGTTATTTTTATATAGTTACGTATTTTGTAAACTTGGAAAGAACATATCTGAAGTTAACTTTTCCCATTTTGGCACAGTTGTTACCTCAACTTGCAGTGAAAGGGACTCTTCCCCGACTCACCTTTCTTTGACCTAAGTTTCTTTTTAACGCTCCTGGTGGATTCACTCCTTCTCTTTCAAAGTGCAGATGGATAAGTGTCTTTCATCTTAGAATCTGAAGTGACACAGCCTGAAGTCTGGCAGCCTGAGGCATCAAGGGCTCTGACTTTTGCTTTCAATTTACTTCCTTCCTAGTACTTGTCTTTCCAGTGGTGGTCCAGGTTCTGACCTCTCCATTATCAATAATACGTGTATGACTCTGTGCCTGGGCACTGTGCAGAATGAACCTGCTACACAGCCAGATATCCTGATACTATGCACTCTCTTCCACCTCCGAAATCTTAATAGGTTTTGGAGCAGAGCTGCAAATAGGCTGAATGAGTGATTGTGTGCCTTGTTCACTGGTGGGGTCTAGGAAATTTGAACAATGACCTCTGTGCTGCTTGGCTGTACCAGACTGCTTTCAGTCACCCAGTGAGAAGTCAACACAGAACATCAGCTGTATTACAGGAAACTTTCCTTTCACAGGGATTCAGAAATTCTTGAGGGAGACAGTGAAGAGCTGCAGAAGAGATGGGTTTGTGCAGACTATCCTGGGAAGACGGCGATACCTGCCAGCTATCAAAGATCCAAATCCCTACAGTAAAGCTCATGTATGTTGAGTGCAGCACCTTTTAAAAAAATTACTTTCTTAGATTTTATTTTCGAAGTATTATAATTCTTTGCATAGCCATGTCTGCAGTTGTACAAGGTTTGTGAGCCCTCTTGGTCATGACCTTCCACTTCTCACTTAGTTCATTGTTCCATCAGAGCTTTTGTCATGGTCTGTTTGACGAAAGTCTTCTATGACTGAGTGTACAGCTGTCATCACTGTGCTAACCTTGCTTCAGAACTCCCACGCTGGAAAGGGAGTGAGTAATTTATTGAAATCAGTGGACATGATTTTAAAAAGCCTTCACACAGCGATATGCTTTAGCTCTTCAGACTGAGTTGCTCCCACTCAGCAATCTTCGTATGTTACATGCTGTCAGCACTTGAAAAAGAAAGGGCATTTAAGTCTTATATTTTTGGGGTATTTGTTCCTTTTCTTATTTTCCCCTCAAAGGAAAGTTGCTCCAACCTGTTAGGTAAATATTTGCTTAGTATACGCCTTTGTACTGGCATTATTTTTTTCCAAAGTAATTTCGGACACATCTGTCATAGATTCTACGTCAGTAGGAGTGAATTGACTCCCTGGGGAGATGTTGGTGCATTTCTGTGGGGAGGAAGGATTATACATACTTCTAAGTAGGAAGCTGGATCAGCAGTGTGGAACTAAAGACTAGAGTAGAAGAGGGAGGAAATGGGGGAGTTTGTACTCCAAATAGTTGACAGGGAAACAAGGAATATCAAAAAACTTTTGTGATTATTTGATCTGAAGAATACTTCAGCAGGAAGCCTTACAGATGCATCTTCTGTTCAACTTTAATATGATTTTAAAGAATAAAGCAAAGACCAGTTAATGAATTGTCAACACTTTCATTTCAGCATCCTCATAAATTTTCAGCTCTAACCAATGAGAGAAGCGCTTCAAATCAAGTTCTTTTGTCTGAGGAGGGCCTAAGTAGAGGTGGTGTTTGTGTCATTAAAAATGGTGGTCTGGTGTGTTTTTGCACAGCTATAATGCTCTGGCAGTCAGGGTTCAATGTAGCAGACCAGACCGTTAGTCCATGAAGTCCTAATTCTTGCCTTTGGTTATCCATTCCTGATGGCTTTGAGGATAGGCAGAAATGTCTTGTGGTACTTGGATTAACTGTGAGATTTTTCTACTCCTTGTGAAACTGTTACCTTGTGAGTATGGTTCTCCTTCTTGTGGCTTGTAACTCTGGCAAGTTATTACCCTTGATATTCATTAATCTTAAATTTGTTGAAATCCTTCTTAGTCACCTGGAGAGATTTTCCGTGTGAAGCTAGTACGTATATAATGTATCTTTCTTTCAGACAGATAGTACAAACTCTTTCTCTGGAAGTTTTATACTTGTGTTTGACCATGTATTATTTTTTAATTACGTACACATGACATGCTGGATTTGATTGATTTTTGGGGGGGATGAATTTTCAGAGCAACTATCTCTGTTCAGGCAGAGAGACAGGCTGTGAATACAACTGTTCAGGGATCTGCTGCGGATATTGTCAAAACAGCCACTGTGAACATTCAGAGACGCCTGGAAACCTTCTCCTCTGTGATCAAGTCCCATGGACATCTGGAGAGCTCCTTCCAGAGAGATAAGAGCGGTATGCTTGTCTCTTCTTTGCACACTTCAGCAAAATATTCAGAATAAAACCTAAAACTCCCGAAACAAAGCTAATGCCTTTGGGCCTAGGGGTAGGAGAAGTTTCATTTCCTGACAGTTGAAACATTAAATTGTCTTAATATGAATAGTCTGATTTCTAAACCAAATAATTAATTGGCAAACCCCTAAGAATATGTCAGGGAGTTCTATTTTGAAGAGGCAAGATTCAGAGGTCAGCTGGGAGTAGAAGGCACGTTCTTGGCAGACCTTCACAAGCCTTCCAGGAGCAGCAGCTATTGAGCTTTGGCCAGGGTAATTGTCAGGAGGCGATTACAGTTACTTGCATTTGTGACACTTTTTCCCGGCACTGATAGTAAGTATTTGAAGAACTGGAAGAAATTCTCTTTCAGCAAGTTAGAAATGCCCGTGCCATCAGAAGAGGAGCAGCCTGCATCATGTGGCTTCTTCAACATTGCTGCTTCAGTGTGAGGCTTTTGTTAGAAACTGATGCTTTGAAACTCCTTCTGTGAACTGAAGTCCTCCTGCTAGCTAACCTGAGAAATAAATAACTTGTGAGTCTGTGAGGTTGTGTTTGTTTATTTAAAAAAATTAACAGCTTTTACCATGGAAAAGGGTTTGTTTTATGTTTAGTCAGGGAAGGCCTATCAGAATCCTGGTTTTCTCACCTGCTTACTTGTTTATTCAATAACTGCTCTTTCCCCGCCCCCCCCCTCTGTTTTACTCAGTAGCTAGTTTCAGAAACTGCGTTTGGGAGGAGGCTTACTGCTTTTTTAGACTAGCTATTAAAACGTGTCTGGAAGAAAAGCAGAATCCTAATTCATTGCCAGAGAGAATGTTGTAAACCAGGTTCTGATTAAGCTTGACATGATTTTGTTTAAAATTTACTTTTAAACCAGATGGTTCAGGAGACACAAATGTCTCTTGTTTCTGTTCTGATTCATATCTTTATAATGTAAGGCTGAAATGTTTATGCCTCAATACTTTTCATTAACATTTTTCCCTCAGTAACTATACAGATATTGATAGAATAGTAATGTTCTGTGGTTTTTATCTGTGGGCATGGGCTTTTTAATGTTAAAGTTCCTCATGTTCTTTTTTTCAGCACTGGGAATGTGCAAAGGTTTTTAATACAAGAGGCAGGCTTTTGCATAAAGTTATCTAACAAACTCTGCTCTTCACCTGTGTAGGAAGGCTGTCGAGGAAGAGAAATGCAGGGATGTTGCATCCCATCCGTGGAGGTTTCTTTATCCTGCAGCTGCACGATGAGCTCCTCTATGAAGTTGCAGAGAATGATGTCATCCAGGTACAGTTGCTTTTTCAGCTCCCTACTTCATTACAGTGTTTCAATCAAGCCTTCCCTCTAGGAGCCCACCTTATCTTCCCAGGATCCCCTCTCTCTGGGTTCTGAAAGGTCTGTGAAAACAAAGTTGAATTGGAAGAAAAATTATTTGCATGTTTGATCCCTTTATTTTCAGAGTCAAATGATCCCCACGGCTGAAGTTAATTTTCAATGTGCGCTTTACTGCTAATAACAGCAGTTCATACAACTTCTCTGCAAGGCTTGGTGAGAGAAGTAGTTTAGTATTGTTGAGAGGTGTAGGGGGAAGTTTTTCCTCGTTTGAAGATATATTTTGGCTCCCTGTTTACACCCTGCTGCTTACTTCATAACATGTATTGTTATGGATGTAGTTTATACTCTGTGTAGGGAAAGGAGGAGTCTGTCCTTTTGGTGCTTGTTTCTTCATTCCTTACCCTCCTGTCTTCCTGGTAGGAGCAATATGATCCTGGTTAACAGCATGGTAGGAACAACAAATGTTCTCTGTGGACTTGAGGTGCCTTTCATGTGCATATGTATCTGTGTGTGTGCTCTTCCTCACTGCAGGCACTCCTGTGCCTGGGCACAGAGGTCTCTGTGTGACAGCTTTCAGTGGCAAGCATTTTAGCCCTGTGTTGGCAGCTCAGTGTTTTCCACAGTCCTGAGCACAAAGACAGGAAGGCTCCCAGACTGTGCTTCCATGTCTTGGGGATACCTTCCATATCTGCACATGCACATCTTTAATGACAAAAGGTCATTTCTTGATGGCAAGCAGTAACTCCTAGTCTGAGAGAGCCTTCAGCAGTACTGATTGGCTTGAGCATCTTGTATTTTAATTTAAATCAGAACAAAAGGTTTAATATTTTTCTCTTGAATATCAGCTTGAGCTTTTAGTCGTTTTGACAGCTATGCTCAGATATGTGCTGCTTCAGTCTAGGCAGACTGTTTTAGAGATGAAAAGGCTCCTAATATTCTTGCTTTAGAAACCTGAGATCCCCTGAGTACGGGCTTTTACATCTTTAGATATTGACTCCAGGTTATCATGGTGTCCTCAGGAGTACTGGAGCCAAGTGAGTGGATTTGGTTATTTTTTACTTTATTCTATTTTTTTCATTAGCAATCTCATCTTTAAGGGCAATTATTACGGTCTGTTCTAACTTCTTTCAGATGTGTTTCTCTTCATAGGTTTTTCTGAGCAATCACTTGAAACAGCAGGTTTTCATGTCTCCCCTGCAGCACAGCTGCTGTCCCTAGTTCTAGGTGCAGCAGCCCTAGTCTGATGTTCTTTGCTGGTGCTGTGACCATTCTTAGAGAATCCCCTTCTGCATGGTTCATGGCTTTTTTTGACATACTAGTTCTCAAACTGATCAAGACTGGAGTGTTTGAATAGAGTGGAAGACGGATCTCCGTGTCACACAAGCAACATTTTCTATGTTCCAGAATTTAATTTTCTTGCTTTCTCACAATAGTGTGCCTTGCTTAAGCCCTGCTCAGTTTTTAATCTCTGATAACCCCATTTTTTTCCTGCCCAGGCAGTTATTTTTCATCCTATTTTTGAACAGTAGATTATTTCTGTCCTAATTCTCAACGCTGCTTCTTTCTACTCTGTACTCATCTGTGCTGAATTACATCCTATTTCAAAGCATTTTTCTAGGTTATCAAGATCATTCTGAAATGCAGCATGTAAAAGCGTAGGGGTTTGGAAAACAAATCTCCCTCTAGTTCTTAATGCTGTTGTAAACTCTTGTGCTCTGATCTCCTCAAACCCCCTCCTCCATTCCACAAACTGTGGAGAAATTTCTATAGTGGGTACCTGTGAGGGAATTATGAAAACACATGGAAGGGTCAGAAAGCTTGAATAGTTCCTCTGCTGACACAGTGACTGTCGGCTGAGCAGAGGAATGGCCATAAATTCAAAGGCTCTTTTCACTCCGCTGTGGAAAGGTTGATGGGATAGGTGTGTATTGGAAGATTTATTCAGAGAAGCAACCCAGGACAGGCTGGATTCTGCATGGGTCCTGGGGTAGGAGAGAGAGTCCTTTCGTCCAGGGCAGGTTTTTACAGTCAGGAAAAAAAATCCAGTCCCTTTAAATCCAACTAGTTGCAGAAAGAACTGTTTTCTGATCCCCTAACAGTGTACTGAACTGAATGTTTCCTTAGGAATACTTTTGGAGAGCAGAGAACAGTTACCTCAGCTGTTTACTAGAGGGCAGGAGATGCCTCAACAAAAATAGTGAGGGGGGTATCTGAGCAGCATGTCCTGCACCCGCACTGAATGTGATCTGCTTTCCCAGAGGTTTCTAGTTTGTGTTTCACATAGTGCTTCTCATGCCAGCATGAGGCAGAGGAGCCACCATTCTTTGCTTCTGGCATATTTGTTCTGTCTTGCTTTCATTACATTGAAGTTTTCAGAACAGACTCCATGAAACAGATTTGCCAGGTGGGAGAAGGAGCAGACTCTGTAGGACATTTAAGTGTTTTGTAGAAAGTTAATCTTGCCTTTTTTTCTAAGCAATCTTAAACTGTGCAGAACCAGTCATACATAACTCTGTGCTCCATAAAATCTTACTGTCTTTATACAGCTTCTTTATTCATAAACACTAATCAGTATTAAAATGTTCAATTGCAGTCGCATTGGTGGTAAGTCAGTGTATATAAATGCAGGAGAGGCTTCCAGGGGTCTGTCTGCCCCAGCTATTGACAGAAAAACAGAGCACTGAAATTACGTGTGTGTGTCTCAATGGCTGATATTTTGTTGTAGGTTGCTCAGATTGTAAAGCATGAGATGGAAAATGCCATCAAACTCTCAGTAAAGCTGAATGTTAAAGTGAAAATTGGACCTAGCTGGGGAGATCTGCAGGACCTGGACCTCTGACACGCAATGTGGCTCTCGTGTGGTGAGGCAGAAGGCGCCGAGGACTGGGCAGGACGAGGGCCTGCGATCTCCTGCTGGCAGTGTGATCTTCCTGTGTGGTGTTTCTACAGGCCGTGTAGCAAACTGCCTTCCAAGACCCGTGGTGGAAGCTGGGATGAATTCACCAAGCCAAACCCCCCGGAGCACAGACAGAGCAGTGAAGCATGTTTACAGAACTGTGAAATTATTAATTGCTAAGAGAACAGTATTTAAATGAATTCTGTTATAGTATGCTTGATATTGTACAAAATCCCAAAGCCTAATGAATTTATTACATATGAAATGAGCTGGATTACTTTATTAAAACAAGTTACTGTGACTGCACTTGTAGAATTTTACAGACCTCTGGAAGGATTATCTTGCACTAGATTCTGCTGATGGTACTCAGGTGCTGGAGTGGCTTTACCGCTGGCTGGATTTCTCACTGAGCAGCTGTGCAGTATTCACAGTGGGTGGAACCTGTGCTTGGCTGGCCTCTTGTCTTTTAAGAAATCATTTTGGTGACTGATTGCTGTAATCCTACTGCTAACCTTGCAAACTGGCCCCAAGAGGGATACTGTTAGGAGTCTCTTAGAGTTCATACAAAATCACGAGCAAAAACATTTTAAAGAATGAAACTCAATGTATTGGTTAAAAACTTAATGGCAATTCGTATTTTTGTGAAAGAAAAAACCTTTTTTGTTCTGGCCAGCTGATGTGGCAGCATTGCTGGTGTTTCAGTGAGGTCTAGCATGTTTGAGAGGAGTTAGTGGTTGCTACAGAGTGGTGGGTGACCTGTGGCTCTTCATTCAGATGCTAGTCTCCTAGGGAAGCCTCATACCCTGCCTGTTGGTAGCTCCACTAAAACCTGCTCAGATTTTCCCCATGCTTTGCTTCAGTGTCTCTGACTCTGACCCTACAGTCAGGAAGAAAGTTTTTCTGGGAGTTTGGGCTAGTCAAACTGAGCGGGTCTTGAGACTGACGGGTCAGCTGCTGGGATCAGATGCTTCAAAAGAGGGGGTAATGAAGGAACTGCAGAGAATTAATCTGCTGCTATTTGGCATTACTCTCTCCACTAATATCTTCTGGTCTGGCTAAATCTCACATCCCATGTTTTCATTTGCCTTCCAGAGAGTTGTGATGGTTATAGAAGTTCAGATGTTTTTGTTAACTTCATACAATGTCTGACCTTGGATTCTGTAATTTTCATCGTGTAGCCCTTGCATGTTACAAGAAAGGGAGGACAAGTACCTCCTGTCATCTTCTTCGTGCCTCTAATTATTGTATCATGTCTTTCTTCTGCACCACCTCCCTCATGTCATCAATCTCCATCTTTCCATTCTCACCTCCCATGAGAGATTTCCAAGCCCCTAATTATTCTTTCGTTTCTGAACTTCTGTTGGCTCCTTTTTGAGCAGTGTACTTTTGAAGTTGCCTTTGCAGCCTGATCTGAGAGGATGCATGCTTGGCTTTCAACAGCCCGAGAGCAGGCTCGAGCTCATTAGCTTCAAATGGAAGGCGCTTTTGGCGTGGCCATTATCCTGACATCAGAAGTTCCTGGCACCGAGGTTCGAAGAGCACAGTGAGTTTTCAAAGATGATGTTAATGGGGCCTGCGTACAAAAGGCTGCATCCTGGCCTCTGATCCACCACCTGCCTGTTGTGCAGCAAAACAGACATGTGGTATTGAGTCAGAGCCTCAGGTGAGGCTGCCTTGTCTGCCCTTCTCAGCACTGACTCGGCCTTCTTTCCTGTTCTATATTTCACTTTATATTGAGATTTTTTTGTTTTCTTCCTGCCTGCTCTATGCCATGGTTTTCTACAACATCTGTCACCTGATGGCTGAGCTCTTTATCCACAGCATTCAGTTGATAAGTTGGTTTTTTTCTTAGCTTACTAAAGCTTTTTTTATTAACAGATCTGAGCCTTGGCACCCTAGTGCCTGACCATTTGTGTGCTCTGCCTGGGAAGATGCTGGGTTGGACTCATTATCAATTCACATGGCCTAATGATTTCCTGTCCCTGGGTGTCATGCAGTGACACACCTGTGCTGTATTCCAGACCTCACTGGGCCGTCTGTAATTTGGGTTGTTTGTTCTTTGGCGCATTACAGCATTTTCCAAGTGTACTCAGAATTTCCAAAGGATGGCTCTTGTGCATGTTTCCCAACAAGCTCTCTAGACAGAGGTAATGCTAATCGAAAAGCGATTGAGACAGTCCTAAACTATGTATTTTGCCTAACAATCTCGGTGAGTTCATTTTAATTAAGCAGTAATTTCGAGCAAATGAGGAGATAAAAGGTAGCCACTGCTCTGTGAGTGAGGCAGCGGTGGTGTTTGAGTCATGTCATTAGCACTGGCTCTGAGCAGTTGCCTGATTGCTGCTATTTACATTCCTTAATTCTGATTAGATTTTAACTCCTAGTGAGACCGACCAGGAGAGGCAGACGAGGGCTTAGGTCAGGTAAACAGACACTGCCCAGAACTGTGCAGAAAAGGATACATGTTGTTTTCTGAAGGTGGTAGAAAGGTGACTGCTCACATTACTTGCCTATTTTTCCCTGTGGGCCCCTCTTTCCCCACCTCTAATGGACTGCGGCTTGTGGTTGGGAACGGGACTTTGTTAGTTCAGGACCTGATAACCAGAGTGCACGTTAGTTTTTGTCTCCTTGTAGTCAGGATGGGATGCATCTATGTTTAAAGCTGCGTCAGGGGAGATTTAGACTTAATATTAGAAAGCATTTCTTCACCTAGGGAGGTGGTGGAGGCATCATCTCTGGAGCTGTTTAAGAAGAGGTTGGATGATGCACTTAGTAGTCTGACTTGATATCAGGACAGCGGTTGTGGTATGTTGATACCAGGTTACGGCAGGCAGGGTATGAGGTGGTAGGTTTTAAGCCTTAAGATAGGTGTGTTAATTGGGTGAGGTTAGACTGTGGTTGGACAGGATGACCTTTATGGTCTTTTCCAACCAAAATAGTAATTCTGTGTAATAGTGTTTGCTCTCTGTTCTTCAGCAGATATGTGTTCGTATCTCTCTTCACCATCCCCTCCAGCCTCCTGTTAGTTGGCACAGCCTGAGACAAGGACAAATGAACGCTGCAGAAGGAGCAAGAATTCTGTTTGTTAAAACTATTTTGCAGCCTTGTCACTTGCTGTATGCAGAACTGGCACAGCAGCCTAATTCTGCCCTGTGCCCTGCACGGCTCTTGTCTGGCTCCTGCACGAGCAGGTGGGTATATGTCTGGCAAAAGAAGTTGGTTTGGGATTCAGTCCTGACAAATAGTTGTGGTCATCAGGAACTCCTTGTCTTCACATCACATGAACCTGCGTGACGCAGCTCCTCAGAGGGAGAGCCTGTGCCCTTGGGCTGCTGAGCAGCCCTGGTCTGTTTGGTTCATATCTGCTTTCTTGTCAAAATGACTCAGCTTTGATTCAGCTGCCTACGGGTACGGGGCAGAACTTGCCCAGTCTTGGTAGCAGGAACTCGTGCCTCTCCCCTGCCTACTGCAAGTGATGAGAGGAAAGTGACAAATAATGACACTTGTATTCTGATCTAGTGTGGTCCTTTTGCCTTTCTCCCATGCTATTTGTATTTCATCTAGAAGAGAGTTGTAAAGTTTTTCCTTCAAATACTTCACGGTGGCTGAAAAGAGGGAGCTGGAAGCTCAGGACCTTTGGTTGGCATTTTGAGACTCTCTTGGCAGAACAACTCACGCTCCTGCCCTTCTGAGAGCTCAGCTTGTAGGTGACTGCTTTAAACCTGAACTAGAGGTGACATAAAGGATGCTCTTGGTTGACAGGGAAGCCAAGGTACAAGGCTGGGAATATTTGGGGGGGCTGGTACTGCAGTTGTGAGCTCTCTGCAATAAACCATGGGAACATTAGCTGAGATGTGGGTTTTGTCCTTGCAGGAGCTGCTGGAGAAAGGGAGTGTCCATTCCCACACCATTAACAACCATGACTGCATTTTTTTTTGTATTCCTGAATGACTGAGTAGTGTAAACTCCATCCAAAGGCTTTACACAAGCCATGCTCCTTTGAAACAATCTAACGAATGCAGGAGTAAAGGTTGAAAAAAGAGATGTACACCAACTAGAATCAATTCTTTCTTTTATTTCCCTCTTCTTTTTTTTTTTTTTTTGGTTGTTACTGGGAATTTGAAACAGCCACAGTTAAACTCAGTTAAAGACGCTTTAGTTTTGTGCCACTGATTTAGGATACCTGTGCAAACAGGACATGGTTAGCACAGGAGTGTGTGTTTCACCCCAGATTAACCTTTGTTCTGAGCGACAGGTAATGACTTGGTAACAAACCCCAAACATATTCAGTCCACATTCCCTTGACACTGAATCTGAATAGTTGTTGCTATTTAAAAAAGTACAATGTTTGATTTTTTATTTAATCACAAAACAAAACACATGAATGGAGACACTCATTTACGTGACTATTGCTTATACACCTAAGATGAAGAGTTGACTAGAAATGGCCAACACAGTTCCTTAATGAGAGAGAGTGTGTTCTTCCTAAGGCCATACCAAGGCAAAAAATCCACTCAGGACTGAAATATGCTGTGCTTGGCTTCACCTTTAGGCTACAGAACAGGAAATATGGGGGGCATGGCTCAAGGTATTTGAGGGGCATAGTTAACCAGCAAATAGGATTTTTCCTGTGTTACAACACACATGGTTTATGAGTGAAGGAGGCCTGAGGTTGAACGCAGCTCTCAAGCTCCAATGGTTTCTTCACTTCTTAAATCCTCTACTGAAAAAAATGTTTGCATGCCCATTGCTACAGTCCACCCACTGTGGTGTGAAAGGGAATCTGGAAAAGGAATATAAACTGTTTTAGAGGGGGGGGTTCATATGGTAATTTTATACAATATGTGTGGTAAATAGAGTACTTCTGTCAAATTCATGTAACAAGTACAAGCTATGTTCTGGCACTGTGGGGAATGTCTGATGTATGTAGTTGAAATGTAGAAGAGTAAAAAAACAACCCCCCCCCCCAGGTTATACAAACAAAACCTGATTCTCAAAATTTCCATTATCTTCTCTTTTAATTCAAGATTTGAAACTTAAAGCTCTAGGAATTTTTTTATTAATAAATAAAATAGCTTGTACTTCATTGAAGACTTGCCAACTCTGCAAACTTATAAATAATCTGATTTAATGTATTTTCTCTGTCTATATACAGCTCTACACATAAGATTAAACACATCTGGTCAAACCCAAAGGTATGTGTGCTGTTGGAAGTTCTGCAGATCTGGTTTTGGATGTGATCGTGTCAGAGCTCCTGGAAAGAAGAACATGAGGGAACGAGGTATCCAAATGAACAAACAACATTTTAAATTGAGTTAGTATTTCCAGCCTATCTGGCCTGTTGTAGCTGAGGATTGGGCTGCTGAAGATACAGCTAAGCTTAGGATTTGGCATGAGGTTGTGCTGTCTTAGTGGGAAAGGTGAAAGCACAGAAAGATTTCGACAGCCAGTGACCTCGATTTTCTTAGTCTTTTTTACAGTCAGATGCTGTGCTTGTTGCTCAGAATACTGCAGCTTTATGCCTTTCACTAACAGCCTTTAGTGGCGTTCAGGTCAAGCCTTTCAAGAATTCCACACTGCTCCTCATTTCACAAACAAATCAACCAGGCAAGAAGTTTTCCTCCCTCATTGAACTTTTTAAGTGATGGTTTTCTTTCACATACATGGTAAATCTTGATAGAAAGCATTTAACAGTGTGCACTAACAAACTTATACAACATATACATTACATATATATATATTATATATATAGAATGTTCTATATACAAACATATACAACTTTTTAGATCTCTACAGACTACAAGAAAATTGCTAATTAGAGTCACAAGTGGTGAACTTAACAGAAATAGTAATCAGTAACTGTCTGGAAATATGTAAAATATGTAAGAGTGGAAAGCTGTGACCTGATGGGGAGTACTAGAGAAAAGTTGCTTAAAAGTTTCGTATTAAAAATTGTAAGTTTGAGGGCTGCTAAATTCTCATTTCTCTGTTGCATAAAAATGCAAATGAAAATCTACTGGCAGGATTTTTACCCTGGTGATAAGCTAGAGACTGTTGGCAGCCAAAGTCAGTCAGGCATTGTGTAAAAGACACTTTTCTCTCTGGGTGTGCTGCGGTGATCAGCAGTTAAAAGTTGCTCTTAAATTTTTACACGATTCTCAAACAAGGACGTGGGCTCCAGCTCCAGCCTGATGCCATTTCCACTGAAGTCAAGGTAATGGGAGCCATATCAGCCACCCCTGTGAAATACAGCCACAACCTGAGGCAGCCCTGCTACCATCCTTGTCGCTGTAGTGACCCCACAGCTGCCTGAGCACTCCTTGCTGCACTGCTGACTGTGATACACCAGCTCACCATGGAAAGTATGTTGGCTGCTGGAGTGTTTGAATACTGCCCCAAATGATTTTGTTGCCCCAAGACTAGTGGGTTTGGATTATAGACCAGAGCACAGGTCAAGTGAATTTATATTTAAACAGAAGATCAAATTGCTAAAATGTTCTCATTTGCGTTTTAGGTTCCTGGTTAGAGCTGTGCTTCCTCACAGACACAAGGGGTCAGTTCTGTGGCTCAGCCACTGGAAGGAGTTCCCCAATCCAGTTCCTATTGGCATCAGAGTGGTGAGTTTGGCGTTTCTTAAATCCACACACACATATAGACATCTTCTTGAGTCATGGAAAACTCCAATTCCTTAGCTCTCAGAAGAAACCCAGGCATTGACCTTTTTCAGAACAAATGTCTCCAGTTCTTACAACATAGAGCAGTTTCTCCAATGCCAGAGCAATGGTTGAGTCTCATTCTCTGTTGAGCTAGACCTGTTGAGGCCATAATTTTGATTTTACCTACAAGAGAAATGTGTAAAAGTCCTGTAAATCATGAAATTCTCTTGTGCTACAATGCGAATTTGAAACTTAACACCTCAAATCTCTTTGACCCTTTAACTTGTGCAGTGGGACGAGAGCGAGGCCAGACTTCTGGACGATACAATTTCCTGGGCTGCATTTTATTGTAGGTAAAGGAAGAATATGGAAAAGACATCTCTTGGAGGGATCATCTGAACACTACAATGGTACAAATGTCAGTGAAGTTAAGGTCTGCTGAGAAGGAGATGGTGCTTGTCTGCATCAATGTCCATCAGGACTCCTTGAAGGAACAGAGGATGTCACTCTTCTTGTACAGAAAAATTTTCAATGCCATTTTCCCAGCTTTTCCTCACTTTCTTTTTCTGTTTGAAACTATGTCCAGGCACATGAAAACAAGCCTTCAGTGCCTTGTTTCCAAGCCAATCTTGGAAAAACATCTGTGTAGCAGTAGGGCTAATATGGAGTATTCTTATGGACTAGGATTCTAGTCACATGGACAGGCAATAGATTCTACTTACTGTTCTCATCTGTAGCTGCAGAGTTTTCTGCAGAGGTCACTGTAGAAACCAAACACGCCACTTTGAAGTAGAAGCAAATTAATTTTAGCAGAGTGAGCAGAGAATCAATTTCCACTCACCCCTGGTGTCATTTCATATATGTGTTAGATATGTATGTTGACAATGGTTTTCCATGCTCCTCCCCTGGCCCATTGTTTAGTCTTGCATCTCTGATCTCTCTCACACACAGGTTTTGGGGGGTTACTGTGCAGGTCTTGTCACATAATTTCAACTGAGCACTTGAGCAGCATCCCTGCTCTGCAAGCTGCTGAGCTGCCTCTGAGAGCAGAATTGGACAGGACCATGGTTTCCCATCTTGCTTTTCTTAACTTGAAGAAGTTTCTAAAGCTGGATTTCTATTCCTGCTACTGAGAAATAAGGCAACCAAGTGATACAGACTCCATGGGGATGAAAAGTGCCGTGGGCCCCCTTCAAGGACAACTGAGATGAATCTGGAGCACATTTTAAAAAGTACAGATAAGGATGATGTGTCATGCTCTGAATTGCAAATAAACCATCTATGTTTATGATTTAATGATGTTTCAGATAGTGCCTGTTCAGCTACCTGCAAAATCTTTAAATTTCTGGCATAGTATTTTGAATCTATTTTTCTTAGGAGTTAAAGAGCACTGATTTCAAGCAAGTTTTTGTCACAGGAAATAGGTGAGAAAATGCAGCTAAACTCATTTTTATGTGGAGAATGGTAGCAAACATGCTTGAAATGTACTGGCTTTTTATAATGTTAATTTTAAAAAATAAAAATTTTTGTTATTTGAGGTGTTTTTTTCTTTTTTTTTTCTCAGAATAGAGATAAACCCCATTTTTCTTCGGTCACAACATGCTTTCTTTTTCTCTTTTTTTTTTTTTTTTCTTAAGATGGCAATTAGTCATGCAAAGTTTTATAAGTGCATTAACATTCGAGTTTGTACAGAATATTTTTAACCAGACGCACTCCCCACAGTTTATACCTACAGCTTCTGAAAAACTACATGCCACAGTGATGGTTGAGTTCCTTTTGGAAAAAAGTTGGCCACTGCATGAGCCAGCTCTTGGAGTAAGACCCTCATGGTTCCAGCTTCCATCTCATGATCTGTAAAATTCCTCCTTGATGTCCACTGCGATGAATCCAATGATAGTAACAGGAAAACATCTTCTAGGAGAAAAAAAAACCTGTCTCTGGCCAGTGACTGGTAGGTTTGGGAATGAATGTTGCTTCCCTGAACAGTGTTCTTAATAAAGCTTCAGGCAGTTTCTAAAGTCTAGAACTGGTACCACTTTTTGTCCTTGTATTTCAGCATCACCTACAGAAAAGGGAAAAAAACAAATGGCAATAAAACACTGCCCTGCATAGGAGGTACCACACCTGAGCTAGGCCCATTAACTGTGACAAACTTCATAATTAAAAAGGGAAGAGTAGTTCAGTACTTCACTAACAGTGTCATCAGGTCTTGAGTCCACTGAGTTCTCATATTCAATTTCATAGCTAGTACATAAGGAAAAGTTGCCTGATGTATTGCTGTTCATAAGGTTTTTCCCAAGGAGCTTTAACTACTTTTCTTCTTCAAAAAGTAAAGGTATGAGAAGAATCATGAACTTGCTTTTTCTCCTGTTTAATCTTCAAGAGAAATCACTTTACTTGATTCCCAGTCTTAACAGCGTGGGACGGGAGAGCTTTTCCCTTTCCAGCTCTAAGCACTGAAGCTGTCTATTCCAGGCAAGCCTATTCTAAGTAGCTGTACCACAGTGTTGTACTAGGAATGTTTTCCCCCTCTTCCCAGTAAAGGCTCCTATATACATACCCACCTACCTGTTTTCTGCCCTACTGCATAGATCTGCATTAAGAGGCTTGAAAGAACAAACCATAATGGATTAGTGAGAAAGGCAAGATGAGAAGAAGTGCCATGTTCTAAATTCAGAGGATAACAATGGCTGCTCATCTATGGAAACATGAAAGGAAGGGGTTTGCAATGTTAGTTTATTTTTGGCATTCACATTGTTTGGGAACAGGAAAAATGCTCAGTTAACATGAGTACACCTCCAACAACATGAGTGGGTGAAGGGAGAGAACTGTACTTGACTTTCCCAATGGGAATCAGAGGCTCAGTTGCCGGGTTGGTGGCCCTTAGTTCTGGGTGTGTGGTGCCAGGGCCCCTACCTCGTGTGCATGTTTGGAAAACGCCTCTGCGCTGGCCATCATGCTCGCAGTCCTTTCATCCAGCTCTCCCAGCTTCTGTCCTCTCTCATCAAGGGCAATGCGGGCACGAGTCAGGTCCCCGATGACTCCTCCTGCAGCTCCTCTCACGCCTTCAATCCCACCAGATCCAGGGATGTGCTGGGCGAGACTGCGAGAAGCTTTTCCTGCTGTAGCCTCGCCAACTGCAAAGGAGGAATGGACAGATAGACAGGAATGAGCCTGGCTGTGGCTCTGTCAGTGCTTCTCAACCTTCAGCTGCAGCCGTGCAGCAGTGACGCCATTTGATGTGCAGGTGGCTCATGTGTATGGCTTTGTTCTGTCAATGGCACACCTACAGTGCAGTGATGTGCTTCCTCCCCTCCACTGCTCAAAAGAAACTGCCAAGGGGAAGGAATTATGGGAAGGCAACTGAGAACCCTCCCCTCCCTTCACCACGTCAACCTTCCCTTTTTGTCGGTGATACAAATTTTGCATACTGCTCCATTCCTACATGACAAGGGCAGGGGATCACATGAATGAACTTCTGTCAGCGCACCGCCCCCCCACCCCGGGCGCCAAACAATCCACTAAATTACTCACAAAGCTCCTCCCTGTCAAAAGCTTGTCCGCTTCCTCCAAAGAGTCCTTTCAGGAAGCCTCTGTTTTGGGCTTCTGGTGTTTCCACAGGAGTAAACAAGTCCCCAAGCATGTCCTAGAAAAGCCAGAAAAGAGTACATGTGAACAATTAGTGAGGTGAAAGCAGTTCTAGGTGCTTTCTTCATTTGTATTAACAAACCACATGCACTGTGCCAAATCAGCTAGTTTTTTAAGAGTCAAGTTGTGTGAATGGTACAGAATACTTAAATATTTCTGTTTCCTGAAAGGCAAATGCTTGGGCTAAATAGATTCACTTGCTTTCAAAGGCAGCTGACTTTCCACTGCCCAGGCCCATGTTCATTACCACAGACAAAAATCTTCAAGTAATACATGATGAAAATACAAGTGATAAGATCACATTTTGCTTAGAAACACCACTATACTTGAATAAACAATTTGTTGTTTATTATTTGTTTTGCTTTAGTGATTACTCAGGAAATCTGGGCAGCCACTTTGCTTTCTTTTTATAATGTATACCTGAGTTCAGTGCTTGATAGCACTTCAGAGAGTTATGGTGGTTTGTTGTTTGTTTGATTTTTGTAGAGGGTTTTTTTGTTCGTTTGTTTATAAACAAAATCCATTACACCCCATACAATCTTCCCCTGCCCCATTATTGTACCATCAATAATGCTAAATAAGCACATCTGCTGAAAGCACTGTCATGGTGCCACATCTTGGAGCAGTTGACTCAGACAGATTCCAGGCTCAGATTCATTTGCAGCAGTACTAGGAAAAGCCAGCTCTCTGGAATTGAACTGATAAAGAAAGTGTGCAGTCCCATTGGTGTTGGAAATTAGTGAGGTTGTGTGCACTGGGAACAGTTGCTGCCCTGTTGCTCAGGTCTGTTTGCTCATCCAAGCCTGAACAGGCAGGTACAGCTGTTGTGCTGCACAAAGCACTCGCTCCTGGGAGGCTGAGTGCTAGGAGAGCGCTGTGACTCACACTTAGTGCTCCTCTGCACAGTCACCTGCGCTGAGGTGAAAAATTACTGCAGCCCTTGGAGCCTAAGTGGAGGCTCTCATGAAGCCTGGCTTTGTTTTCCTAGGTGGCAGGTGATACTGGGTCATCTGCTTTTTGTGCACATATAATGACTGTGCAAACCTTTTTTTTGCATAAAAGCCAAGATAAAAGCAGCCATAGTCCAACAGTACAGAGAAGCAAGGGGTTCGTTTTCCTTTGGTTGGTTTTTTTGTAGATGCTATTAAGGCTAATAAAAATAAATAAATCTATCTGGTAACAGCCTCTCACTGCAGGCCCATAGTCTAAGATACATCAGTCAAAACTTTCGAGCATTTTAAAATTGGATCCCTGCAAAATAATCTCTTTTCTGGTGCACAAAAGCTTGTGTCCAACGCTCACTCCTCACAGTGCTTTTCTCAAAAAGAAAAGAGAGAGACAGTGCTGTGATGCGAGTTGAGCAGCTCAGCACACTTTATTCCCTAGAGCATAATGAGTGCTGGCAGGACCATTTATTTTATACTTCCATCCTAGTTTATTGCTAATTATATAACCTAGAGCTTATTCCCCCTCTTTTTTTCTCCCTTTTATTACTCATTTCTCCCTGTAACTTCTCACAATTCCTTCTCTTTAGTAAACAACATTTTCATTTCCATTCTTAAATAAAAACCCAAGCCAACTACAAACCAGCCCATATCTAACGACTTTTTGCACAGGTGCAGATGACTCCATGCAAAAGCCCAAAGAACAATAGAGCTGCTGACCACTCTGTATTGCTTTGGCATCATTCAGTCAGGGCCAGTGGAGAGCAGCACATCTGCCCTGCTCCTGCAGCACAGCCTTCACTTCAAATGCTGAAGTCTAGCTGTAGGTGTGTGCCAATTCACACCCAGTGAGTCAGGTCACTGGCCCTCCCACACAAGGCACCACAGTAAAGGTTTGAGCCCTACCTGCAGGTTGTCACACATCTCCTGGCTGTATGTCAGGCGCTGGATCTCTGTGGGAGAGCTGAGATACAAAGCCTGCCCTTCATTAGTGAAGCAGAAGGTCCGTGCTATCCTCATGTCTGTTACAGGCAAATAGTTGATGTCCAGCAGTGGGCGAAGGCTGGGCAAGCTGAGGAGAAGCAGATTCCCAGGTTACTCACCAGGTGCCACACACGGTACACCTGCTCTGTGACTGCATTTTAAACTGACATTGAAGTTTATGCTTTTCATAACTGGAAGTGCAGCTCTAGGCCGAAAACTTCTGCCATAAACATGCTGTCTTCTCATCGTACTTCATTTGTTTCAGCTGCCTTGCCTCAATGACCCTAAGGCTTCTGCTTCTGTCTGGATTTGGGATGTGCTTGTGGCACAGTAACAGCTTTGCCACATGGCTGGGCAGTCTGTAGGATAAGGCCTGTTCCCAGTTTCTGCATGGACATCTGCAGAAGATGGCATGGCAGGGCCCTGCTTCCACGCTGCAGACAAAGGCTCCTGCATTGCCTTTGCTGTCCTCCAGCTTCTCATGGTTTCCTGTTTTGGACAGCACTTCCTAAAATTTAAATGGCCTGGCCAGGGTAAGGGGATACAGCAAGGTGCGGGTATGACCACAGGGCTACGGCACAGGAACTCCGTGGGGAAGGTGACAAGGAAGGAAAACCAGGTGCTCTGAACAGAAAATCTTCAGAAACTGCAATAATGGGACTTGCTACTTCACACGAGATAAACAGCACCCTCGCCGTGGCTGAGTTCTACACTCCTCTGTACCTGACCCACCATAACTGAGCAAAATTATCAGACTTCTTTTACACTATTTAAAAATCATCAGCCATCAACAGTCATGGGTAAGGGATTTCTATGAAAAAAAGAAGCTTGCTTTGCTGTGCACCTGCCTTAACTCCCCACGTGGAGACTGCCCAAGGAAGACATGGCTGCAGCAGGGCAGAGAATTAAATGCACCCACCAGGGAGTTAATGAGGCAATTCAGGAACAAATGCAAGTGGAATGTGACAGCACTGTGCCACCTCTGCTTAGTTTTGTCACAGGATTAGTTAGATAAGTACCTCAGTGTCATGATGTGCCCATTGGCACAAAAGCACGCCAGACAGACGCTGTTACAGAGGGTGACCACATCTGCTCGCAATAAAAAGGACGTTTCGGTGATGTTGTGGACATAAAGACATGTTTGGGAAGGCAATGAGAAGACTTTGGCTTGTTTTTCTGAACAAATGACTGCAAATTGATGATCACCCATATCCTGGGAGGAGGTAGGGGAATGCATGACAAGTTTCCTTTTCCTTGTTTTTTCACCATCATCGGCACTGTGTGGATCCCTCCATACTTCGTAGGGTGGATGTGTCAATGTCCCCATGCAGTCCAAGCACGCGAAGGTCAGCACGGCTCCTTTCAGTGTCAGAACGGTGCCTGCAGAACATAATTTCCTCTCAGTGACACTGGCACCACAATTAGACTGGCTGTCAGTACTGTGAACGTGTGCAGCGCAGCTGGCATTTGCCTTTTGTAAACAGAGCAAACACATTAATCTAGCTAAAGTGACAAGTCTTGCTTGCTCAGTTCTTTCTTACCACACAAGAAGGTGACCAAACACAGACTGCCAGTACTGAAAAAGTATCAGGCAGCCAGTATCTAAAACAATGGAAATTACACACATTATTGAACAGCATAGACAGGCTGTTGTTTATCCCTACCTTATACTATAGTAGGATATTTATTTCCCAGCAGTAAAATTGCTCTTGTTAGTCTGGTAACCTACCAGCATTGTTTTTCTAACCAAACTGGTGGTGGGAAACCTCTATTCCCGTGCATTCTCTGTTTTTTGTCCTTTTTTAAAGTGCATACTGCCTCTCCTCAGACCTGACCTCTCTCAGCCCTCTATTCTCTCTGCTACACCATCTGTCACTCACTCAGCCAAGGATGTCTCCTGGTACAGCAACCTGCCAACATTTTTGTTTCCTTTCCTGAATTCCCTTCTGCTTCTCTGCAGCTTTGTGATAGTAAGAGAGCCAAATGGTTCACAGCATCCCGGACAGGATTGCACACAGGACTGTAATTTCACAACATGAAGGAACTCTGCTAATTTCTCTGTCCTCACAAGAAACATATAGCTTTGCCCATGACACAATGTAATCTTCAGAACTAACACAACCAAAGTGTCTCAGCCCTTGAAGCTGCAGAGCAGCTATACCTGTGTGCCTTTCATGTAGTGAGCGACCATTGCTTGACAGATATATTGAGGAATTTCTGCCCAAAAGGCCATACCAAATCATGCAGTTACACCCCAGGGCAGGTAACAAACAGGAAAAGAACTGCACTCTTACCACTTGGTGACACCATGACTGGCTCTGACTGCCGAGAGTCGTCGCTAGCAGGCAGGTTAAGGGAGAGGATTAAGACCATACCGAGGCCTGTTCCGACCCAGAGACAGGAGGAGACAGCAGAGTCATTCTTTCGGGCAAAGGACTCCATGAAGAACAAAGCTGTGATTGCCTCCTTTGAGTCCCTGTCAATACTGGACACGCTGGAGCTTCGGGAACGGCTGAAGGAGTTTTCCCTATTTTCTGCATAAATAAATACAAGCAAACAGGCATAAATTGGTATTCCAAAACCAGGTGCAAGCTTGCAGCAAATACAAAGTCCCTGTAGAGTACAGAAAATACAGAGTTTTAGTAACCTGAGCAAACATTCTGATACTCACACGATACCAACTTGCTGCCAGTGTATAAATAAGTGTGGAAAATGCTGTCAGACCTCATCAGTTAGATCTGCATTAGAAATAGCTGCTTATTATGGAGATTAGCATAGACTAATTAGAACTTACAACAGTCTTAGCTCAAAGGACTTGTTCTAAATAGCACAAAATAATTTTAGACCCATATGTTACCAATGCAGTTAAAATTAATCCATGTATCTCATGGCTGCAGGACATGAAGGGAGATGCCATTACCAACTTCAGAGCATGTGTCCTTTGCTCTGCTCTTATTGCCATCACTAGGACATTCTAGCAATGCTTTCACAGACATCGTTTATTGTCAAGCTCTCTGGAGAAGACACCCATTGCTAAACAGGCTGTAACCAGAACATCTTAGCGTGCAAATCCACTCTGGTCTCCCAGGGAGTGAAGTGAGAAACCTGCTCTGTGCCCTTGGCAACAACTGCACGCTGAGCTGGCACTGACTGTTCATCCTCCTGCCTGAGCTTTAGTAGGCAACACTGAGGGCCAGCTGGAGACAGAGCTATGTTGTCCTTACTGAAAATACACAGGTACAGAGACTCCCTCTGAGCTTTCCAGAGGTAACAATGAACAGAGTTGGACTGCTGTGGGGCTAAGGATCTATGCTGTGCTTTGCCTAGTGCCAGGCAGGAAGCACAAAGCTGAGTGAGGGAGCTCCTGGCATCGGCAGGAACTGTCAGTGGCAACACAGTGGAGGCCACAAGGCATGCTGAGGCTAAAAAGTTAATGAAGAGGAAAGGAGCAAGAAGGAAGACGGCAGCTCAGCTGGCTGCTAGCACAGTCTTTGCGAAACAATTTGTGCCAGCGCTGCTGTTTACCAACCTAGTCAAAAATGGGGTTAGATCATTTGAGACCCCACAAGCTCTTCTGCAATGGCAACAACTGGCCACGAGGGTCGGGATGATGGAGAAATAGTTGAAGGTACTGGTCCGGAGATAAAGGGTTTGGTTCTGAACCTAAAACTATGAAGTAGATCTGTATCTGGTAGGAAATTATCTTTCGTATAGCTCAGAAGAGACTAATCTCTTCAGACCCAACAGAAGTGTATGAAACAAGGAATACTTTCTGCTACTGTTGAAGAATAAAATTAGAAAATTACCTTCTCACATGCTTCAACTTAAAACTGAGCTAAGCCTCATGTTTTATCGTATATGACTCCTGCTCTCCACCAGAAGCAGAGGTTTTGCTGGTGAACCTCCTCCTCATACAACGTACTGCAGCACTGCCCTACACACATGCCTCAGTGCAAAATGCTGAGGTCATCCTCTTCACCACAACTACTTGGGAAAGCTGGAGGCAACCATGGGAAAGCACTGCAGGAACCACACCAAGCATTACTACATACACTACCTTGAAATCTGGCACACAGGGATGAGGGCAGATTCTCCTACTACTCTTCCACACTTGGGCCACCTTCTGTTTTTTGAGGGCACTTGTAACTTGTCAAACAGGAGCTTCACGGGCTGTCCCTGGCACTTCAGTGAAGAGAAACTCTAGCTGAACTCCCAAGCACTGCCCTCACCCTGTTTTCACTTCCATGCAGGGGCTGTTGTAGCTCTCTAGTTCCATCTCGGTACTGCCCATCTGAGCTGCATAAAACTGGGATTGTTGGTACATCTACAAACACAGCTCCTAATACCTGCAGAGTTAGTGTCTCCCATAACCCCAAGCACTTGTACTTCTCCTGCAGTGGACTAGTTGGCCCAGCTCCTTCCTAAGCAGTGACAGCTGACAGGTGAAGAAAGGAAGACACTAATTTCAAAGCAGAGATCATCATATATAATTTTTTTCCTTCGAAAGAGTACCCGTTTTCAAAAAAAAATGTTATTATATAATTAATTTTTCCTTTAACAGGTGTATTAATATCACAGTCACACAAAATTCAAATATGGTGGGGCTCAAACTACTAAAGATGTTGAAAGGACGAATGCAGTTAGTGTAGGCGACATACACAGAACTTAAAATACATGATGTGCCATTTGCATGTGTCATCAAGCTTTCTCCCTCCCTAAATTCACAAGAAATGTTCTTCACTCCTGTGCAGTACAGTTAACTAATACATCTCTGCAAAACTGACACTAACAGATATAATCTTTGGGACACTTTTGGGAACATACTGTGCCATTCTCTATTAAATACATCACTTAAACGGAAATTTTAAAGATCAGCAAGACATATGTCAAAATTTGATGTCATTAAATGTATCTGAACAGTGCAGTCTGCAATTGTTTTGTGACTTTATTGGCTAGCTCTAAAGCAAGGAAGAAATCTCTGCTCTTCCTAGATTTCAGGATGAAATTTAGTTAAGTCTTGTTCCCTGAGACTCCTTTCTCAAAGAGATTATATCCCTAATTCTTTATCTAGAAACCACACATTTCCTAGAGAAACAAAAAAGCACTTCTTTCACGAAGTTTTAAAACTTTGGCATATCATTTGCTAGTATGATTGCTATATGTTAAAATGACATCTGGTCTTCTCAAAGTTGACCTGCCAGTTTGTAGCAACTCTTAACCCAACCACCACACTCTGGTTTTTTTCTTGTATTTTTCTTTTCTCACTCTGCATGATGGTTGTAGCAAGAATGTCAGCTACATCTTTCTGCAGGAGTCTGAACCAGGACCACCTCCAGGTATTCCTTGTAGCCTAGGTAAAAGTTTATTTGCATCCTCTGCTCCAGTGAGAGGACAGGACATTCATCTGTGAAAGGCTACTCAGTTCTTTTTCCATCTCCTCCTCTGCAGAACATTCTGCTATGTGGCCCTTTCTCTTAAATGTGCTCCTGCCTCTAGGTTGACCCTAGCTTTGAGGAAGCCCAGTATTCTCTTTTCTCTGAGAGGCAAAGATCCAACTCCCAGGATCCACTGGCTCCCACACAGCCCTCTCATACCACCATGTCCTTTTTCCTTTTTGTCTGGCAGACGGATTTTTTGGCTCTTCTTTTTTCCCAAATAAGCTTCCGGGCCATTTCTGGAGTAGCAGCAGAGGAACTGAGAGCCCCATCAGAGGGGTCCAGTGGCCACTGAGAGTTCATGAAGGCCTATAATTTTGGAGATGCTGCTGTTTGGGCTATTAGACAAAGAACAGCTCGAAGCAAAAGCATTATATATTACCTGCGGCCAAAGCATTTCAAAAAGCTGCATTCCATGTGTTTAAAACCACACAATAAGCACCATACTCTCCTAACAGTAACCCTGCTTTCTTCAAAATATTTTCATTCAGCCCCACTCTACACATGATTTGGGTTAACGAGTTGCAGGTAGAAAGCCAGGAACCGACTTCCTTTGTGACACTGGACGGGTGGTTAAATTGAAGCTGTGAGTCAGCGGCACGCAAACAGAAGTCTTCTGACTTAAAAGCAACTGCAAACCCTCTAACTTTCTTGCTGCCCACTTCACCAACAGAAATACACAGGACACTTCAACCCACATGCTAGGTTAAAAAGGAAGCCAGTGTTTTTGGGTCTTACCTTTGTTCATCCATGTGTAAGCAGTATAGTGACGCTTGGCGTGTGAGAATGCACTGATTCCACCAAACTGCTGAAGCACTGCCCCTCTGGAAATGTAACCTACTGCCATAAAGTCGCACGCATTGCAAAAGGACAAGAACAATTGAGCCAACCGTCATCATGACATTTATCACTCCTTCCTTGCCTGACAGAGTGTCCTGCTGCAGTGCACTGGTGTCTAGGAGAAGGTTTAATTAGGGTTTGGAGGCTTTCTGAGAATTTAAAAGATAACTTGATTAAATTATTCCATGTGTTTCAGCTGTCACTTGTACGGAGCAGAGATTTTTTTTCTTTTAACTTCCTTTTGCTTAGAAATAATGCCAGAATTTCATTTCTTTCCCATGCAACTTAAAAAAAAGTATGCCGTGTTCTGACTTGCCTATTCTCAGCTGCAGAGCAAAAGCTTTGTAAGGGGTACGTATCTTCACATATCAGGAAATTGTCACTGTGCTTTTTCTAAAACAGTTGAGTTAACCCTAACACAGAAGCATTAAGTAACTATCTTCATGAAGTTAGGAATTATGAAAATGGAAGTATCATTCATTATGAGGAATTAAAAAATCTGAAACCTACCAGTGATAAACATTTTCACTGCAAATGTCTACATTCATTACTGAAGAGTTTTGCTACTGACTCTTAGTGTCTTGGATCCTATTTATAGGTCTTTTCTTGGTTTTAACATAATAAGTACTTGATCTGCTTATGAAACTTATACCAAATTCGACCTTTTTTGACATGGAAATTGATATATTCTGGAAACAAAGTTAAATGGTTTATATTCTCCTCACTGGGAGAATTTTAAAGGTTTTAATCCCAAACACCATACCTAACAGAAGCCAATGGAACTATTGAAAACATTTGCCGATCATCATCTTAAAATTTCGAGAGAAATCTGTCACTTTTAAAATTACATAGTCAGGAAAACATGCAAAGCTCTGAATGCCAGTGGAAATACAGAGCCACAGAAATTTCTGAGTCGGAAGGGACCCACAAGGATCACCGAGTGCAACTCTTAACACTGTCTCCCAGTGGGAATCAAACCCGGGTCTCCCGCAGGACAGGTGGGGACACTTACCACTGTACTAAAGTGGATTTTTCAATGGAAATATACCTTAAACATGAGTCTCCACCCAGTAACATCACAGAGACCACACCATATTTCTGATAGCAGCGCTTCAGCAACATAGAGGAGAAAGAGGCAGGCTGGAATTTTACTGTGAATGATTTCCTACTCGAACAAACTCAAATAAGTTTCCCTAAAAATATATTGAAAAGCCTGTGAATATACTCCTTGCAGAGCATTCCAACCAGTGTCTGCACTGACAAGGAGCTCACAGCTGTGGGATGATTGGCCCTCCCTGGAGAAAGTTCTGAAAGGTATTGCCCTCAAGTTGCTACAGTTAGAGCACTGTAACCTGAATGGCTTCATGGAATCAAACGGACACAAGACTGATGGAAATGGTGGCAAATAAAGACCTCAAAGTGAAAACAGATTCAAGTCACCAGACTTGGATCTTTATTTTGATATTTCCAGAATATGGTAAAGTTCAGGCTTAGCTTTTAGTTCAGCATGTTTTAAAAACAGAAAGGAACTGTTAGGGCAGAACGATTCTTCGTATTGAAAAGGAAGTAGAAATAAGTGTTTTTATAGAAATTAAAAAATATGAATGTTCTTCACAGCAAGTAATCCATAAAACTCCCATATTTAATTGTATGAATCACTTCCTTTGACTTATACAAGCAAACTGTCCTCACATTAAGATCACTAAGAGCTTTATTTGGCTCTAGATTATAAACTTCAACATATGTTTTTTAATCAAAGACGTCACAATTCTCTAGAACTTAAATCCCAACTTATACTATCCTTTCTGCTAAAGCATCTTTCATAACATTGATGGTTCAGGAAAGAATAACTTGTTACATGTACTATAACTTTCCTATCTGGAAGTACCCGAGAATAAGGCATCATAGAGGGTGATGAAGCCATGGCAGTGCGACATCACTGCCTCCACACCTTTCTCACCTGGGCCATCCACGGTGCTGGTGCATGCTTGCCTCACCCCCAAGCTGCCACTGTGATCCACAAAACCTACTCCTCCAGAAGCACTGAGGGTGGAAGAGGCAGCCCAAGAGAAGTGCTATGGATGTAGAACAGGTTATGGCAATCTGGAGTGATTGCTAGCAAGGAAAAGGTGCTAAGGTTGAGCATGCAGTGCAAAACACACCCTCAAATTCAACACGTCTAGAGTACAGTGTGAAATTAGCTTAACCTGGAACAAGATCATCATTTAAATTAAAACAGACTAGAAATTGAGTGACTGTAAGAACAACATTTTCAATTGGTTGGTTGTTTCAAAACCAAGGAAAATTTGCAGATTCTTTAAGAAATCAAGTCAATCCTAGTGAAATGTACTCCAAGGAAAAACCAAACATGAACTGTATATCTAGGTCAACAGAGTTGAAATTCAAGCACCAGCATCTCAAATGCATCCATGCAAGTCTCTTCTCCATTGATTCTGAGACCTCTTCTAGCCACTAGACATGCTTTTTGACAAGGCACCTTACTTCTTTGACATCTCCTCCCGCCAGATTTAGGCAGCCATGCACCTAAACTTCATCTAAACCTCTGAGGAAAACCAGTGGTTAGAGCTGATAAAGATTATGATTCAGTCTAAATGATGACAGTGCCACTGGCTTTTTGCAGTCTCGTGACTGGACCACTCAGCAGAAAACTGGAGGCTCTGGGCACAAATCAGCCTAAGAGGACCGATTCCATCCATCCATCCATCCATCCATCCATCCATCCATCCATCCATCCATCCATCCATCATCTGTGGGCACAAGGTATAAGGAGGAATAGAATTCTTCATGTCTTCCCTAGAAGCTGAGCTCCTGTTGGCCATGATGCTGAGCCACTCAGCTGAGTGCCTCAGGTTTCTGGCCCTTCTGGTCCCATTTTTTATTTATTAATATAAATTATGGACCTATTATAAAATATGAACGTGTTCTAGGGAACTTGAACACCATGGGAAGGATCTAGAAACTGGGCTCCCTCTTGCCGTAACAACTTTCTAGGCATGTCCCTTGACAGACTTCCTGGGCAAGTGGCATGTCCCATCTGTGTCATTGGGACACCCACTCTCAGAAGTGCTCTCACACTTCATCCTAAAGAGATGGACGGAAGTAGATGAGCTGAATTGTCCCCTAACTCCCAGGATCAGTCACTATTATTTTTGATGCATCCATATCACAGGAAGATTGGACTTTGACCCTTGCTCACCCTTAAAATATCTCTACCTCTTCTTTCTAAGAGGAAGCAGAAAAGATAAGGTTTTTATTTTACCAACAGTAGCAAACAAGCACACACACACTCATCTTCATCATAACTGAAAAAGAGCTTAACACTATGAAAAAGTCACTTCTGTTAAAAAATTACATTCCCCTAAGAATAAACTATGGATCTTACAGTTCAGTGCTCAAACTGAGTAGTTTGAAAGGTATATGAAAACCTTACAGAAGATGCTTTAACATCCTTCTTTGGAATATTTTCCTTTTTATCTGTGCCAAATGTTTTACTACAGCCATGCAGAATTAGCTGTTCAGAGATCTTTGAGTCTGCAGTGCCCATGAAACCAGAACTGCTGTGATTTTGCTAAATATAGGGAAAAAATAGTTTCAGCTTCCTAATGACTTCTTTGTTCTTTTTTTGAATAAAGCTCTCTGCAGTAAGAAACACACTTTCTAGATACAGAACAAGTCTTCTATCAACACCTTTATCTGCTTCTATGCACAGACAAGAAATGCAACAACAAACTGAACAGTTAGTGGAGACTGAGGTTTACCATAGTCTCTTATTTCCTATTATACTAGTTTTACCAGTTACAGTGATGTAAAGTGACTTCAGATTGAAACAATTTACAAGCTGAACCAACACCATAATCCCCTCCCTGAGAAATCAATGAAAAAAATAGAGCAAGAGCATTTCCATCTGCTATGAAAGCCTAGCTATGAATAGCCATGGCACTTAGGGGCCTTGTGATGCACGGTCCCATGACTGCTGTAACAAGTCCAGTGGATCAGGCAAGTGCTGCTTGGGCAAGGAAGTTTAGCAGAAATCATCCACTCCGCAATATGGAGAGTACTGGCAAAGGGAATGTGGCAGAGAATATGAGCTGTTCTGAAAACCTGCCAGAGAAGCAATAACCTCCTCAGAGAATTCATTTCTGCAGTTAACTACCCTTCTGATCAAAATGAATCCCCAACTGTCTTCCTTAAGTTGGGCTTCTGCCTTAGTCCTTTATGTCCTGATGTTTTCTCAGCAGGCACAGATAGCTGATTATTCCTGTACCCTGTCATGCATTTGAGTAATTTTTTTGCCTTTTTTTCCCAATATTTTTCTAGAGCAAGCAATCAGGTTGCTCCTCTATTTCCTTGGAGGCCTAGACCTGTGAAAACTGTCCCAGTCATCTCCTAGGCCACCATTACTTACCTTGTATCCACATATGGGCTTCAGACCCAACAAACCCAAGAAGAAAAGGAGCCAATGATAAAAACAGAAACCTCCCTCTCCTACCCACTTCCCACCACATGAGAATGAAACCTCATGGTCACATTTGCTCATCCAGTGCAAAAAAATATTCAACGTGCTTTTCATACAGCACTGCAGGAGACAACTTAACTGTGTAGCCATAACTGACAAGAGAAATGCTGATATAAATTTTATATAATTTACACAGGAAATACTGCAATGCACAGCATGACATCAGCTGAGGATGGTTCCTCAGGCAGTGTACTTTTTCAGAGGTAACCACTCAGTATCATGTTTCAAGACCCTGACTACAGCACACTGGACTTACAAGAGCCAAGTGTCAGCCTTTCTCTATGGCTTCACACACATTTTAATGCTGAAAAAGGTACAGACTGAACCAAAGACTCTGGAAACCTTGCTATAGGAACAATAGTAAGAACAGTAACAGCCTGACATACATACACAGAAAATTATTGTAAAATTTGCTAAACACAAAAAATGAATCAAAAGCCTCAAAAAAACTGGGCAGCAAACCCTAAACCAAAATCCACCAGGAAAAAAAAAAACCCCTCAGGAAGCCTCTGTCAGGCTACCTATAAGGCTTTTTTAAAGGCAATTCTCACAAATACTTTGGATTAATAAAATAAGTTTAAAGTATATGTTTTATAACAAATACTATGCATTTTCCAAAATAAATCCGGCAAAATCATGCAAGTAACACCTTATTGCTCAGTTTTAGTCATTTTATATATATGCAGATGCAAAAGAAAAACTTAAAGTATGAAAGTATACTGGATCTGTTAAAATGGGAATTGTCTAGTACTTGCCATGGAATTTTTGATACGGCCATTAAAGATAATAACTAAATACTCTTGAGTGGTTCATTTTGCCAGCTCACAGTGCCATTTCAATTCAAGTGCTCTGATCAAATTTTAACTACATATAGTCAAGATTTAATTCAAAAGCTGAAGTAAATGCTGAAACTGAATTATTTTAAAGAAAAGCTAAATCAAAGACTCTGTTCTTAGCATTCCTAGAAAATTGGAATGCATAGCAAAACCTTGTTAGAACTCCTTGTTCAGAGGCAAGTTTGTAGCACAAGACCCAAATGGTCTTTCTACTGCAAGGTGATTAAGCTGGACTAGTTAAATCCACATAATAAAGAATAAAAAAAGAATTAAAAAATGAAAGTTTTCTATCACTGCTGCTGGGAAAAAATAAATTTCCAAACACAACAGTTCAAAGATAAAATCTGCACTCTACCTTTATATTCTTCCCAAGGTGTTTGATATAACCACATGTGGACATATGTATGCAGAATGCCCGGATTTCTGTATGAATGCAGGCAAGGAGGAGAAAGTGGCAGAGTCAGCCAGCACAAGCTCTTGATTGCAGGGGCTGAGAGGATCTTTTGCAGGGTACAGCCCACAAGGAAATCCACTAAGCTTGGAGATACAACACATTCCTATTTTACAGAATGTTATAATGGGTCAGAATTTCTGTAAGGATTTTCTTGACTAAAAATAACTTGCATTCGTGTATTTTTTGTTACTATTCATATTTAAAAGTGCAGTGTTAACTTGATAATAAAAAAATGTAGATTATCCACTGTGCAAGAAAGCCTTATCAAAGAAATATAATCACTAACTCCTGAAATCTCAAAAACGTCTGCTCAAAAAGGACTTGAAGAAGTTTAGAATTCAGAAGCTCAGCAATGGGATTTCCTATATTTATGGGTTTGTTTACAATGCCAACAAATTCTTATATTATTGCAAGAAAGAAACACATTAGTCAAAAGTAAATGACAAGAGTGTTTAGAATCATAAATCATGGAATCATAGAATAGTTTGGGCTGGAAGGGACCTTTAGAGGTCATGTAATCCAACCCACCTGAAAGAACAGGGTCAGCATTCACTGGAACAGGTTGCTCAGGGCCTTGTCCAATCTGTCCATGAATGTTTCCAGGGACGGGGAATCCACCACCTCTCTGGGCAACCTGTTCCAATGTTTCACCATCGTCACTGTAAAAAATCCCTTTCTTGTATGAAATAGTGTGCTATTAGGAACTCGCAATTTTTCAATTCTCGCTAAAAATCAATCTAGAATACTGAGCAACTACAGATTTTCTCACTATAGCCATGAGAGTACTGCATTTATGAAACCAAAAGATATTACAGGACAACATGTAACATTTCAAACGGCATAAATGAGGATGATGAGGGTACTGGGAAACACACAGGTTTAAGCAGTAACAATGCAGGACTAGATACCACTCTTCTGGTATTGTTCCTTGGCTTTTGAATTATTCTTCTATAACTATAGAAGAAATATCAGCACTTTAAGAATTTAAGCAGTTTGCAATATTTCAACCAGCAGAAAACAAGACACTCCCCCCCCCGCTCCCTTTTCTTCCTACGATTCATCATTGCACAGACATTTTTCAAAAATGTTTTTCTATATCAGGAATTCTTCTGTATAAGTAAAGGGGTGAGAGTCAGCAAAATCTTGACAATCACCTAAGAGGAATGAATTCAAAATAATTTATTGTGTCAAAGTTGCTTGAAAATACACTTGATGAAAATGCTGGAAATATAGTTCCTATTGTACCAAAAGAGCAGATTTTAAAAAGTAGAGTTTCAAATCCAGTGTCAGAGGAGAAGATTCATTTATTATTCTTGTAGATATCTCATGATTACTCACCAAAATGTATTATCTTTCTAATCAAATCCAATAGAAGAGGTTATAAAGAGCAGGAATTGGAAGCATTAGTAAAAAAAATCCAAGTACGTATTATCAGTGTCTTAGAGACAGGCTTAAAAAAGCTAAGAACCATTTACCCCCACACAAAAGCTTTTTTTTATTATGTATAAAAAGTCCTTTAGATAGCAAACTCTAGAAGAATAAAATCCTAACAAATACTAACCCGAAATACTACCTTTCTAGTGACCACATAAAATATGTGTCTTGATGCATCACATGAAAATATTAAAAAAAAGTTAAATAATTTCTTGGGAATACATCTATTGTTTGTTGCAGCATATGTTCCTAAGTAGCCCAGAAGTTCTGACCAGAGAGAGAATTCTTTCATTTTAGTTTGGAACAGCTCAATCAGATGATTTTTATCAAAGCCAGCTTCACAATTGAGAGAACTCTTTCTCAGTATATTCTCATCTTCCTTCTCCCTCACCCAGACTAAGAATCTTTCAAGGACCATACCACCTTCCCCCATATTATTTTGTACAAAACCCTCGAGAAATAAACTAAACTACTTGACAAAACTGTGTGTCTAGAAATTCAAGACACATGAGGAACAATGGAATATCAGTCATACCACACAGATCATGTAGTAGAACCATAAGTCAAAAGACTAATACCACAGGCATCTAAAAAAAGGATTAGACAAGCTGGACATCACGAGAGAATAAAGATAATCAGAAAAAATTATTTTAGTCAATAGACCTGCAGAAAGGTGGCTTGTACACAAACCCACACACTCAAACTATGCTCCATCATATTATGATATAAATTACTTTGACGATTTTGCAACAGTTATTTTACTGAATTTACTGAAAGTTGTAATACAGTTTAAGTGACACCACTGATACTTTAAATTGGGATTTTTAATGTCACTTACTTTAAATTACTTCTCAAGCTTCAAAGTTAGATGACTATCTCTAAAAAAGATATACGTACTTTTATATTAAACTTGATAGGTATTATATTTAGTGATGAACAATAGAAAGTGAATTTTTAATGATACAGATATGCAGAAAACATCATCATGCCACCAAAAGTATCACTGCACACTATCACTAAATGTTTCGAACACAAGGGCCAATGGGACTTTAGGGGGCTGTGGGTTCTGTGTGTCAGTGACTCAACTTACTCTGGGAGGATGAGAGCCAAAAAGAAAAGACGCATAAAAGAATTATGTGGCCTTGGTATGTACAAGTAGTGCTGACATTTCAGCAGTATCTGCATACAAGAATTCCAGCTGTTTGGTGCTACACAGGATGAAGAAAAACACACAGCAATAGCAACTACTGTGGCAGTGATATATTTCCCATCAGGAGCTGTTATATGACAATGGTACTTACCATATTTGCACGACACATAAAGAGAGCTCAATGAAAGGGTTATGTTATGTTAATAATCAGTAATTAATGTGAAGGGAAAAAATCTGCTATTTTATGTTACCATAAAACAAAAAAAAGATCAATGATTATAGCAATTTGCCTCTAATAACAAAGGTATTTCCAACAATTTGCATTGAAAAATACAAATTAGACACTTTTGAGTGATATAATTCCTCTTGCTCTGTCTCCATTAACAATCATAAAAATCAGGGAGTACTGGTTCCAGTTGTAAGAAACTTCTGTGGTGCAGACAGCTCTGCAGGTGGGAAGATTGGGATACAAATGCTCCTCACAAGACAGAGATTTAGGGCCAAGGTGTTGCTGACTGCCTACCACGTATTATCACCAGGGGTTCAGGCTACTCTAGAGCCCAGACAATAGCCACAGGAGATAATTATTTTAGGCATTTAGGAAGTTATTCTGCAACCTGATTAAAAATAAACCTCCAATTTTTAAAAGGCTTAATTGTCTAAAATTATTTTATGCTTGAAATATTAGATTATCTTTTACATTGTTTAAATACTACTATTATTTTACCTATTACTAAAATCGAACACAGCGAACATTACAGACCTCCACCATTTATTTTGATGCTTTTTCAGGTTTTGAAAGACTGAAGCTTTTCTGCACAGACAAGGCACTCTTCTATTGCAAGAATGTGGGAGAGCTGGAAGCATGGGAGAGCAGGGTCAAGGACACCAAATGCAGAGTGGGAACATGATCAAGGCTGAAGAATATGTTAGCTGACTCCTACTTAAACGACCAGTGGTGAAATAGCTGGCACTGCTGCAATTAAAATATGCCTATTTTAAGCTCTAGGCAGTATGCATTGCCAGAATGGTTCAATTCCTATCCCTCAGTTTCATTGAGACTCAGCACTCAGGTAAATCAATATTTGGAAATTGGGGTTTTTTGAGGATTAAAGGGGGAAAAATGCATTCTAAATAATAATAAAAAAAGAATTATGGTGTATAATTTTACTCTAAAAAATGGTCAGGGATTGTGGAATTTTATAAACTCTTCAGTACCAACAAATACATATATGTGCAAGGCCTGAACTCACATTCTAAAAATATCTTACTCATTTTCAGACTTGGAGAGTAAAGACAATGAGAGTTTAGAAGGTTAGTACTACCAGCTGTCACAGTAACTGTACATAAGCTGCTATGAACTCGCGTTTCTGGAACGAAGTGCCCAATCCAGGGAGGCAAGGGGACGCCACAGGAGTTGGGTGAGGTTCAGCACACACATCCCTAGGCAGCACAGAGCTCAGAGACAGCCTTGTTAGTCACAACACCAAAACACAGGGGATGTTCTAATTCCAAACAGTCAGATGGAAGCAGCCATTCAGGGCGATAACTAGGACAGGGATCACGCGAAACGTATTTGCTTCCATACCCTGTGAGAAAATCCTGAGTAACCTAGCAAAATATTCATTGCCACTCACCTTCTGTGGTGACTGGGAGAGAAATCTCCATGCAGGCTGCGGACTGGGCTTTTCTGAAGGGAGGCCTCCCGGGCCCTCGGCGGTTTGCTCTGGAGACATCTGCACTGGAAAGTCGTTTTCCTGAGCTGCAGCTCTGGGAGGTTGGGCTTGTACAGTGACCATTCACATGATCTGGAAAGTGAACGCAACAAGTGCTAGGTAAAGTGTCAGCTCCCAAAATCTGGAATGGAGGAGTAATGTACGTTCTGATATTTAAGAATGGGTTAAATCGTATCTTCTTAGTAGCTACTTGTTTGTTTTACCAACGCATCATGTATATGTAAAGCAGAACTCACCATATCTTTAAGGTACAGTTTGAAAAAACCCAAGGGACATGGAACTGGTATGTTCCTAGAGCTGCAGATCCCACAGCTTTTTGCTGACCTATGCACACAGGCAATTTAACAAGGTACTGCTGGTAACACTGTCAGCCCTGATGTTGTGTCTTCCAACAGATATCAAGTAATTTTGAACATTTTCTTTCCTTTTTTCATAAGGAACTGTAAATATAATTTGCTACAGGATAGAATTCAGAGCTAGAAATTTTCCCTTCCTGACTCAAAGCTGCATGAAAGAGGCACCTAACTGCCACTACTTGGGATAATTACAGAACTAGCCATAAGTATTTCATTCTTTATAGACCACATAGATTTATTTTACTGCTAAGGAAACTGACTGCTGAACAATTGATTTGTCGGCTATAGATCTAAAGATATGACACCAAGTCCTTGGACCCCTGTTGGAGGCCACAGTCAATCAGCACAGCATATGCTGCTGTCTAATGGGGTGAGAAACAAAACATGGCTCTTCAAACTCTGCCTACATTCATTTGTTATTTGTCACTGCCAACAGATCTTTAAACCACAACATTAACTGATCAGGGTTCAGAATTAGACTGGATTATAAAACATTCACGCAGTGTTCTTCGTCCTCTCATGCTGGGTAAGGCAACACGAGAAGAACTACTGAACACAATTTCCCCTTCAACATATCAAAGGATACACACCTGGGTATAACTGAAAAAGTTTTGGTCAGCAGATTAATTTAAGTAAACAGGAGGTAATAAGCAAAGCAAAAATTCAGATTCATGCAAGCACACAGTATTTTATTCAAAACTACTCAATACTGTAGATAAGTTCAAGCTTGGAGAGTTTCTGCCTTAAATTTAAATGTCAGGCTATTTATATCTGAGAATTATGTTAGCCTTTAAGATTCTGTATATAAGTATCATACTCAGTCAACTTGCTTTGATTTGTATTGTATCTAAGGAAAAGATGAAAGCTACTGTACCAAGATAAATTTATTTCTTGGCTACCATGCCATAATAGCTCCATTGTACATTATGAAAAGCTATTTCTATATCCAGATTCTATACTGAACAAAATGTGCTATTTTATGTAGTCTTTGAACGTGCAAGTCATGTCCTTTCCATGTGAAAGCATTTCAGTCTTAATGAACAAAATTAGAAAAAATTGTTCAGAATTATAGATTAGAAAGCAATTTAGTATCTGTATAACATAATGAAATAGCTCTGTAGGAGACACAACTTTCCATGATTTTTATCATGTTTCCTTAATACATGGCTACTAACTGAGCTAACAGCAGATATAAAACTGATGTGGATGACTCATCCAGTTTTTAGTTAGGAAATTTTCCAAAATATGCTGGAACTATTCATATATTTCAGTAGGATGTCCTTTGAGATCGGGGCTTTGTTCAAGGGCACAGGCTGACTGTTCAACATCAGCAATAGACACATCCTCCTCCAGCTGCCTCCTTTCTTCAAAATTCAGTTTGTGTGAAGGTGTTTCTAATTATCTCCAGGGGGATCCTAGGAAGTGGCGAGGAACATAACAGAGTGAAAAAGAATCATATTCTATAGAAACATCAATAACATTCGTGAGTTCTTTTCCCTGAACATTATCAGAATGGCGACGATACATCTAAACCCCCATCGACTACGCCACATTTGAAGAGAAATGCTGCTATGTCTCTCTTAGTATGCTTGCTTCTCACAGTTACCTTCTAAGGCCCATATTAAACAAAAATAGCCATTAGAACTAGGCATCTAAATACCTTTAGTTGTTTTGACAATGCTTTTCTGAATAAATAAAGCCAGTTCCTGGGTAGAAAAAAACCCCAAGGCTTCATACTACAAGCTGCAGGGATATCCCTTGAAGTACTGAGTTGGTGAAATGTTAGAGTGCAACAACAGTGAACAGAAGAAGATTTTAGTGGTCGGCTACAAACTTTTCTACCTTTTGACACTGTTCTCTTCCTCTGATTATAAATTATTATTTTTTAAATGTATACAAGAAGCAATGCAAGTCTTCAAGCCTTAGTAAAAGAAAAACATTGTACAAAGAGTACAAGTAGTAAGATAATTATGGGAATCATGACAGCAACATTTTTGTGGAGAGACAGGGAAGAATCCAGCACATAAAGACCGCTCAAATCTATGAGAAAATTCTGTGCATATATTTAAAAATTAATTTCTCACTTTTTAATGCTGTAAGCTCAGTGATACAACATATTTCTAAAGAAAGGTTATGCACTATTTTATTACTGCATTGTCTGAAAGAAGATGAGGTGTGCAAGAAAAGTGACAAGAAAAATAAAGCACTAGTTTCATACAGTGTACTTCCTACGAGAGACTGAGAATGTTGAAGCTCTCAGCCTTTGCCAAAATGACTGCAACGATTTACTAGCCCTCTGAGATCTGAGTCACCTGATTCTCCTTTGCCATGACAGATGTCACCCAGTCATTCCAAAGAACACACACAGGAGGCTTGTAAAAACATGGCTTTTTTCCAGCTTTGTTTGATTTGTAAGGAAGAATAACATTTTAACTTCTGTTCTTGCTGGCTTACTGCTTTTGTCACATGGTCACTGGGGCTTTTCTAGGCTCAGGAACATTAATAGATATGGAGCACCAGTTGATATCAGAGACATTAATATTGGTACTTAAGCAGCAGTGCATGGATTACTCTGTGCTGGTGACACAGCAGTGCAACAGCTCCCAGCTCTTCTTCTGGAAGAGGTGAAGAGTAGTTGCTGAAGATGAAAACACTGTACAAAATGCCCCTTCTCTTTTCTACCCCTGCATCTGACATCACCTCCTATCCCTTTCCATGGGTGCTGCTCTCCACGAGGTCAAGGAAATCTGCATTATACTCTCTAGGGCTCCTAGGTTCCTTCAGCAAGTACCACACTAATGCACTATATTTAGGCACCCAGGCTCACTGCAGCTTAGCCTTGATGCAGTCTCCAGACTGCACAAGAATCATCCCACTCTGCCAGGGAAGCAGACTTTTCTGCTGTCTGTGGATAGTGAAGTAAATGGCCAGGGTTCAGTCTGTAGCTATTCTGAGAATTAATTTAAAAATGTAAGGCTCATGCAAGCCATTGGAAGTAATCATAGCAGAATATTCCTTTTGTTCCTTTTGGTTCCTATTGGTTTAACAAGGTAGCTGGTAAGACTCTGTATACAAGATGCATATATAAAAAATTAATGAGATACATTTTTCTAATGTTCTCCATGTGCTGTTTCTGTCCTGGTTGTTTGCCTTTGCCTGGGCCCATGGCCTTGCCCATATAAAAAAACAATAGCTCTCCCTGTTACCAAACAGTAGCATTGTTCGGTACTGTGTGCACCCCAGAAACCGCTTAAAAAAAGAAAGAGAACTGTGCTGGATGTGAGGCATGAGCGTCACACAAAATACCAGTGAGATGATGAGATGGAGAGAAACTGAAGAAGTGACAATAGTTACTGTGAAACTGAGGAAAGATACCTTACGAGGCATGCGATGTGCAGCATGACAGCAACAAGCCTGCTGGACAGCCTCAAATTAATTGAATTTTTTTTTAAGTGCATTGCACGGGGAAAATATTACAAACTATATTGATTGATTGATTTTAGTTGATTTTAGTTCACAAACAGTTACATGCGTATCTTAAACAACCTGCTTGATTACAAATACAGAACTATTTTAAACTACTTGGTGACTTTTATAAAAAAGCAAAAGGAACTGATGATTTACCAGTGAAAAGACACTTGTTAGAATCAAATGTATTGAAAGTGTCAGCAAGAAAGAGTAAACACTCATTTGCAGTTACTGCCTAGGAATTTTTTTACACTAGACATAAGAATTCAGAAAAAAAAATGAGAAACCAATTTTTTCAGTTTTAACAAAGGGATAAATTCATATAGAAAAACTAGCTGAAACCCAGTTCTTATGAATGATCTCAGAGAGGCTGAAAACAAAATAATTTTAATATGAATATTTAGAAGCGCTATAATATCATCTTAACTTGTAAAGGACTAATCAATAAAAGAGCAGACAAGAGGACCAGAGAAAGATTCTTTAATATGGAGGAGAAAGAGCCTTAAAAATAACCCCCAGATGAGCTCCTCAACAATTGTTGAGGAATACGATCTCTACTGTTAAGGGGAGGAAAATCCATCTTATTCCACTGGGGATTTTCATGTGTTATCAATAAATTAGATTTTAAATAATAATTATGGGAGATAACTAACTTTTTTTTTTTTACATCAAGGAGATACACACTCAAATCAGGAAAAAGAGAACTCTCAAAACTGCACAAATAACCCTAAGGACAATCTCAGGTTTGCATGTAAAATAGCCAAAATTTACGTAATAGTGTGATCATTCGTTAGTGTGAATACCTTAAAAATTAGTGCGATACCTTAAAAATTTGACAAATTTCTTATCATTATTAGAAGCAAATCCCTTACAAAGTCAGGACCACAATTTTCTATTTGTGCAGTTTATCAGCCAGGCAGGAGAGAAGGTGCAAACCCAAGAAGAACAAGTTAATACATATGCACTGCCAGCAAAAGTGTACATTTACCATCATGTCTTCATCAGTTTGAAGAGGAAGGGAGAATTTCCCTAATGACACATTGAGAGTATATTTAGGTCCATACTAAGACTACAATATGCTGTCATTGTAACATTCTGCCTATTGCCTCTGTAGTACAATGGTACCCTTATCACGGTAATGAACTCCGATCATGCACTTGATCCTAAAAAATCACCATCTTTTTGAAAGCAGGATGAACAGAAGTATTTTTCAGAGAAATAAAATACTGTGAAGTGGTTGAAAACATCAAGTGCATTGTCACCTACAGATCCCCTCTTAAAACCTGTATTTTTGCCTGCAGTTATGAACAGTGAAACCAAAACACAAAATAAACACTATCCACATGAAGACTAAGAATATATTATAGCGTGTCATAACATCACCTCTGCATTATCATATCTGAAACCCTAAATCTGGCAGTGCAAACCTAGAAATAAATCTATCTTTTTTACCATAGAATAGTGGGAAAATTCTGGACTACTTGGATCTAACTGCTCCTCTGATTCCTCTGCTGAATTTCTAGTGATCATATAACACCACACGACTGGACTGTCTGGTCAAAAAATACGCAGCACTCAATGTGCCTCAACCGTATAATCTAACATAAATGGTTGCTATGCTTTGAGCAATAAAACACAGGACAGAAAACTTGATTTAATTCTGAAACATAAACATGAAAGGTGATATATCCTGAGCTGCACAGAAGACAACACTGAAACATGCAAGTAGAGTGGATGATCCACGAGACCTAAATATCAACAACTTGAGCACGCCTTGCATCTGCATTTGCAAGATAGAAAAAACTGGCATTAATTCTCTGGTTTTGAAAACAAAAAATTCTTCAAAGAGGTTCGACTGGCATAATTTTCTCAACTTGAACATGAGAAAAATAAAGCATTACACATATGAGCTGAAGACTTTGTAAATAAAACTCCACCTTTCCATCTGAAATGAAGGAACAAAATGCAATAAAATTTCAACAAAAGTGTTTGTAGTCTATTCTACCCACATTCTTGAAGAGATTATTTTTTCGATTTTTCAAAAAGTCATTGTTAAGGATGTCTGAAATAATTGAGCTAGCACAGCTCCATAGATGGTAACACAGAAATAATTTGCTTGCAAATACTAAACAGAAAAAGGCACAGACATGGTCAAAAAGGCATTCCAAATATAATTAAGCTTACACCTAGTTTTATACAGTAATCAAAAAATTATAAAAAAAAATCCAAGGTTTTCCAAACTTGTTAACATTACACATTGTAGATTTTTAACAGGTTTCATACCAGGTTATCATAACAAACAAAACTAATAATAATAATTCATTCTTATTTTAAAGCTGCAAAACCAGATTTTATAGTGAATAGCTTGTGATTTAGAGTTCTTATTCATCCTTCTTTTGTTATCACTTTGATGTCAAAATAATTATACATGGAAAATTATTATTTTCTAAATATTCTTGTGCTTGTACACACAGGTCAGTTACTAAGACTTTGGATGTTGCTTTAAGTCCAAACAAGGTGACAGAACCACCTGCCTGCAGATGACTGGTAAAATCTCAATCCCAATCCAAATTTCTTACTATAGAAACATCTGGATCCACGCAAGTCTGGTAAGTCTATGCATACCTTCAAGTTTTGTCTGCTGGAGAGTATTAAAAGCTGAGAAGTGTACAGAGACCACAGAATGGAAGAACACTACGTATGTGTTTGCATTGCTTGAAAGGAGTGGAAATGACTTACCTTTGAGGTCCTTGGTAAGGAACTCTTCTTTCAGTGAAAACAAAGAATTTAGGAACAGTGAGTACCTGTTACATTATGGACCTAACAGCTGCCAGTCATTTTGTTATTATCAGCTTTTAAATGTATGATGATTTTTACAGCTTGTTTTCTTGTTTCAGCGAACAAATTTCACTGCCTTTCCTTTATGACATTTAACTGTATGAGTTATATTCTTTTGTTAGGGTACCATTTGGATAGTTTAAAGCACTTACCTTTCCTTTAAATTAGTTGCATGTTAAATCTCCCAAGTAGATTGTTTTGCTTTGTTTGCTTGGTGTTTTTGTTTGGCTGGGATTCTTTATATGGAAGCATTAGAAGTCAGAACACAGCCCTTTTCTGCACTTGAAATACTATAACCACACAGCACATGTCTTCTTCGGTGATAATTGACAGAGTTACCTTTTGGTCAGCTCCTGTTGCTTTTCGGTTTTTATTCTGAGTATTTGGACTGGCTAATATGTCTTTTAACATAGGTTGTACTTCGAAAATGTTTGACCATAAACCTGCCCTTATTCAATCAAGAAAGAAACTGGTGCTGTCCTTCAGCAGATGTAAGAGATTTTTGTCAAGTAGGGTCCCAGATATAGAATATGAAAAGCCAAACCTCAATCTGTGAAATGGCAGAAAGGCCCCAAAGGTTTAAAACCACTTCTGAAACTCTGAAAGAATTTAATCCAACCCACAGTGTTTTGTACCTTAACAGTGATCAAACTTGCAGGAGAAAAGGCAAAGTGTATTCTCCACTGAATCAGCAAGAGCATAACCAGCAGTTTGAGGGATGAAATCCTTCCCCTGTGTTTGGCACTTGTCAGACTGCAGATCAAGCACTGTGATGATTTGGGGTCAGCATTAGAGGCAAGAGATTGTTAGCTGTGAGTTCAGCAGGAGCCTGTCAGGCTGATCAGGAGGTTGGCACTCATTATGTAAGAGGAGAGGCTAAGTGGGGGGAGGGGGAGGAGGACAGGTTTCAGCCTCAAGCAGAAAAGACTGAGGGGAGACCTTACGGCTGTTTGCAACCAGCTGATCTGGGTACATGGAGAACACCAAGCTCAGACACTGCTCAGAGGCAGATGACACAGAACATTGGAAATTCTCGTCAAATATTAGGAAAAACTTATTTCCTGCATGAATGTTCAAATACTAGAAGAGGTTACCTAGAGAGTTTGTGGAATCCCCTGCTTTTGGAGGCATTTGAGACTTGACTGGGCACTGCCCTGACCTACCTGGTCTCGCTAGACTTGATTTGAGAAGGATGAGGGCTTTGACAATATCCAGAGGTCCCTTCCAACCTTAATGATGCTATGATTCTATCTACAAGCAGAGTTCAGATGGTTCCTCAATTCTGATATTAAAAATTTGAAGATCACATTTTAGCAAGAGGAAACAAAAGATGTTTATTTATATTTGCATTTTCTTTTGTTCTTTGACTAATAAAGTCTAGGTGGTAGCATAATTCCTTACAGTCAAACCATCCTCAGAATGATAGAAAAATCAGCAGATAGGACTTCCGTCTAGATCCCTGTGAACAGCTGGAAATTTAGAAAGCTTTTAATGAAAATGAACAGAAATACTTTCTAAAAGAAAAATACAAGCTGATGCTTAAAGTGGCTGGTGAAGCAAAGTTAGAAAAGTCTCATACAAAAGCAGCTGTATATGTCTGGATGTATCCCAGATTCCCCACTTGATGAAATGAGATTAGGATTATCCCCATAACTCGTTTCACTGCAACACTACAAGGAAATGTAGATGATCTTTGCAGGAAGCTTTGGGTAACATTATCAGGTTCAAAAATAATTTCATTCATAGCTGCTTCTGAAGAATAACAGGGAAACTGTACCATATGTGTAGCAACACGGTCACATCTTCCTTCTGGGCAACCAAATAAACATCAGGCTGCTACGATCTGCAGTAGCTAAAACTATCAAGTTTCAGTGTATTCCCACATGTACCGTATCACTCCTTTCACGTCTCCTTCTTCACCAAGGATACATAATGATCAAAACATCAAAATAAAAAGAAGCTATCAACTTTATCAGTCATATAAAGGTCAAAGTGGAGTCCCAAAGTACCTGTAAATCATGAAAATCCTGATAAGGTTTAACAAGAACACCCTGAGTCATCAGATCACACCTTATTCCCTTAAATGCTAGCAAACTACTCCCCAAGCAATTCTCAGTACCGGCAACACCTTCAGCTGAAATAGATTTAACTTCTACTTAACCTCTACTATTACAATTCAAAGCAAAGTGAAAGCAAGGACATTACATGAGCCAGATTCTAAGAAGGGAGCAGAACTGTAAGCTGCCAAATGCTAATGTATTTCCCAATTAGCTGCAGTTGGTGTTGAGAGTAGGCAATGTATCAGCACTCTGGAAAAACCTATGAGCCAGAGCCAATGGGAGGGAGAGACAATATTTTATCATTTGAAAGTGGTGACCTGAATATCTTTACAAGAAGTGTGGGCCAAAAACTATTGTTATCCACTGAATATTTAAACTATGGGTACAATTTCAGGCAACAGCCAAAGAATGGATAAATAATCTTTAAGAGCTCTGACAGTGTAGCCAGGACATTTTAGAGCAGAAATAAATGTAAATTAAATACAGACTTTATTAATCATCTTTTCCAGGAACTCTCACATAAATGTAACTCCTTATATTGAGAAAGAGAGGCTTTTCCCAGCATGTTTTAAACTAAATAATCTACTATTCAGCACAGTTTTAATGGCTAGAATAACTAAGAGGAATCTTTTGCCCCTCTAAGACAGTCACGAGTGAGAACCAAAAGGGGTCTTTTTCTCATTTTTTTTTCTTTTTTAAACCTTCCTTTGCAGTTGATTAGCCAGGAGTATCTGCCAGCTTGTACATGGAATGCTGCTTCCACATGCTTTATCCTTAGTTTCCTGGTAATATGAGCACAGGGTACCCAAATGCTGTGGAAGTAGTTCCCCAGTCTTCCGGCTGTATTTTTTATTTTAAGAATAAATCTGCCTGCAGATTTATCTAGGCAAAGCGTACAATATTCTCGCATTCCCAACATGATTATAGAAAAGCTGTGCTAAGGCAGCACTTTCTCCAATATGCAGATTTTTTCAAATAGTAACACAATAAAATCTGCATCCATTCTAGTTAACCGTGGTATGTTAATTTCTTTAAATTCATTTTTTTTGTACATTCAGAGTATTTTTTCTCGTGTTCTGATCCAAGATTTAAAGCTATTCCACGCTATGTGTCCTTCAAGAAATGTATTTTCAATAATACTAACAAAAAGTTTTATCTGTAGAATATGGCTTATTCTTAGGACCTACCCTATGGCTATTTTGATACGCTTAAGTATTCACCTTCCCTCTTTATAGCTGCCAATATTTTAGTGATAAATATTAGTTTTACAGCTGCCTACATCAATTCTTTTACCTTTTTGGATTGTTAGAAGTATATATTAAGATTTTCCACTCCAAAATTTGTTTAGGTATATTCCTACATCCCTAGTTTCTCAAAAATCATTGTTAATGGAGTAAATTATTTCAAATTATTTCAAATCACTCCATACTCTAAAACTTGCACAATCTGGATTGAAATTTTTCATGATTTTTCAACATTTATTTACTTAATCTTTATCAGGGGCAATTGGCAGTTTTCTAACATGAAAGATAATTTTCCCCCTGACTTTTGCTTTGGGGAACAAGTGCTACATTGTTTAATACATGCACATGATTTCCAGTGACAGAAATTAAGTTCGGCTGTGTTATGTAAGGATGTGATCCAACTTTAATTTTTATCTCTATAAGGACACTCAAAGTAATGAGGCATGGCTACATGGCTTTTTCAGTCATCTGACAAGAGAAACTTCCCATGAAAGCAAAACTAGAAAGGACTCCTTCAGAATGGGAATATTTGTTGAACAATTATAAGAATTTTTGTGTGAACCACACGTTCCAACTCAAATACCAGGAGCAATCCCTTTTACATGGGAGTTTAAGAAGGTGTTGCACGACCTGCCTCAGACATTTTTAGGTTATGCGAGATGCTGAATTTTCTTTTAGGTTCTTTTGAGGTGAATTCTCTGCTCTCACTGTGCATTTCCAGCGAAATACTAAAGAAGAATTGAGAAAAAAAGGTTACAGCAAACTGTGTATTTAACAGTTGACTGAGGTTAAGTCTCAAGGAGAAGACTGAGACAAATGACTGGTTTCTGATCTGACTTCACAGAAGTTCAAAGACACCACAAAATATAAATGTTCGACTGTCTTATCACTGTTGTGGCACACAATTTATACACCAGATAAAGAAAATAAACCAGCGCATGCATTGGGTGCTATAGGCAGAGTTCACTGACAACCAGCTAGAATGGTTCAAGTGTGTAAAAGTTCTGGAGCCTTTTCATAGTAAAACGTTACACACACAGTGTGTAATGATTGACAGTATATGTCTACATGAAATAAATGAATATTAAACAAGCAAAATGCTGAGAGCTGCCAACAGAACTGTATGGATTAATAGGTGGGTTTTAGAAAGCCTTTTCAGACAAAGCCTCTGAAGTTATTGTGTTATCTCATGAATCAGTTGGTAAAATGTTTTGCCAATGAATGTAAGGAAGTTTAAAGCTGTTGGCTTTCGCCTACCGTACCAAGATCAGTCTTAAGATCTGTTGGCAGACTTAACTTTCTTGATCCTTTAACTGAAACAACAGAAAAAGGAGAAAGGCAGTTGTTAATAGGTAAGAAAGAAAAAGGAGCGAGGGAAAACAACATGCCACCTTCTGGTTAAAACCATGTTGTAAATTTGTAGCACTTTTCTTTTAATCAGCATATAAAGGCAGAATTATAGTTTAAATATTTTCATTTACACCAGTCAGCAAAATAAATGCAACTGAACAAAGAAGCATTGGAAAAAACCCATTACTCCAGCTGTCAAGAAGTGAATGGTGCTTTACACAGCTTTGGCCGTGTGCTGCAATATCTTACCTTGTGGTGACAGGAATGATAAAAAAAGAGACCACAAATGAGATTAAGGCAAATATTGCAAATGCTGGTTATGCACCATATCACAAATATTTAAACACCTGCAAACTGATTTAATAAGAAGGTGCAATGAAATTATGAGCTCTGATGACATCATACCTCGAGATACCATTTGAAAAAGAGAGAGCATATGTACAGGTAATGGAGACAGAACATACTACTGTAACATTACGGAAAGGAAGACAGGTTGTACAGAAACGAAATACAGCAGCTTCAGGACACAATGTAGTGTTATCTAGTAATCAAAATATTGCACTCAATTTATTGAAGACTTAATTATTTGTTGTGTTCCAATTAAACAACAAAACTATAATTTTGTTTCTGTTCAAAAATGTTTTCATTTCCTTACACATGAGCACGTTTTCAAACAATGAACACCAGAGAACTGAAATGAAGCATGTCTTGTAGCAGTCAAAATGGCATTAAATTTATCAAAAGAATGCCTAAAGAAACCTTTTATTAATTATTCAGAAGACTTCATTTCCAATTTGGTTATTTCATTTTGTATTCATCAGTATTCTTTTCACATGGTTTTCTGGCTTTTACCCCTTACCCATACTGTCTGCTACTAGAAGTGAACAATCACATATTTGTCAGTTAACTCTTATACTTCTAAAGAAAGGAACACTGAGACATATGAATATGAGGAACAAATTATCTGTAATTTTTACTTATAGTAAACTTTCAAGTCAGAAGGATGCCCAGAACAGCCACTTACCATTAAAGTCACAGAATCCCTAAAAAAAAAATCTGGTTTATTCTTTTGCAGTGTCATAAACTACAAAGCCTGCAATATGACAGAAGTAATTACTATCAGCCAGGATCTGTGTTAGCTGGTTTTCTCTTCAGGGATGAGTAGTGGAGCACATGGGACTCCTGAGCAACATTTTTCTATCAGTAGAACCAGAACAGCCCTCCCAGTAACCCATCTGTAGCCATCCCTTTAAACCTAGGACAAGGTGAAGAGATGTCTCCAGGTCATCATCAGATCTCTTCAGCCTGGTATCAAAAATACACAATCCTAGCAGTACTAAATGAAAATTCTCTAATTTGGACACCAAATGTTAGGCTCCTACATTTATCTTAGGCAGTCACACAAAGGGCAGCTTGATTTTCAAAACAGCCTTTTAAAAAACATTCCATTTATCAGAGCAGCTGTCATACACTCTTTCAGACTGTGAATGGAGGCTATTGCTCCAGCAAATCAGTGCTTTGCTATAGAGAAAGAAGCATCACTTGTGATATAATCTGCTTTAAAGGAAAGGACCACATCTGGCATAACCAGCCCCCTGAGAAAGGATAAAAAATTCCTAAGAAAAACTGTAGAACACTTTACTAACAGATTAGGATTTAGATTAGACTATTTCAGAGCTATCAAACCTAGCTGCATTTAACACCAAAGAACTTCATTAGCGTTGCCATCATGCTGGCTTTGAGCTTTGCAAATTGGTAGCAAAACCTCTTCTATTTCTAAGTTACAGGTGTTTGTGTACAACAGGAATTAAAAGTCTTGTGTTCAACAGCTGTTCCCAAAATGTGATTTATACATCTGAACTGCAGAAAATCACTCCCAGCTAGTGGTGTGCAGGCTCATACAGCACTTGAAAAGTATGGACTTTCTGATTCCTCTGAAGGACTCTAATCAGGCTCGATTTAGGAGCTACACACCCTTCATGGGGCAATCCCATGGCTGGACATGACTGTGCTAGGACACAGCATGGGTGACTGTATACAGAACACATTTTGAGGGTTAAAACAAAAGAAGTAGCTGGTTCCTTTCACACTTTACTGTGACTAAAGCTGTGTATATTACATTCTATTAATATCCACATTCTGATCAGTATGTGTAAGCTATTTTTAGTACCTATATCATGTGCGTTTTCCTACCTTTACATTTATTACAGAGGAGAATCATGTGTGTAAACCTGTCTTGATGAGAAAGAGCGTTTGAAAATCAGTCCAACTTAAGAATGAAGTAGAAGATAAAGGTTCAAGAGGGTAACAGAGTTGTTTGCTAGAATTATTTGTTTGTATTCACACTGTAGGCAGCCAGCAGAAATTGTGATGCCGCAGGGCAAGGCAAGACAGCCCTTGCCCAGAAGAGCTTAGTTAACAGTCAGGTTATTCAACTGTGGGATGAGAAAATGTTCACAGGTACAATGTAGCAGCTAGTTAAACTGTGCACCCAGGTCTTCTGACCTGACAACACCCTGTTTTGTAGCCATATGGTTCCTATCAGTCTGTCAATGTAAACACCCAGGCGCAACCAACAACGTGCGCTCACAGCTATGACACTCAAAGGTGTGTTTCCCTCAGCTACTGCAGCAGGACTGTGGTCACAGATTTTAGTATTATTCAAAACAAGGGTGACTTTATACAGGTCTTTTTCTATTAGGGAGCTTCTGCCTGACAACACTCTGAAATATCAGTCGCAGCCTCCACTGCTGAAGGAGGGGTTTAAGAGCATAATATTCAGCTACTGGACAAGGTACACAGTAAGGTCCTGGACGTTTGGCCACTGGTGCTTAGAGCCAGTGTAGAGACAACCCTCTTTCTTTGGTAGCCTCAAGGAGAGCACCTGCTCTTCCAGACCTGGACTCACAGACAAACATTCTCCCCTGTTGGTGGATGGGACTGGTGATCAACAGGCCCTGGTCACCCTCCCCAGATCTGCCCTGCTCCCTTGCTCAGCTCCTGGTCTTCTGAGTCCACAGGAGCTGCTGGCCCCTTTTGGTGAGCTTAAACTCCCTCAAACCCTGAGCTGTGAACTATAGGCTATGAACCTGCTGCTCCCCCTGAGTCAAAGACCATGGCCCAAACCCAGTTCCCCATTTTCTCCCCTCTGCCAGCTCATGCTGCTTCCTGTTCCTTGCTAATCCCTACATACACATCCCTTCTCAAGAACTTAAGCAAACATGAGTTCATCTGATCAGAAACTCCCTCACATATAGGAAATACTGAAAAAATGCATCTTGTATTCACACTGCAGGAGGTAACCTCTATTTAATTATTAATTTGTTTTCTGACTAGTAAGCATTTTCTTTAATATAAATAAGAAGAAATGGCTTTGCTGGCAGTGTTATCAATAGCCAATTTCAAAATTAATTACATTCTATGTTTTACGTGCACACAAAATGTTTTGAAACATTTACTTTCTAGCTTGTTTTCTAGTAAAACATAGTTTTCAAACTGAGTCAAATTTCTTCAATTACTTTGCAGTTACCTACAAGTTAAAAAAGGACTGTCAGAAACTTAGTAATATTCTTCTTGAAAGAAAGCTATTTAAAAAACCTTCACACACAAAAGTGGGAGCTTTAACCAGTGAAAGATTTAACCGGTGAAATGAGTCAGAATAGCAGCACTTGGAAATTACAGTACGTATAAAAACTTGCAACTTTGCCATTAGGCACCTGTTACAAAGCCCATGGGAATCAGTTGTGGAAATCTTTACCCAGACTTCTCTAAGTTTTATAGTCCTGAAAGCATTTTAATGCAAGCCCTCAATATGAAGGTGATTTCATAAGAAAAAACACAAATGCATTTTTATTTTAGGATGCACATTTGAGAAGTCCCTCTTCTATACACAGACTCATGAAATTCTTTCCTTCTGCTCTTTGAAAGATGTCTAAACTGTCCATTGCATCTCACACAAGAAAGTTAAATGACCTATCAAAGTTGTATTTTCTTGTTCTCACAGTGTATTCTCCACTACATGCTTCAATATGGAGCTGCATATAAATGGTTAAAACAGTAATGGACATACATAATTATTAATTCATAATTATTTATACTATTTTTTATATTCCTAAGCCCCCCAAATAGGTTTTTCTAGCAAGATGATAAAAATAAACTTTACTGGAATGAGTATTGTTTTGGAATACATTATACAGCAATTAACTCAAGCATTTGATACAGTAGCAACATTTACGTGATCAATACTTTAGAGCTACTGACCATGTGCCATGTGTGAGTTTAGTAGAAAGCCCTAACTTCTGACCTCCAAATAAAAAAAAAAAATCAAAATGCAGTTTGATTTTCTCCATTGAAACCCTATCTTATTCTATGGTTTTAAGCCATTAAATACCATTGTATGGTATCCTTGCTGCATTACTGTTCTCAGGAAAAATGTTTTATATTTCTATTTTATATTTCTATTTTTAAACTGTTTGTTCCACAATTTTACAAATGTTATTCCATATATATTCCTACATCCAGAATATATTTACAGTGGAAACTGCCACCACTCAGGTATTCAAAAAGAAGCAGAATTATTCAAATGGCTTTATTAACTTGTTTTTTCCTTTACAGTGTTGGAAATGCATCACTATAGTATTAAAAAACTAATTTAATTAAACAAGATATCTGTGGTTAATAAAGATTATTCCTCTCCTCTGTCTACTACTCTTACAAAGAAAGGTTGGTGGTACTTCAGTTGTGCTACCACAGTGCTGTGGCACTACGAATTTCAGGAAACTGTTAATCAAATGGTTTAATTTTATGTTCTATTCTGAAAGGTGCTCAGAAAAACAGGAATCTGATTTTACAAGTACATCATTTGCAAGGCCATGTTTTAGTAAATAATAGAGGACGAACAGAAGACAGAAGCAGACTGAGAAGACAGTCTTGTGATATAAGTCAAATATTCCTTAATGAAGGAGTTGGATTTGTACTGAATTATAAAACAGCTATGCACGTGACATAAGGAGTGTTCTTCAGCACCGAAGCTTATATCAATGATAGAACAGACAAATGCCTAACTCTGCTTTGAGGCAGAGAGAAGAGAAGCAACCAAGCTGAAATACTCAGTTGACCTAGGCTGGCTCTGAAGCAGTCAGAGGTTAAAACATTGACAAGCAGTAGGATGTTACAGGCAAAATGCATTTTTCAGGGAAATGGAGATAGTTCAGCCAATCTAAGCAATGTTCAGGATCAGACCTAGAAATGAGGAGGCATATTTTCAAGTCCTCCAAGAAGACTTTATCAAAACTGTTCTTACAGGCCTTGTTGGAACAGAAATCTCAGACGTAAAACCACTTGTGTGTACACTGCCAATCAGTGTGCCAGAGGGATTCCTCCTAGGCATTGTCCTGGAGTCTGAAAGCACACACTTAAGCACACTCCAATGTTGTCCCTCAAGTCATTGATGAAGATGCTCACCAGCATGCTATCATGTGTGTACCTTTGTAATCCAGACTAGTGTTCTCCAGCAGTTTTCAATTTGTGTATGTATTGTGCATACTCAGGGCCAGTATCTGGCATGAACATTCACTGCCGTGTGAAGAATGGATGTTTTGAATTGCTACAAATCAAACTTTGTTCTTTCTGTCTTTGCAACCTCATTGGCTGCAATGTAATCATACCCAGTTGGACCTTTGCTGGGCAGCAGCTTGAACCACTTCACTCAGCAGTCAGATGTTCTTTCTGTTTCTGCTAGATTCCTTGGTCTATTTTTCGCAGAGGAATGTGGTCAGTGGTTTTACAAATGTGAATATCATGGGGCTCTTATGGAACACATGGAGCTTGTGTGCTGTGAACTTCAAACAGATCAAAGGCAAGACTGGAAGGATCCTGCCTGCCAAAACCGTAAGTATGTAGTTGTGTTGTATGAGCAAGAAATGTTAGTCAGTGCAAAGGCCGATGTAGGCCTAAGGTTGTGCCGATAAGCAAAAGATAGTTCCACTCCAACTTCTTGGAGGGTGCTGTTATTCTAGGTGATTAAAATGGATTCTGCTCAGTTTTACAGCAGGTATGTCAAAGCAAGACAAATTACATTCTGCATTAACTCATAAAGAATATTTAATATCAGTCACAGTAAAAGAAACTTCATGTTTTAAAAAGCAGCTCTAATAATAGCTACTGCCTACAAAATTGCACCTAATATAACATTTTAAAGATTCAAATACATGTATAGCTTGGAAAACAACATGAAAGTGCTAAAATAGGAAACAGCCCCCAACGTGCCATGTTTTCCCTGCTGAATAATCTTCAAAACAGAAAAGCACAATAAATCTCGGAGCAAATTATCTTAAATTTATCTAAGCAAGATATTTTTGATCACTAGCATAATGAAAAATAGAACTTAACTGCAGAAAAATTAAGGTGCTAAAGGAGTCAGTTGTCATAAAACTAAGAATATGCACATAGGTTTACCAAGTCAGTGATCTCTTAGTTTTCACTAAAAAGAGAGGTTTTAGCTCATTTCTGAAGAGAAAATTGACAAGTTGAGTGCGACCCACACAACAGATAATCTAATTATACTGAGCTATCAGATGTTGTCTTGAGTTTCTGAGGCCTCGCTCAAGAGTTTGAGCTTCTAGTTTTATACCAATATTATGTATTACAGTCTATTTCACCTTGCTATTCACTCATCTACAGAATTTTGTTGAAAATAGTGCAGGAAACTACCTATATGTATTTCAAAACAGCTGTTTTGTTTTAGCTCTTGATATGCCAGGGAAACATTTTTATTAGTTTCAGGATTTTGTAAATTATGAATTAGTGGTCTCCATTCAAGATTAATTTGTCCTGTTATAATAAAATAAAATAAAATGCATGAAACAACAACAGAGGATTTGAATAGCATATTTGTTACTGTAACTATGGAGGGGGAAAGGTATCTATCAATACTTACCAAAATACAAGGAAAAGAAGTCTGATATGCATACCACAAGCAAAAAGAATGTATCACAGCTACACCTCTGTATTTTCTATCACCTTTAAAAGTCTGCTACCAGAAAACAGATCTATGTAACGATCTTTAAGGCAGTGAACTTAGATTAAAGAGATCAATGCAGACTAGGAACTTGCAGAAAAAGTCTTTAGGAATGAGACAAATTCCACCTTCTGAAGGACTATGGGTAAAAGGGGAAACATAAATTTTTAAATGGCCAAGATTTCCCTGCGGGGTCACAGCGGTTGGTTGATAAATTAGTATTTTTATTTGAGATTATGCCTCCATCATAAATTACATAATTTAGGCACTGATGGGTTCTAGTAGTTAACATTTACAATCTTCATATTGCTGTTTTTCAAATAATTTACCTACATGCACATATGCGTCATATATAGAGAGAAATATATATAATATACGTATATATGTGAAAAATTATAAGGACTCCCTATTGGGAAAAAAAAGAAATAATAAACTTTTTAAGAAAACAGAGAAACAAGCCTCTAATAGGAGGTTATAGGAATATACTTGCATAATGCTGTTAATTCAAATGTATTCATACTATTCACCTCAAGATGCTCTACGTACATATAATTTTTCTTTAAGTAAACAGACTTAGAATTTTATTGGGCTATGTAATAAGCACTTCTCCAGTAATTTCTTCTCTCTGGAACTGTAACTATGCACTTCACTTCTTAGGGATTAATGAAACACAGTGATGCATGACATGAATGGCTTATACAGACTGCCGGAAGAGAAGCCAATCACCTTTACCTGAAGTGGGAGACTTGCAACGCTCTAGCTCCAGGGAAACTGGACTGTCACTGAGTTCAGTCAGGCCTGAAAAAATGGAGTTAAAGAGTTAAGTTACAATCTAACAGGGCATGCTTCAACTTTCTTGGCTGATGATATTCTGCATTTTAAAGTCAATTTGGAGAAAAGAATGGTGTGAAATGAGAGGGAAATATCTATTTCAGATAACTGCAGTTATCAGGCTGTCACTGCAGAAATTTAGGTTTGTTTTAAAAAAGTCACACCTCTTATTTACTCAGATTTGTTTTCCAAGTGCCTCAGGATAGAAAAGAGTGACTGCACCTAACAAAAGAAAACAAGTAAGTATAGTTTAAAATGTAAAAGTCTATATGAATCAAACTCATCCCTATCAAACTGATGTGGAAACAACTCTATGCTTTCAACTGCTGCAGAATGCAGAGAGAAAAATCTTAAAACAGGGGAGGAAAAAAAATTAAACCACCACTACTAGGCAGTATTAGGAACTTTTATACACAAGACAGATTATTTTAAAGGACATGGAGGCATTGATAATCCAAAACAGATTTTTTGGACAAGATGCTTTATATATTTTTCATATATATATATATGTGAGGAACTCATTCTACACAGAAGACAGCAACAAATAAAGTAATCAATCCTAATCTATACTGTTTAAATTTGGGCTTGTTTCTGTGACCAAACTGAGATCCATCTTTGGCGAAGGCTGAATGAACAAGTTCAAATATGCCTTTTGGCATAGCAGGGAGGGAGAGTATGAGCTCGTGTTGTCTTTACCATGGGATAACTGTTGAGAACTGAGCATGGCCACACCTATTCAAACATACCCTTCGTATGTCTCCTGTAATGCCCTGTGGCCATAGCAAGCGGCTCATCCTTATTGTATGGAGTTCTGGCACTGTATGTCATGAGCTACGTGGGTCTGACTGACAACCCAGCACCAGACAGACATATGCTGGGACTGTGGACTCACAGCACTCAGATAAGAGCCTAATGAACATCAGCCCATAGTCAGATGTGCATTACTCTTATACTGATACTGCATTCACACACATACTGCTCATGTCATATCCTGGAAGTCAAATATCCTACAAGAACATTTCTGTATGCTTTAATCTGGCAGCAAAAGATTACATGTTTTATCACTTCTCGGTTTTCAGGCCCAGAGTCCCTATAAAAAATTCTGCAACCATTTGCTGACCAATGCTGTTCATTTGATGTTTAAAACAATGGAATCTTAATGCTTCTTTATTACAAGAACTAGGCAGAATCCAAAGCCCCAACAAGCAGAACAAAAAAGCTCCTACCACTAACAAAGATGCAGAAGTGCAAGAATAATGTTGAGAGTCCTTTGGAAAAGCAGCAGTATTAATTTGGCCTGTTAAGTCAGTGTTAATGACATACTTGTTCTTGAGTTTTAAAAAACGAGATATTACAAACTAGATACTACTGTTGAAAACCGGACATTTTTTGAGAGACATACTTGAATCTTTCTTTGATTCAACTTAGAATCTGTGAGAGAATTTTATATTTCAATCATTAGTCCAGTCACTTTTGATGTTTATAAGAGTATGCAGAAACTGCAATCATTTAGGGAACCTCTCTACATACAGCTTTCTTATAGCAAATCTTAATTCTACTTGACCCTGAGGTTTCTGTATGTACCTAGAGATTTGGGACAGGATTGATTTTTGCTGCAGAACTGTCTGCAAGGTGCAGTGGGAGCAAGTTTGGTGCATTTGCATAGCATTAGAGGCCTTGGATGCATAAAATGAAATATTACAGTTTCTTTCGTAAATGCTTATCAAAGTTTTAACACCTTATGATGTTCTAAACCTTGTATAGTTAGTACTGGCATCAGTTACAATGTCAAATTTCAGGTCAGATTTTGCATCTAAATAGTTTCGGTTTTCAACGGTGAGTTCATAAAAACAATATTACATCTCAATGTAAATTATGGCGCTATAGACTTGAACAGGAAATGCACCAAACTGCACCACACAAGAGCACCCGCGGTAAGAATACCATGAACTCTTTTTACAATATACAACATTCAAGATACAGCTCATGTTATGGTATTTAAAAGTGGTGGACATGTGAACTTCTCTACAAATCTAGACTTGCTGTCAAGTCACTACCACCTGTAACAATGACCACCACTGGATGCTTTTAAAGAAGAAGTGCAGTATGTCCCCATGTTAAACTTAAGTGGTACCACGTGTCCTGCATAAAAGGTTTGTCTTAATCTCGCAGGATCACAGGATATTCCGAGTTGGAAGGGATCCACAAGGATCATCTAGTCCAATCTCAGACACTTAGATTTGCTTAAGCACTGCTACTCTCAGGTTTTCTCCCACCAAACATCTTTCCTACTTATAAATATCAGTTCTTATTACCCACCCATTTGTCCAGGTCTGTTTAACCTCCCTAAAGTCTGAAGATAAGGCAATGAAAAGCACAATCATCATTCTCTGAAAAGAATAAACACTTATTTGTCAATTTTCATGTATTAGCTTTGATGCCACTAAATTTTGTCTTTTGTTTCCCTTTGGGACAAGAGGAGCTCTTGAACTGTTCTTTTTAGTACTGCTCATTTTCTACTGTCAGTTCCTTTTTAAGGAAACCAAACTAAGTACTTTCAATAATTTTCCATGTGTAAATATTTTCATGGACCTCAGCTTCCCTTGAATGTTACAGAAGCTGTAACAGCTACTGAAGTTAGATTACAATAATATTTTCACCTCCTATTTTGAAGTTCTGTAGGCACAATTTGTGCTTAAAGATATTTTAGCTATTTTTAGCCAAAAACCCCCACCACGCCAGCAAATTTTGAGAAAGAGGAGCATAGCAGCAAAACTAAAGGCAAACAACTGAGACTGGAAATGTGAACAACCACCTGTGAGAAAATATACCTTTGACATTATAGCGAAATTTCCTTTGATTTGAGCAAACCATAAATGTGTAAAAAGTGCAGGATGTAAATATATTATATAAGGGATTAATGCACTTTTAAAGGTATGTCTCATGTATGCTTTTAAAAGTTAACTGTGACTCCCATTTCCTCTTCACTAAAGGATCAAAAGATGTACTGCCTCGTATGAAGTAACAGCTGTCATGAACTCATAATTTAAAATTATTATTTATATTTTAAATTTCTGTCTCTGTGTTCAAATGATTCAGACCAATCATTTACTTTAAAGTACCTAAACCAACATGTTTCCCTATAAATAAACAAATAATAAATAATTTATCACAAATATTCACAAGCCACTAAGTAAGCCCAGTGTTTTCTTAATCCATCGTCTTCCTACTGAATGACCACATTACATTTTCTTTATGTTTTAAAATATATATGCATGCACTCCTTGAAAATTAGTTCATTCAGAATATAGCTGTTGACTTAAAACTCAACCTATATAAGCTTCTTAGGTGTGATTTGAAGTGTGAATTACTGATATATAATGACTCATAACACAGTTTTCTGTGTCCTCCTGTCATACCAAAGTTACTTTTGCTGACATCCTCTCAAGGGACTGGCCTGAATGCGAAACAAGGACTTCTCACAGGAAGATCTTCATTATGAAAAGTATTTTTCAATGTATCAACATCCTTTGAACTTGAAAACTTTTGGATGCTTCATAAAGACTTATCTATTTTCCTGTTCTTCCAACAGATGGTATGAATTCCTAGTAGGAGTTGCAAATTCCTTTTGCATCATTGTGGTATTTTTATATTCTGCTGCAAACATCATCTCTCTAGATGCAGTAAATGTACTTGTTTTAATATTTGAATATATGTTACCCACCACCAGGTAATAACATGTTCAGTTTGATTTCAATGGAATTAAAAAGAAAAAACCAACCAACAACATAATCCTATACTACTGCAGAGAGAGTTTATTTTATTTAGCTTGCCATATATTCTCGATACAAAACAAAGTGTCTGCAGGTCTTACAGCAAATGGAACAGGCCAGCAATACCAGAAAGTAACATTCAGCTCTGCACTTACCCTCACCTCAGCTTCTTATTTTCTTCAAATCACTTGCCTGCTATACAGTCAATTATGTTTCAGTCTCTCCCATCACAGAATCACAGGAGTTTGAAGGGACCCACAAGGATCATCGAGTCCAACTCTTAAACAGCACCACTGCCTGCCTGGTGGGAATCGAACCCCTGGTCTCCCCCAGGAGAGGCGGGGACACTCACCACTGTAGTAAAGTGGATGCTGTACCTAGAATTGATGGCATTTCTTCCCTTCTTGCTTTCCCTTTCCCACTTTCACCTCCCAAACCATAGAATGTGTTACCTTAATGCTTCAGTCTGGGTGTGTTTGAGTCTAGCTTGCATATGTAATCATCACCAAGCTCTCTATAGATTTATTGGCTAAAATTCAAAACAATTATTCCAACGCTATGCTCTCCGTATTGAATGTCCTTGACACTCTTCAGTTGCAAGACATCACAGACTGAAATGCCAACACTTTATCTCTCTGACCCAGCATTTGATTGAGATGAAGAACTGAAGAGATTCTCTTGTATAAACATGACAATAATTATATGGAGACATATTTGTTACCCCAATGTTTCATACTCAGCTCTAACTTGGATTTCTTCCATCAACTTCGATAGTACATCTCTCTTTCTAAAATCCACTCAAAAGTGTCCAAATACAGACTTAACATTGTCAAGATGACCTCTAGCTTTTTTTTTTTTTTTTTTTTTTAAGTACTTAAGTCTTCGCTGTGTCAACAGAGGTAGCAGCCCCACTGTCTTCTCTGGTACTCTAATCCATAATGCCTACATCATTTGAATGTCACACTCTAACCCTCATATTCAGGCTGGATAACAAATTACACTGTTTCTTCCTGCAAATCACTTCTAAAATGACCAGCAAAAGTCTAAGCGTCCTGCTCATTGATAATCTCTTCTTTGACTTTAATGCCTACAAGTCATTCTCTCAAACTGAACCTCAAGAAATTATCTTCCTGGTTCATTACTTAATTGAATCTACTACTCATATCTTCCCATTAACTTCCATTTTCATTGATATAATCCTTAAAACTTTAGACTTAATGCTTATGTTATGACATGACTGCTCCTGCTTTTGTCACAATAATATGAGCTTCAAGTGCACAATTTCAAAAAATAATGTACTTTTCCCATCATCATCCCTTACGAGAAGAGATAAACTTGTAAGCTAAATCCTAAATCCTCTCTTAATACCCTCCTTAAAACTCCTATCTCAGATAAGACATACAACAAAGCACAGCTTGAGAATGACTTAGCAAGATATTTCCAGTCTATGACACATTCTGGTCTTGTTCTTGATCTGATTTCCTGGTGCATCTTTCAGATCATACAGTCCTATATAAGTAACAAATGACAAAGTCAAGAACCAAATAATTTTTGAGGAAAGAAATGAAGCTGTTAATGATCTTGCCTGAAAGTCAGACTCATACCCTTCAGTTATGATGTACACAGGAAGATTTTGAGGATTTTCCTGATTCTAGGGTTGAAGTTGCAAACAAGGTTTATTTATTTATATTTTTAGCCGTGAAAAGCTCTATGGTCTGTATTCGTAGTTCTGAATGAAAACATTGGTAATTTTTGGCCTCAGAATCTATTAATTTTTCAGACAGGGATAACCCAGAAAACTCTGACTGCTGTCTGTCTCTCAGGTTCCCTGTCACAGATGTGAAATTAGGAAGACCAGATTAAGAGACTTCAAAATATCATACATCAAACCTTTTTGTGGACTGCTGGATTTGTAACTGCTCTAGTCTTTTAACTAAGCAGACCACCCTTTATGAACTATTATGAATAACAGAAATCAGCCTAGAGGGTTAGAACAGAATTTTTTGTGCAAGTGTACAAATGTATTTCAATAGCTACACAACTGCATTTATGTGAGATGATAAAACAACTGCCACTCCTTTATCCTGCCCATACTGAATATTTAACATAAAATCACCTATCTGATTCTTCTGTGAAAACTGCTTTAAAAAGAGATGAATAAGAGGCATCCTAGAGACCTAACTACATATAAGCACTGCAGTTAATTAAGATACATACGGCTCATCTGCTGAACAGTCATTTTCACAAAATTAATTATAGCTTTGTTCATTGCATTCTGCAATGATGAATACTAATATTTAAATTGCATATCAGCATAACTCAAAACTCGAAGATATTAAAAGCATTAATTTTCATAGGTCTCTTTGATGTATGCCTTTTTATGCCCACTTTACATTTCCCATCAAAGATCAGAGGCATGGGATAGTTCCCCAAAGCCAAGTACCAAATCAGAATTAAAATTTGAAATTTCACAGCACCCAATCCAATGGTAACTCTTTCAAGCCACATTCCTCTTCTGAAAAAAAGGTAAGAATTAATTGGTAACTACAACCAAATAGTGCCATTGCAAAACAAGAAATGCTTCATATAAGTAAATGTACACAGAAATGAATATAAAACCAAAGAAAGATACTTTCATCAAGAACATAACATTGTTAAAAAACAATTTCTAAGGCCCAATCAGCACCACATAACACTGAGGTTTTCTCTTTGACTCTTTTGGAAGAAAAGAATATCTGTATAATAAAGATAATTGTTGAAATTAAGCATGGTTGACATCACAAAATGTAATAAGTTTGCATGCATGCTGAATGTGTTTAAAAAACACATTACAAAGCACAAACACATGGGTTTAAGTCAGGCATAGTCCAGTCATGATAAAGCTACTTGCCTAACCTTTTTAGAACTTACTCTGATAGGAAGTACGGATCCGTTTCGTTAAATCTGGATAAAAGTTAGACAGGCCACGCATGCAAAAGTTGTCTTTGGGACATGCCAGTACACCAGCATCAGCAGCAGGCAGAGGAAAGAGAGAAAAAACATTCTAAAGTGAAAGGAAGTGATATTATAACCAGCATCTAGAACAGCCAAGGTGAAAAAATTTCAGCAGATGCTTACCTTCCAGTTGGGAGATATAACAAGAAAAATAATCAAAGAAGTAAAGGATGTGGGATGGATGGTGAGAAAGCAGCTGAGGCTTTTTTTTAGCTGCACAGTTTCTATGAGCAATCTAGAAGTGTGCATTCCTTCTTGGCGGTCACTTATCCCCGGCGGGCTCCTTTCTAGCAGCACTGGAATGATGCCTTAAAGGATTGACCCAGACTGTCACTGTCAGAGAAGCCCTATGTGATACAGTGCTGATAACAGCTTTTTCTGCATGAGCAACCCCTCCACCTCTTGTACGGGGTTCTGCAGATGTTGCTCGTGGTGAGCTGCTCAAATCACTTTGGGAGCTGCTGTGAGGCTGGGTGAAACCAGACAGAGAAGCTGCTTGTCCCTTCTCTCCTCAACTGTGCCAAATTTACATACTTAACACTTGACACAGATGAGAACTAAGCTTTGCCATGATTAATTGCACACAAAGTGATATACATGCTCTTTCAGGAACAGAAGTAGGCCTGAAGACTCATATTTCATCCTCTAAATTCTACTTGCTGTTTGCAGTGCAAACATAGTCCCAATTAAAAAAAAAAAAAATTTCCCATGACCCTATGGAAAAATAATGCACAGTCTGCTGATGAAAATGCTGATGTCATAACCCCACGATAACCAGTTGCTTTTATAATTTTATGGTTTGATTTTAAAACCCGATATTTTCAAAAAGATTTTTAAATCTAACTCTAAAACTTCACAGCTATGTAAAACACATTTCATAATTGTGTCTGACTCTAGGATGTTACTAGGGAATATGTCTAGTGAAAAGAGTTCAAAACAGATTTTCTTCTGAATTTTTCTCACACAAGTGAATTTTTAGATAACCAACAATGTATGGCAAAATTGAGCTGTATTGAAGTACTCATATTTCTAACACACAATTCATAATAATAATTGTGACTTACAAATGTGATAATCTCAGCATCAAATTTTAAAATGGGGTAGATGCTGGATGTGGGTTTATATCAAGAGCTTCAGTTCACTAACAAAGTTCTTAATTTGAGCCACTTGTGCTACCTACATAACATCTCCCTGGTGTTACACTTCCCTAAACACAGCAGACTATTGAAATGAATAGCACCAGGCAGAAGATACATTTAAGTTTAAATTGAACTCTTACTTATTGGTGTGAATTTACTGAAACCGGAAAGAAAACAGCATACAAACTACACTTCAAGTGACTGCCAGAGAAACCATTTACTGCTCTGCTCATTACGATTTTTTTACAGACTCAGCAAAGGGATTACTTGCTGACCTCCATCCCAAGGGAAAAAAACTTTGTCAAACATTTTGCTTCTGAGAAAGTGCCTGTACCTAAAGCACGTCAGGTTTCTTTTGAGTTACAGAAACTCCATGGGCTGGCAAATAGTCATGCATTTCAAAAGCACTATAAAAAGCCGCAGGCAAAAAACCAAAGAAGGTATCAGGCTCATAACCACACTGATTTATTTCCTACCTGCAGCAAACTGCCTGCTTTTGCGAGGTGACCGGGGCTGACGCTGGTATGGATCACTCGATCCATAGAGGTCAAGGGTTCCCATGCTCAGCAGTACTGTCTTCTGCATGAAGTCCACAACAGCCAGACCATTGCAGTTCCCAAATGCCACTCTGAGAAAAGAAACGTTGCTCAAAGGTGTTAGCACTATGTAGTTAAGTGGTGCGAACAGTAGGTATTTATTATTTGTTATAATGAACTTTTCACAAACTTTTTCTTCAGAGTTTACTCATAGTTTACTTTTTTCCCGCAAATTTGTAATCCTGAATTTATAAAACTGTTTCCCAAAACACAGTAACTGACGCTTCAGAAAGCAGGCTTCTGTGCCAAACACCTTGCTGTTACGTCTAAAAGTTTCTTCACTGAACAATATAATTCCAGTAATAATGATAAAAACTGAGCTTATAAATCTGGATGTAGATCATGAAAATTGGATATGCATTTATATAACATATAAATTAGAATATAAATGCAAACACATCAAAAATAATTATTTTAAGCTAAATATCAATGACAAATGAAATGTATTAAGCTGTATTGTGGAGATACCCAAATCTGAAAGGCATTCATAAAATTTTCTTTCAACTCAATCAGCTTAACTACAGCACAGATTTCTGTTAAAATGGTTCTTACTCCTCTGAAATGCTTTTACAAATGGTGTTCCGGTGGTGGCTTGATTCAAGGGTAAGATCTTTCTCCTTTTGTACCAGACTGCAGTTTTAAATTCCAGACAGAAAGGATTGCAGCTATAGTCACAAGGAAACTCAAACCATGCTCAATCATATTAAAAATCATTTGTTATTGAGTTCTGTAATCTGGTGTATGTGATGAAGGTGGTCAGTTCAAAGCCCTTCAAAATATTTGAGCACTTAATTCACACTAAAAGTGAGATGTACACTCACCTCCACCTGACTCTTCTTAATATAGTTTCAAGTATCTGATAGGAATTTGTGTGTGGAAAAACAACAAGGCAAGAGAAAAGTAATGAGATGGAGGAAGGGGAAACTGGGTAGCTAGATCATTTTCCTCTGTTCTACCTTTTCTTATGATGCTTCCATTATAAAAAAGAGGGTTGCATACAGCAAATAGGAAAGTAATATGGAAAGTAAAATGAAGGGATTTTCCCTTAATTGTTAAATTAGCAAATTAAGGCACCATCTACAACAGTGACTCAAATTCTACTGATTGTTATGACACCATGTTTACTACCCTTGTCTTAACACTGACCTTACAATAGCATCTATGGAAACACTATGAATTTACTCTGATTTTTCAGGATTGATTTTTTTTCCCCATTGAAGTGGTGCTCCTCAGGGGTCTGTATTGGAACCAGTACAGTTTAAAGTCTTCATCAATGACAAAGACAGTGGGATCAAGTGCATGCTCAGCAAGTTTGCAGACAACACAAAGCTGAGACACACTTGAGGGACAAGTGCCATCCAAAAGGACTTGGACAAGCTTGAGAAGTGGGCCTATGGATGGGGTTAATGGTTTTAAACTAAGAGAGAATTGATTAAGATTAGACATAAGAAGAAGTTTTTTACAATGAGGGTGGTGAAACACTGGCACAGGTTTCCCTGAGAGAGGTGGTGGATGTCCCATGTCTGGAAATATGCAAGGTCAGATTGCACGGGGTTCTGAGCAACATGATCTAGTGAAAGACATCCCTCTCACTGTGGGGCACCGGTCTACATGACCTTTAAACGTCCCTGCCAACCCTAACTATTCTATGTGCTCCTAAGTCCCTGTGTTCTCAGCGGAGAAGGAAAATAAAGGAATAAAAATGATGAGTGATGATCTCATCTGTTAATACTTTAGGGGAAAAGAGAATAGCTATTTGCATTTTGAAAATTATTAACCTGAGATCTATTAATTTAGGAAAACATGAGTCACAAGAAAAGCCGGTGATCATTAACACTCTGGTTCAGTAATTTAACGAAACAAATCATCACTTCCTGGTCTATTTTTTCCTAAACATCTCTAATTAAACACACAAGCATGGATATAATACTTCTTATACCCCCAAAAATTACTTTAGAAAAAAAAATATCAGAAATTGGTCATTAATATTATAACACTTCCAAGGAATGGTAAGAAAATCTAGACAGACATTACCATTAACATGGCTTAAGATAAATTGCTAACTTCTAAGTCTTTATGAAATTAAAGATGAAATTAATTTTTCAATTTTGGGCAATGAAGAGAATTAGTTGCTAGGCAATGTTCTATTCTTTGGGTATCTTTCACAGAAATGTCATAAAATCCTCATCAGACATTTCTTGACAATTAATATGCAGATTAGCTGAAAACTGTTACCATATGAGCTGGTAACAAATTCTCAGACTGCTTTCAGTTCAACAGAATTTACTTCTAAACAAATTTATTATTTATATTTTACCTTGTTCTTCAAAGTTAAACTAGTTCTTCAGCTGTAATTGAAGCATTTTGTAAAATTTTCTTTTCTCCTTTCACTACACAAAGTGGGATTCGATCATATATTTCAAATAAAACACATAAAACAGGTGCTAATACTTTTAGTTTGTAGCTTGGTAGTGTTAAATGTAAACCAAATGCATTAAAAAAATCAGAGTGTCTGAAGTATTTCATCTTTGCTGGTTTTTAATAATTTTTTTTAATATCTCACTTCAGTCAGGTTTCATGGCAGCAATAATACTCAGTCATAAAAAGAATACTGGAAGTAGACTCTACAGAACACACTAACCATTCTGGGCCTTCTTCCTAGTTAAACTTATTATTATAGGAAATAAAAAGAAGGCAAAAATATGACTCAAATAACCTCACAATTAGCATGGCAAAAATGATGTATTCCCAGGCTTCATGCTGAAGTGGCATAGGCTTTCCATACTGTGAGGCTAGACAAGAGATGAAATTGAAAGTAGTAAGCAAAAATTCTGATGAAGGAAAGGCCTGTATCTTGTCACAGGACCAAGGAAAAAGCTACGAGAGAGAAGAGAAAGGGGGAGAGAAGAGAAAAGCCCTTCTTGTGTATCTTTGGTAGGAAAGTTAAACTTAGGTTCTTGATCAGGCTACTTTATAGATACACACATTTATTTCTGAAACCCTCAGGTATATAGCATATGGTGTTTTAAAGGAGGTTGTTCTGTAAACCTTTACTGCTTCTAGTGAAGGAAATAGCATTTGATTGAATCAAATCAGTAGTTTAGGAAACCACTGGGAGTGCTGGGAGAAATGCAACCTGTTAGAGTAGTTCACAAGTGAGAGATGGCATGATTATTCATATGTTTCCTTGATGTCTGAGGCCTGCAAGGGAGAAAATTAGGCAAAAGCTAACAATTTGCACAAGTGACAAATGCATGTAGTCATGGTAAAGAAAAAGAAACTTTTAGATTTCGTAAAAAGGAAACTGTCTAGAAATTCAGGCCAAAGACTTGGGGAAAAAAGTCTCCAAAAGACAGTATTTTTGCACAAATGTAAAAGCTCTTCATTAAACTGCCAAAATATCCGAAGAGTGGTCAGTGACTTACTGAAAATCAGTAGGAGTCAGCACCTAATATCCATTGCAGCCTATAGCTTTACTGAGTAACCCCTTCTACAGGGAAAACCTGTATTTAATATATCTGGGTGACTCTCAGTAAGAGAAATCATAAAAATTCCCAACAAAATTGAATCTGAGGAAAAAGTCACATTCTGCCATACAGCATTTAGCATTTGAATGTTCCATATTCAATTTTTAATTTCAAGTCACTGCTTCTTGTGCAAACAGACATTAGCACAGACATGAAAACTGTTCTCAGAAGACAATTTTCAACTAAGATATGATGTCATGATAAAAGGCATTTAACAGTTAATCACATCACCACTTTCTATGAAATGCGTTTCACCCTGGTGAACCTTTCAAATTACTTTAAAAATTACAGATTTGAAATACAATTAGATTTTATGGACAGCATAATGTGAAAAGATTCAGGCTTTTAAACAGGAATAGTAAAAACGTTGGCAAGAATGGCAATTTAGCATCTCATATTACAATCTTTATGTGAGTGCAGCTAATTTCCCCTCCAAGAATCTGAGTTATAGCATCTTTTGAATATTTTACTTTCACCTTAATAAAACAATAAATCAGTGCAACCTTAATTTTGAGTTACTTACAGTCCATAAGCAGAGTTTAAAGCAAGACTGGTAATCTGCTGTGGAGGCTCACCATCCACCCACACCAACTGAATAACAAGATCTGCTTGGTATCCAGGAGGCATTCGCACAGGTCGAGTCTTAACACTAAAAGTAAAAGAGGTACAAAATAAGAATAAACAAACACTGGGTCATGAATAACAACTGCTTCTTATCATCATGAATAATTAACCTGAATGGAAAACTGAAAATATCTCCCTTTGAAACTTTTAGAAAGGAAATTTCTGTATTTTTTGAACTTGTTCGTTTTGACAAATGGGAAAATGTAAGGAGGCAAGAGATGAAAAGACAGAGGTTTCTTCAGTGGTCCTCACCGTATCACATTCAAAACCTAAGGACTTGACAATTCTATTTTTCCATTCAGTGCAAACAAGTCCTATTTTATTTTTAGGCACTAATATGTGAATGAATCCTTTGTACATAAAATCCGATATAATTATTAACATCTGTCCCTACTGTGTTATGGCAAGTTCAGTAACTTGCAAAGCAGGTTGTGAAGGTGCACATATTAGGGGTAAATGTAAGAGTTGAACACCTCTGTATGACTCCTTTATGAGTGTTTTTGACTGGTAGAACATAACATGGTGGTGCATTGAATGAAGGTATTATGCAATAATAGCAGTACTTTGAGGCACTCATGTTAGTCACTAGTACATTCATGTTGTAGGTAGTAATTAGTAACCAAAGCCCACCAGTCTGTGCATTTTTAATGTAGGTGTAAATGGTGAGACTGCTTAAATTGCACCTCTTTGCACACAGTTATAATAGAGCAGTCTATCACATATAAACCTTCATCCCTGTGAACAACAGTCTCCCCAAAAAGACTAAGAAACAGGAGAGGAGGGAGAGTAGCTAGTTAATATAGACAAGGACAACACATCCCGAAGAACTGCAATTTTTGGCACATAATATCTCTTCCTGTTTCAACTGTCTCTATCCTGTACACTGGATCTTGCAGGAGAAATCTGTGATGACACTGATGATGCAGACTACCTCCTGAATGTGATGTGATGTGACTCAGCAAGCTTTCCAAGCAGCCCTGGCCTATACACCTGGAAAGATGAAGTGTCATTTTGGAAAACACACACAGATTCACACACAGAATATTATGAGTTGGAAGGGACCCACAAGGATCATCTAGTCCAACTCACCATCTAACACCCGTACAGAGACCGAGAGCACATCCCAGAGCGTAACACCAACCTAGATCCCTCACAGTCTAGCAGGCCACTCCAAGCCGGAAGGGGCCCAGGATCATCCAGCCCTACACCCCCCAGCTAGACCATGTCACTAAGCTCCTCGTCCAGTCTTCTCTTAAACACCTCCAGGGATGGCGACTCCACCACCTCCCTGGGCAGCCCGTTCCAATACTCCATTACTCTCTCTGTGAAAAACTGCTTCCTAACGTTAAGATTGAACCTCCCCTGGCGTAGCTTGAGGCCGTGCCCTCTCGTTCTGGTGTCGTCAGCCTGGAAGAAGAGGTCTACACCCATCTGGCTGCAACCTCCCCGCAGGTAGTTGTAAACAGCAATGAGGTCAACACACTCAACTATTTTCCATTCAGAAGCAAACAAGTAAGTACTTCTTTCAAGAAAGGACATTCAGATTTCTCATTCAATACAAGGGCTATCAGGTTTTTGGTAGCTACCCTGATTGAATATGTTGGGATGAAGACCTTGGTGGCAAATAGGGCTACTGGCAGTCTTGGAAAATTGAAGCTAGATGCAGAAATCTGAACTAAAATTAAGTAAAGTATAAACACAGAATGAGACCAGGGCAAAAGTTCTCAATGAGGTAACTCCAGTAGCACAATGGGCACAAAAGAAATAGTTCTCTAATTCTCACAGAAGTTATGAAAAACTACTCACATTTTCATGGTTTGATTTAGAGCATGGGTGTACCTTAAAACAGAGATCAAATCACCATCTCAGTGCTAGAAGTAGGTACTTTTTGGAAAACATCTTAAAGCATAAGCATTAATTTCTTAGTAAGACTATCATTTCTGTTGTGGGTTCTGTTCAGGCTGCCACACATTCACCCAGCTGATCTCTCACTCCCCGTCCTCAACAGGATAGGGGAAGAAAATATAAGATGAAAAAGCTTGTGGGATGAGATAGGACAAGGAGACCATTTACCCATTAGCATCAGAGGCAAAGCAGATTCAACTCGGGGAAAATTAATTTAATTTATTGCCAATTAAAAGTAGAGCAAGAGAGTGAGAATTTTTTGGAAACAACAAATACCCTCTCCCCTCTCTGATTTTCTGTCTCAGTTTCACACCTGACTCCTCTTTTTCCCCACCCCAAGCATCACAGCAGAGGTGGGGAACAGTATATGTGGTCAGCTCATAACACTGTATCTCCCATTCCTTCCTTATGTTTTCCCCGGTTCAATGTGGGGTGCAGTCCTTCAAGAACAGACTGCTCCAGTCTGGGCCCCTCAAGGGCCATAGTTTGTGCCAGAAAATGTGCTCCTGAGTGGGCTCCTCCACCAGCTGGCGTTCCTCCCAGGAGCCTTTTCCAACATGGGCTCTCCATGGGCTGCAGGGGAACACCCTGCATCACCACGGTTTCCTCCACAGACTGCAGGGGAATTGCTGCTCCTGTGCCTGGAGTAACTCCTTCTCTCACTTTGGTGTCAGCAGAACTGTGTCTTATGCTTTTTTTCTTGTTCCTCTCTCTCATAGCTGCTGTGCAGCACTTTCTGTCCTTTCTTAAATGTGTTTTTCCAAAGGGTCTGCCCCTCTCTGGGGCTCAGCTGTGGCTCTGTTGGAGTTGACTGGAACTGGATGTGTCCAGCACAGGGCATCCCCAGCTGCTCTGCACAGAGGCTGCCTTGCAACCCTCTCTGTCAGCACCTGAGTACATTCACCTGACACAATGTCTTTGATAACTGCTTTTTCAAAATACATTCATATCTTCTCTCACATTGTTTAATAATTTCATTAATACAGTTTATGCTGTACTGTGGATATTTGTATTGTAGAGGATTCACAAACCTTGCCAAAACTTTCCCTTATTTATTACTTATTGACAAAGTTGTTCCTCTTCTATCTTTCTACACCCATTTCCATAACAGCAGCTTGGCACACTGTTCTATGTCTTTTGCCTGTTGTACCCTTCAGACCTTACATATCAATTTGTCTGGAGCAGTAATCCTCCACTTGGCTTGGCTCTTGTGGCAGGAAAGATGTGACAGTACAGTTCAGCAAGTGCTCAACCCACTACACTTAGCAACAACTTTGTATTGTAGTTTTCTATTAACAGCAAACCTCTGCTCAAACTTTGGCTCTTTCTTACCTGTTCTGCTGGCACTAAAGCTTTGCCTTTTTCTTTGTTCATATGATACATATCCATGAGCATTTCTGAAGTGATGCTAACCATAATCTTAACAAAGCCCTGGATTACCCAGGAGTATTCATGGTGAGAACAAACGGATGAACATCTGTGAACTCAAGCTGCTAAGGGAGAGGGGTCTTTTGAGACCAGGAAAAACTGAAACTACAAACAAAAGTTGTGTACAATAAAGTTATATTATTTTCAAATAAACTTCACAGCAATTAAAAGCTGAATATTTTATGCAAACAGTCCTTCAGACTATCTTTCTGATGGAGCCCTGCAACTTCAAATGTCTGTGGATAAGCCCTTAAGAGGCTTACCAGCAGTAGTTTTTCCATCTTGCACCTCATTTTCAGGTTTCAGCTTTCAGCTCCTGCCCTTAAAAAAGTTACAAAAAATATAAAACCGAGAACCAAAACTAATGCCTTTTCAGTTGAGCTTTCCATCCATATTTTCTAATGGATGACTGATGATGTGCTCGAACACAAAGAACACAAGAGTCAAACACGCTGCTATGGTGAGTTACAACAAGTACATGTATCTGTCCAAGCAATGCATTTATACTTTCCTTCTGAACAAAATACCATGAGACTGACAACGGTTACAGGATTAACCCTGATCTTCTAAACCCATCTTTTTAGTGTGGTATTCCATTTCCAATGTGTTTTTAATGACATGTTGAAAAAATTTGAGAACTTGAACTGCCTCCCAAGTTTCCTTTTGGATAGCTGTTACTTGAGGAAAAAAGCAAACATCTTTCTCTACATATATTTCACTGCAAATTTGAGGCTCTACTTTGGTATGAAGGATGTTATTTCATGGGGATTTTCTCTAAGCATAGAATAAGCTGTAGGTGGTGAAAGACCATGGTACTGGAGTAAAATGATTTCAAGTTTCATGGTTAAGTTTGTCATTCCTACATTCCTGTGACACCTTCCTCTTTAAGGATCTTTGATCTATTTCCCTTGTTTCACTAACCATCCTGCTTGAACAGTAATGCTGATATTTAGTTTTCCTACACCTTAATTTGGATTGACTTTTTTTTTAAGTGTTTATGCTATAAGCCTCAAATCACTGCAGGAGTATGTGCAGAAGGAGTGTAGATATTTCAGTGATTTCCCTGACATGTTCTTGTTATGCTACTCTGAATTTGAATGCTGCGGAGTTTTGGTTTTTAGTTTTCTTCATGAGGTACATGTATTCCCGTTTCCTCATGACTTTGGAGCCACTTGAAACTACTGTCAAAACCCTTGATTGACCTAATTTTGGGATGATACTAGAAGTCTGGGAAGAAAGACTGACATTCTGGGTAGAGCTTTTTGATAATAGTATTTAGATCAAAAGTAGTTATCTGCATAATCACAAACCCATTGCTTTCTTAGCTTATTACAGCTGCACATTTCACTGTAAAATCTTCTGAAAGAAGCCAGAACAGTATTTATTCCATACTGCTGCCTGACTCTCTTGGTAACATTTACTTTTGATTTCAGAAAAGTGCCAAGTTTTCATTACTTCAGTCACTTCAGTCTCTTTCTTCCTAGAATCTATTTGCAGACACAAACACGTTCAGTCATTCTGACTTCTGACTAGATGTGTGGAGTGCCATTCATTTGCTGTGACGAGTTTGAGGAGCAGATATGAAAATAGACATAATGGAACCAAGCTTAAAAGCTAGTCTGTATATAAAATTTTATGTGTATTACCAGTATAGTTCAAGTTGGGCACATATCTTCCATGCTCAGGTGGCTGCTCCTTTATGTTATTACCACTCTATCTTAGATTTTGTACTGCTGCCCACCTGCCTGATTTGCATATAAAGTCAACAGCATCACCCAGGTCTTTACTATTTTTCCTGTATTTCCAGCACTACTATAATTTTTATCACCATAATTCTGCTTAGATGGTAAGATTTTTGACAGACAAGGCCTGCAGACCCGGTTAAGTACTGGAGGTATTTAAATGTGTTTCCCTATTGAAAGGTACACAAGAGCATACATAAGTATACTTTTATCTAAATGTAGGAGGGAACTTGCCAGTAGTTCCAGTAGCATAATTATTTTGCCTTTCAAACATCACTTCCCGGGGAAAATAAGTTTACATTTATTTTGTGTAAAATGAGACAAAAACCTGTTAGCATAATGTGAGATTATATGGAGTTAAGAACACTTCTAGAAACTAATGAGCAGAACCCCTACGGGCTCATTACAGCTTTTCTGCCTCAAAGATCAACAATTTCTCTCCTTCCCATACAAAACCAAACAAGAATCCCTTAAGGGAAAACCTTAGCCAGTGAAACAATTGATTGTATTCTTCATGATCTCAATGTCATAAATAGATTTCATATTTAGATTTTTTTTTAATAACCTACCTCTGCCTCTTCTATTGATTTTCATAGTCCAAATTAATGATTAAACTGAGGTCTGAAGTTCAACTGCCTGACTGAATGAGGTGGACAAATAAACAGGATGCCAAAAAATACTGCTAATTTTATAAGAAAAATATCAAAATATTGTTTTAAATGCTAATGGTATTTTCAGAAGCCAAGCAGCCCAAAGTAAATGCAAAGTCAGGCAATGTTCATTTAAACAGCTTTTGAAATAATTGAGGCATTTAAAATATTTAATAATAATTAGACTGAAATAATAATGTATCCGCTAAAATGAGAGCAATTTTTATCACCAATGCACTATAATTGCCGGAAAATTACAGTTTATGGAGTTTTGTACAGAATTCTTGTTTTAAACTATTCAAACCTGTAATTTATCTGCCTTATTAATAAGAATATATTAATCGCCACCAAACAGTGACAATGTGTACTCCAGTAGAAAACAATTTGCCTCTTCCTAAAGAGAAAACACATGAACACTTCCACACAGTGCAACTGTTTCATAATTGTCTTTTTAAAGATTCTTTCATGTATATGAACACAGTTTCCATGTCTTACACATGATAAAATGCATGCACTTATTTCACAAAGAAAAACTTTAGTGTAATACACACTAATTAATCACGGAGGGAAAGCTTTGCACATGTCTGCTTTATGCAAGTCTCTTTGTGAACTATATAAAAATATGTTCCTCAGAAATTCCTTGAAAATTTACTTGTAGATCACATTGTAAAATTACAGCCAAAACTTTAACAATTTATCTTCTCCATAATTACTTCTATCCTTTCAAAAGCCCTTGTTGATGATTTTGCTTCAATTATTTTGTTTGTTCCATATTATGGTTTCTTCTCATTTAGTGTCACACACATACAATTAACCACTTTTTCTTGACAGCTGATGAATTGATTAACATATAGGAATGCTTTTTAGAAAGATATGTCTTTGAGTAATGGCACAGACTTACCTAAGACATGGGATACTATCCTTCATCGTTCCTTCACATGCTACAGTGTTGGTACTGCCTGAAAGGCTCTTTAAAGAAGGAAGCTGGGAGGAGGCATCTGGAAATGGAGGGTTTGTTTCTGGTTCAGGAGTAATGATATCTTCTACTTCGTACTGAAGTCGTACCTCTAATGACTAAAATAAATAAAAAGCTAAGTTGTAATTTAATAAAGCTGCTGAAAGTTCTGTTACTTCCAAATAAATACAAATCAGCCCCTCCTCCTCTTTTAAAAAAATATCCCTCCACATCGATCATTATCATTTGTCTTTTCTCGAAATCTCACTTTTGTTTTTTACTTGCAGAATCCATGGATGTTTTGCTTGAATCAGCTAAAGAAACCCATATACAATATTTACCTTCAAAGACTAATGAGTGAAATATTGAGTTCAGGAAAATCTAATCTGGAAGTAATTGCTGCTGACTGAAACAATTTATAATGCTGTTTAATCTTCATTCAGGACTGGAGTAACAGTTAAAGAGTGTGTTCTTCTGCTTTCCATGTTAGAAATGCATAATTCTTCTTTGGATGTTTTTCTTCGCATATTCATTTTTCTACTAAAATCAATTTTGTTAAGTTCTAGCTACGTATTATGCATTTGCAGAGAGAAGGAAAAATTTAGGCTACTAACACGACTGTGAATTTTTGTTATGTTTTTGTCCCTACTTTGACTGTGCCTTAGGAGGGTTACAGGACTGTTGTACCAATTTATTTTGACACACAGTAAAGATATTTTTAAGATATTTTTGGAGGATGCCATCCCTAGGTTCATTGATTCTCCTTTCCATGTTCAAATGAGTGTAAACTTTTCTCAAGAGCTTTGAAGAGCAGCTTCACTGAGNAGATTTGAAGATTGAACTCCATAATTTTAAACTATTGCATAATTTAATATTCAGAGAACAATTCCATATATAAATGATTATTAATTACAGATGAAATCTGAGAAACTCTTAAATTGCACATATTATAACACTTTAGAAAAAAGCAGTAATAATGCAATTCAGCCAGAAAAGCAAAGGACAGGAAAACAAAGAAATTAAATTATAGATAATAAAATAAAAGGTGCACTTGCTGTGGAACAATGTAAGACTACTAAAATGTCGTAATTTTAGCAGTATTATACATGAGCTGGTCAGTAACATGAAATTACTGGTCATTAATTTTAAAACTTCCCTAAAATGGTATGTTCCGTTAGCTTAATAATTGCCTCTGGGGGAAAAAATAGTGAAAAACAACTGAACAGCTATAGGTAATGGATTTCCTTACCAGATGGCACATGGCTACAGGCCAAAAATGACAACAATNTAGGTTCATTGATTCTCCTTTCCATGTTCAAATGAGTGTAAACTTTTCTCAAGGGCTTTGAAGAGCAGCTTCACTGAGGAAAGACCGATCACTGAGAAAGTGATCACGTTTAATTAATAGGTGCTTTTGAGACAGGATGGAGTAGACCCAGATGAGAAAACAAACACAACACCAGCAAATGCTCTTTATATAACTGCATGGCAATGACTCCAAGGTTGGATATGAAGCAGAATTTGTCTCATGGATACTAACTGCCTTCAGAATCTGATATGAAATGATGCAACTAATACTTCTATTAAGGAAATCCCGTGCTCGGCCTGTGGCCCTAAGGCGTATTGAGCATCAGACTTCCCTGCTACATGGAGGAACCTTTGAGTAGCCACCATGCTTTCCATTTACAAAACCAAAAACATTACAACACTGACATTGTGTGTGTGTGTGNCTAAAGTACATTAAAATAGTGTGAAAAAGAAAAGAACTGTGATCAAGGAACATGGAAAAATATAAGGGAAAATTTGGATTTATGGAGAGCTGGCAGACACAAAGAAATACTTTCTGTCAAGAGAGTGTCTGGAGTTGCAAACTGTCCAGCACCAGAGAACAGCAAGCCTGAAGGAGAAGGAAGTCATGTTTACTTTGGCTTTGCATTAAGATTTGTCTCCTATTAAACTTCTTATGCTTAAGAAAGAATGTTTCACATTACAAATGGTGTTCAGTCACACTGTGGGAAATAGTTGTGGCTCCTGTGCAAAAATGCAAGGTTTAAATTGAAGTCAGAATCACTGTTCAGCAATGATAAAGTATAATTTCACTGGAGTTAAAAGAACATAATTGCAGTTAAAAGAGCATAATCTGTATTATTCTACCTGAAATAAGGTGACTACTTAAGTATGTTAAGAGGATGAAGCAACACAATGCGTCTGAGAATACCAAATGTTTAGCCATAATATTCTGGCATTTCATATGGTTTCCATTTTTAGGGAAACAAAGTCAGCATAAGCCAGAAAAAGAAACTCTTTTGTTTTTGTTAAACCAATTGATACAGTCTTCTTATGGTACAAACATTATGAACATAAACTTAAGTTTAAAAAACATTATGCATATACATAATGTAGATTATCTGATAAAAATGGCCAGAAATTTTAGAGCAAGTAAATACAAGAGTCTTAAAAGCAAAGTATGTCTGAAATCAGTACTGTATGTTACTATTTGGGGAAAAAAAAAAGTTGGCTCTCAAAACCTCAGGAGGATCAAGATTTCTGATCTTGAAACTGAAAAGATTTAAAATGTAATACCCTTAAACCTATATTTATACATCTTGATATTTTTATACAAGTCCCTGAGCACAGATAAAGCAAAGCAATTTGATTTAGATATTATGTTCTCTTATAAGAGAGTGAAATTCTGAAGTACTTACTGCAATTTCAGTATTTACTTCATGTTTGCTGAACCTGTAAACAATCACATACGCAGAAACTCCTGCCACACAGAAAATTCGGCTTTCAGGACACCAGTACATCATCTGAACAGCAAAAGGATCTTCTTCCACAATCTCAGCTGTTGCTTTTCCTTCTCCAGGTTTCTGTTTTTCAAAGACCTTTGAAGTTTTTAATTTGTACAACATCTGTAGAGTAACTGGAATATATTAAAACATATAAAAATACTAACATGAAGCAAATCAGTTATAAAATTGCTCACTTCCCATTTTCTCCTCAGTTATGGCATAACAAGGAATCTTAGGAAAGTCTAAGAGGAGAAGATGTGTATTTTACAACACAGATATTATTCTGGTACAGAGTACTGGTAGGATATATATTTAATACTTCCAAAAAGGATATTTGTCTGTAAAATACTTCTTAGTACTTTCTGGGACAGGATGTCAAGGGTGTATTTTAACCATTGTGTCCATAATTAGGCTTATACTCAGTATTACAGAGAGGTTCTGATAATGTTGATGTTTTCCCAATGAGATGTGGACCCAAGATTCCATATTGTCTTGCTAGAACGTAAAGAACGTAAGGCAATTTAAAGGAAAATATTAGGAAAGCATTTGGGTGGCCTGGTCAATACAAACCCTTTCTGAACTAACAAGAATTCAAAAATGGTTTGAAATTCTTGACAAATAAGTATATCTGTATTTATACATGTATAAAAAATCTGAATCCAGAAGTCTTTGTCAAGATTAGAACTCCTCTGCAGTGAATTCTGGAGGTAAAGCAGGGATTGTAATTAACCCCATTCTGTTTTATTGACATTCCTCCCTGGNCGTGGAAAACTGCTTAGCAATTCCCTATTTCTCACAAATCTGTGCGGCACATATACACTGATTAGGGGGTTATCTTTATATTCCCTGTGAGAAAGGTGGGTTTTTTTTTTTCCATTTTCTGTCAGAATTATAGAACAAATAACTGCCACACTGGTTTCTGTAGAGTATACATGCTAAATGCCTTGAGGGCTTCCAACAGTCTGTATTGCTTCACTCTAACCTAGAGTGTCTGTATTTGCACATGCCTGTTAAAAATGTAAGTATGTAATGAAATATGTATTCACGAGACAAAGTCTAATGTCTCCTCTACTTCTCTCTATAAAAGTAATTATCCTACTTTTGCTCTCTCAGACTTCTGTCTTTGCAGGTAAACTGTTGAATTTGTTTGACTGTGGATTTTTTTGTTGTTCACCATAACTTGAAAATACTGGAACATGTAAAGCCTAAGTAACACGTTATCTGTTTTTCCTCCATTTCTAAACCAACAAATTATATAATAAGAAACTAACTCATGATTATGTTCAATTTATGTGCCTATGCCAAATATCTTTCTGAAATGAAGCTT
>WEKX01007644.1:0-69397 GCA_013390025.1 Pitta sordida
AAATAGAATTCAAATCAGAGATACTGATTCCTGTGGAAGACAGCTTCCACAGCCCTGCACAAACNAGTTTCCCAGAGAGGAGACAGCCTCTTCTGATGCCCAGCACCTCAAAAAAAAAAAAAAAAATTGATTGTATCAAAGAATTATTCCAGATGGTGATAGGCCACCTTTTACCACAAGCTGCCTGATATGTCCATTTACATTCTCCTGCATTCAGCTGTTTATAAATTTTTCAAAATATGGAGGTTTTTGATAGCATGTCTGATGCAATTAGATATATCTTTGCAGACAAAGAAGACCTCTCTGTCATTACCAAGGTGAGATTCTGAAAAGGACTGTTTTGACCAGGTTGAAATTGTCTATGATTTTGCCCATGCTGTTGAAAAGTCCTATTGCTTCCAAAATATTAAATCTAGGAGTGGGATTTGACACAGAACTACCACAGCGAGGAATGCCTTTTTTGCCATCTCCACAAACACTATCCCAAACCTGATCAGGCCAGGGTGAAAAGTGACCACAGCTCATGCAGGGCCAAGAGGCCCTTGTCTCAAGGTGCAGAGCTACTGGGACGTTGCACAGATCTTCTCCACATATAGCACTGTCAGAGGCTTTGTTGCAATGGACTATACAAGGGATTGAAATTACACAGGCTATAATTTAATCTGATTATTCTCATTCTGATATTACCAAGTGCTTGCATACCTCAGGTTCCTTAAATTATCTTAGGACGTGGTATGAAGGATAGCAAACCACCCACAAAACCTTCACATGAAAATATTTAATAATAAATACATAAAAAACCACTCTGCCACCAAAATATTCCTCTAAATATTTGCATTGTCACTAAAAGGAATATAAAATCAGCACAAGAAATAGCCTGCAAAGAGAAAAAAATTAGTTGTCTTTGCCTAAACAACCAAAGGCGCCACACATTGGGACAGCCCACGTTGCCCACAGCTCACACTTGCGTAACTGGCACTTGCTATACACTAGATAAGTTTCCACAGGTCCCATAAGCACAAGCAGTGCCACAAGAAACATCATTTTTGCACATTTTAAATTATACTCAGTACTTTTTATTATGGCTGTACTAACAGATGTTATTACAACATCTGGAAGAGGTGCTATGTAAAGACCCAATTGAAATTTATGGTAGGGATCATTTTGGAAGTAAGTCCCCACTTTAAAACAGAACTAAGTCTTGGCACTGCCCAGATCTTGCAACACGACTAATTTTAAGTGGCAGAAATCCTATGAGATCTGATATTTTGCAAGATTTGCCTTCCAGCTTGAGAAGCAGTTCAGAACCACAGCTATGGGCATGCATCCAAACTTCAAAGATATGATGTGGACTAATCTCTAATATAATCTTCAGTTTTCTTCTGCTGGGTATTACAAAACACAAGCTTCTGAGTTTAATACCCTTGGTTTAGTTGAGAATGAAACACTTAACAACCTTACCTGGCAACTAGGTTTCCTTGATCTTCTGACTTGCATGAAGAAGGCATTGCCTTGCCCAGTCAGCACATATCAGAAGCCCTGGCAGCTGGTGAAAAGCAGAGATCACTGTCCTTCAGAAATGTTCTAAATCTGTGTTTCCTAAGGTGGGAGCAACAGTTTGAGCACTACAATATCAAACCATTGACATCATCACCATTTGGACACCTGCTAAACTGAACTATGAAGAGCTCTGTATGCTGGCACTCCATATTCTATCTTGAGACTGATGGAACACCTCTAAGTATCCTTTGATACAGTGTAAGAGCAGCTTGTTTAGGCTGAGTTAGTTTGCACTGGAGATGAGACCTTTTTTTATATGATGCAGGACATAATGGGACTTCAAAAATCTCTTGTAGCTTCTGAGTTTTTCTGAAACACAGTAGATGAAGTCATGGAGAAGCATAACAGGCCCAAGAAAGCATCAGTGATTCAGTGCGCCATGCTCTGAGCAAACAGGCCCCAGGGGACAATGCATGCCAATTGTCATCCCCACACATGCAGCACTGTCACAATATTAAGTTCCCTGGGGACATCTCCTGCAAGTCTCTTTGGTTTCCCTTCCAGGCAAAGGCAGCTTCTTTAGCACCATCTAGTACAACAGAGGTTTCTGACGCCAAAAAGGAGCCTTGCTTTGGCTTTCCTGACTTATTCAGCAGCACCCTAGAAACATGTGGCAGGGAGAGAAGCCTGCTTTTTCTGACAGTATCCAGCTGCCAAACCCCCTCCACAGTACTGCTGCAGCCCTGCCTGGCCCAGAGGCCATGAAGCAGGGGCCTACTGGGCATTAGCGTGGCTCTGATTCATCCCCTGAGCAGCCCCTCCTATAGCAAAAGGTGGGGGGAGCAATTGGGGCAGGAGTTGCAAATCTGTGACCCTGTAGGAGGAGGCTGTCCTATCAGCAACATGCAACAGTGCATTTCAGTTGAAGGAGACTTAAAACATGCATCTAGTCCAACTGCCTGACCAAACAAACTGCCTGATATACAAAATATTAAACGGAAAACTTTTTTCTGATATTTTCTCACTTAAAGTCTCAGAACTTGCAACTAAACCTACTCAATCTGTAAGTTTGCATATGTAATGTATTAGATTATTTGCAATCTTTCTCCCTGCTGAAGAGTTGATGCCCTTATATCCTGATGCTCACAAAAAATTAAGAACACAGCAGAACTCTTCATCAAAAACTACAGTAGCCTTTTCCAGAAGTGATTTCTACCCCTTTCCAGGATAACTGCACAAGTTAATAGAAAAAAACAACACATTGAACCGTATTTTGCAACTTGCCAGCTGCCTGTCAGGGCAGAGGCATGCAAAGTCCGGGCAGGGAGAGAACAGTCTCGGCACCAGCCTGCCTGAAGAACCCAGCTCTGCTCAGTACCAGTGCCTACAGCAACAGTGGCTCAGGAAGGATCATATCCCAGCCTAGATAAAAGGATACAGGTACTTATCAGCTGGGAGGAGGTGGGTGGTGCAGTGAGGAGGCTCCTACACTATAAATTTGGAGTGTGCAAGGAAGGCACAGCTTGCCTGAGAGGGAGGTGCTGATCTCCTTGGCCACCTCAACCCCTCTTCCTTACAGCTCTGTACCTTCCCGTCCCCATAGGTGAGAGGTTATACAGGGCACGGAGGGTAACAGCTGGCTGTCTTCAAAGGAATAAGCTGGTGGGCAGCAGTTCCAATAAACTGACTTAACAAAAAATCCCTAGAAAGGCCAGTAGTGAGACCCCCATGGCAAAAACACCTTTCCCTCTAGTGGTACAACCACTCACACACTTTTTCTTCTCTCGCTTCATCATTTATCTTGTAGATCAATCACAGGTTCACAGGTTATTCCGAGTCGGAAGGGACCCTCAGGATCATCTAGTCCAACACCCCCCAGCTAGACCATGTCACTGAGTTCCTCATCAAGTCTTCTCTTAAACACCTCCAGGGATGGCAACTCCACCACCTCCCTGGGCAGTCCATTCCAATGAGCAATCNCCTCCCACTCTCTGGCAGCTCGACATTTGCCCCCAGCTTGGTACCATCTGCAAACTTGCTGATGATGGACTCAATTCCCTTGTCCATATCATCAATAAAGATGTTCCATCATCTCCATCTGCTTGAAACCAAATAAGCCAAATAAATATGAAAATTATTAGGAAAGTTTTTTTTTTTTTTTACCTCAAGAACAAATTAAACAGCTGGAGGTTACATTTAAAAAAAATATTGACAAGCCATTACCAGGCACAACATAAAACAGTTGGCTGCACACACAGGTCTGCAATGTTTTGCAGGGCTGATAGAGGTAAACCAAGGAACTTGTGCCTTGCATTCAGCTGCAAATGCTGGAGAGAGTCCTGAATGCCACCAGTTTTATGGCAACTGTCACACCAGAAGAGCTGATCCTCTCAGACAGTAGAAATACACAATTAGGTCACATTAAACATTGATAAAATACCACAGCAGTTCCACATGCCAACTACAAGTCAGTGACACTGGAAAACAGCTCCTAGCTGGTAAAAGCCATCCCAGCATCACTGAATATTTTCTGCTATGAGTTTACAGATGCAGTCTGCGGATACAGAAGCGTGAGCAATCACCCAGAGGGAGTCATAACATTTTCTCATGAGGTGAAGAAGAAAGTCAGGCAAGCACCACAGACAAGTTTATTCCCCCTGGGAAGTCGCCACTACCTCTGCAATTACAGAAGTGGAGTGGCTCGGTACCTGCAGTCCTTCAGAAGGCTTTCCTTAAGAGTCAGAATGAACAAGATAAAGCAGTGACATTCATGGCTGAGGCTTCAGACTTGGGTAGGCTTTTTTTTTTTTTTTAAGTGTACAGCACCAAGTGCAGCAACTGGAGCTCCTAGACCTACCACAGTAGGAAAAAGTGCTTGCATTGTCTTTATCATTGTATCCACACATTGTGAAGCCTGTTCTTCAGGCCACTTCACAGCCCACTCTCCTTACAGAAAGTCTTTTGCACCCTGTCAGCATCACCTAATGATGTTCACTTGGGCCCAATCTTGCAAAGCTGAAATGAAATACAGTTGTCATTTTGGTAATCAGCTCTGTCACAGATAACAGACACTGTTGCACAACATTTGATGCTAGCCACAAATTGCACTGAAAGACTTCTATGCCATTGCCACAGCTGTGTTAATTATTTAAAACATTAATAAAAGAGCTCTGAGAGAACACACCATAAAATATAAACTTCAATACTGTGGAAAGTGTCAGTCTGTGTCTTTTTACTTCCATGTACCTCGAAGTTACTTGTGGAGTTTATTGATTACAAAACATCTTTAATTTTGCCTGTGATCAAACACATGCCCATGATGCAGAAGCAAGCAGTGCACCTCATGGAAATGTCATGCAATTTTTGGGATGATGAGTGGGTAGCACAGCTTTCTCAGCACATGAATTAACACCTCAATTCTTTGAAAGTTTCTATTTTTCAATTTCTTCACCAGACTTTTTATCAGCAGAAACACTAGTTGTCACGATCAACACTCTTGTTGCAATATCTCCTCTGTGTGTATCCTCACAGACCAGTCCCATGGTTCACTCTCAAACACAAGAGCAGGACTATTCCTCACACTTTTAGGCCAGCAGCTGAAAAGCACCCTTTAGCTGTCTCATCCCAAAATGCAGCTATCAGAAAGGTGCAGGCAAGATCCTGAAGTCTTGCTGCTGCTGCAGTGCCCATGACCAGGGTCTGAGAGCAAAGCCATGCGTCAGCACATAATATGAACCAACCTGACCACTTACAGAAAACAACCAACCTCCAAAATATTTTGAACTGGGAAACTTAATCTAGGTTCCATTCCAGATGGTTAAGTTATGACACCCTCCAAAATCAGATTTGGTATGGTCTGTCATAGCACAAGATCACAATGTCACACTTTCACAGGATGGTTAAGGTTGGAAAGGGACCACTGGAGGTCATCTAGTCTCTGGTCAAGCAAGGGTCCCCAAGAGCATGTTACTGAGGATTGTGTCCAGATGGGTTTTGAATATCTCAGAAGATGGAGGCTCCAAAACCTCTCTGCACAGCCCATTCCAGTGCACAGTCATCTACACAGCAAGGAAGCTCTTCCTTATGTTCAGGTGGATCTTTCTGTGCATCAGTTTCTGTTTGTTGCCTCTTGTCCTATTGCTCGGCGCCACTGAGAAGAGCCTGGCTTCATTCCCTTGACAACTTCCCTTCAGATAGTTACAGATATTGATGAGGTTTGTTCTCTTCTCGAGATAGAATAGGCCCAGCTCCCTCAGCCTTTCCTTATACGTGTGGTGCTCCAGTTCCCTAATTATCATCATCACCCTCTGCTGGACTCGGAGCTCCATGTCTCTCTTGTACTAAGGAGCCCCGAACCGGACACAGCACTCCAGGCGCGGCCTCAGGGCCGAGCGAAGGGGCAGAATCCCCTCCTTCCACCCGCTGGCATCGCCCCCTCGCCCATGGGGAGCAGGGGGAGGCCTGTGGGCACAGTGTCCCCCGGGGGGAGCGGGGACTGCTGGCGCTGGCTCGGCTCTGGCTGCTCCCTTTCACAGATTCACAGAATATTATNGGCTGCCAGTCTCGGGCAGGGCTCACAAGGCTTGTGAGGGCCCTCACACGAGGCCAAGGCCGGCCCTGGGCATCCCTCCGGCCCCGGGCAGCATCGCCTCTGCGGGAGGACCGGCGGCTGGGCCGGCGCGGTGCCCTGTCCCCGGCAACACCACATCAAGCTATAGTTGACAACAGGGTCCGACATCATCGGGGAGGGGAGCGAGCTAGAAAAGTGGAATCAATCTGAAACACATACACCCCACTCCCGAGCTGTCGAGTCGTCTATTGAGGGCAAGAGCTCATCAAAATGGGCCCACTCTAACCTGGGGGAGACCTGGGACAGAAGAGCTTGAATATCTGACACCTGGCAAAAGCAACAAAAAGCTATAACCAAAAATGATTCAGGTCGTTCCTCTTTAGCATAACCGTTCCTCCTTAACTCCCCATGGCGGCCCCACAGCCCCAGCCTGCCCTGGGTTTTGTGCAGCTATTTGTGTGCCCTGTGTTTCTGACCAGATCTCTACTGTTAGCACTGTGACATGTTAGCACAGCCCAACGAGTGGAATGGCTCCAGCCCACAGACAACCAAGAAAATCTAGGATTTCTTCGCTGTTCGTGCAGTTTTCTCAGGCTGTTTGTCAAAAGTTATCGGTGGCTATTTTTTAAATGAAAGGAGTAGTGAGAAAATAACTTTGCAGCATATTGGGCTAGCAGATTGTTCAGACACTGTACAGTGACAATAAAGAGCCTTTGACTGACATCTATAATGAATGTAGCTGTCAAACTTTTGTGCAGCAATTTTATTTTGTATTGAGAAGCTACTTCACTGGCCAGGGTTTTGCATAAAAGGAATAATTCACATTGTTTTGGTGCTGCTATTTACAGAGCCCAGAGGACAGCAGCATTGCTACAATATAAATATTAATATCCAAATTTCTTCTGAAATACATAATTCTGCATGCAACCTATGCTATGTGCATGTCTTCATACAGGGAAAGAGGCATTGTTCTGCAGAGAGGAGGAGGCCTGAAGTTGCTGGGGGTTGTTGTTCATTCACTGATTCATTATGTGGCCTTTGAAAAGGCACTTAGTCACTCTGCAGTTTAATGCTCCTCTCTGTGGGGAGGAGAAAAAAGCCACAGCACAAACCGTACTCGCTGTTATCAGTCGGAGTGGCAGAGGTCACAGAGACGGCGTGGGGTCAAGGGGCTGCTCTGAGCAGCCCTTGTGTGCACAAAGCCCAGGACGGCTGTGCTCTTCTGAAACAGCTTCTTTCTCCTACCAAAGCAGCGGGCTGGGTCAGCTTGGGCTGCCTAACACAGCAGTTGTTGCTTGCCCATTACCCTACTTTCGTTATGAGTAATAACTTCCCAAGAAATCACCAGCCTTGGAGCAAACAGGCAGAAAGAAATTGAGAAGGCAAAGCAAAACAAGGGACAGGAAAAAAATATTTACATAAGGATGACTTTCGAACTGCATTTGCTATGCAGTCAAGCCCACAAGTAGGCTGCATTATCTGAAAATGGAAACACAAAGATATGTCCAACTCTCTGGGGAAAGGTAAAGCAACTTCTGAAATTATCTTTAGGGGCTACTATTAGCCCCACACTGACACTGATGCACCCTGTGCCCAAAGCAACTGCATGTGAACGTTGTATCTGTAAAAAGATATTCACAGCTCTGCAGCTCATAGATGTTCTGGTACCAGAATAATCAGAGAAACATGGCTGAGTGGCAAGTGAGGACATGGAAAGGCCTTGCACAGTACACATTTGGAAGCTTGTGGTGCTGAGTTCAATGGGCACACCACTTTTTAAGAGTCCAACAGATATGTTTGTTCAGTCATTCATATATTTGTTTCCCCTTTAAAATACCAAGAAATTCTAGAGACAGTAACTTCAGCTCTAGCCCCAAAATAACAGTATCGTCTGAGACAAAGCCCACTGGGTAAGGGGAGACAGAGCTTTTCCCAGCCCACTTATGTACCAAAGCATTATGTACAAATAGGAAGGAGAAGAGAAGCTTTTTGTCCCTGTTCCTTGGTTCTTAAAAGACAGAGAAAGGAACCAGGGCACAGAGCAGATAAGAGAGAAGGAGCTTTGTCCTCATTCACATCACAGTTCTGTGAGGCATTACACCAAAAGGTATAACTATATGGTGAAACATTCATGGAGGACACTTTTGTTAGGCACAGAAGGATTCTGCAGATGGACTTGCAAGGTGGGAAATGAGTACCAAGTCGACAATACAAATGACTTCAGGTCAAATTTCAATACACACCTATGGATTCCACATATAGATTCAGCCTTAAGCCCAGTAGCAATTCACAGTATCACAGTGTTGATAAGGTTGGAAAAGACCTTGAAGATCATCAAGTCCAACCCATAATCCAATTAAAACCTAACATCTACAACATAATTCAGGTGAGAAGGAGGGAGCCTGAGAAATCTCAAGCACAGATTTAAGCAGTTCAAGGTAGCTTCTAAGTAGCGCATTTGCCTCTGGGTTGCCATGTTCATTAATTATGGTTAAGGTACACACTGCAGGTCACACAAGCCCAGGGATACTCCTCCCCAGCTTCAAGATGACAGTTTCCTAAAAGCAGCACTTGTTGGTTGGCGTTGGTTTGCTGACCAGCAGTGCCACTTCCCCTTCCTGCTGCTGTGGTGCTCAGTCATCCCCAGTGTAAACACAAAATGGTACATTGCTCTGCTTTGCCAAATTTCAGCACTGAGATTTTGATTCCAAACCATTCGGCATCGGCATTAGCCAAAACAATTAAGCCATTTCCAGGAATATTATTAAAGGAAAATTATGCTACTTGGCACATGTTAAATAAATCCAGGCAACATTTTATTCAAGGACCTGTAGCTTCAGAAGGGGAATTTTGAAATTTGGCAGAGAGGTGGCCTTTGTGGCAGAAATGTGTCTATCCCTATTAAAATCTACCCAACTCTGGCCAGATTACAAAGCAAGGAAAAACTGCAGTTAAGTGCTCACTAATGAGTTTTGAGAATTGCAGTTACCTGCTATTTCTGCTGTGGACAAGAGGCCTCTAACTCCTGCAGAGCTGCAGGAATGCAGCTTTTGCTCACTCACTACCATTGCCAGGTATACTTGCACAGCCTCCCCACAGCTGGATGATACAGGTACGGAGCCAAGAGTGGGCTGGAGAGACCAGCATTCCATCTGACATATCCATGTACAGTAACCCCTTGAATATCGTGGGGAGCAGGTTCCAGAAAGATGCTTCAATAAGCAAAATAGGCAAAGTAGCGGTAAAGATGGCAAATAGAGTAAATACAGTAAAGCTGCAGGAAAAAAACCCACAACATATTGAATGGTGATCTGTGAAGTAGTGTGGGATTACTGTATTTTCATATTTTCTGATACAGCACAGCCCCATCTGCCACACAGCCCAAGTTCAAAGTCAGCATCCCAAGTGCTGAGCAGACAAGGGGACACTGCAGAAAAGCTGCAACCAGACAAATCAGGGCAATACAATACTTAGATGCACAGCTGGAAGAATTAATGTCCAACAGACAGTCTCGTCCCAGACATCCCCTAACAATGAAGCCTCAAATGTGCTGTCTCAGTAGAACTCCCTAAATGAGCTGTGTATACAGTATAGGGAGAATTTTTATAAGAAATATAAATATAGATCGTCACACAAACCCAAACCCTTGCATTCAGGTGTCATCTCACCACCTTTGTTGAAAAATCAAGGCTATTCACTTTAAAAGTGTATACGAGAACATCTGTTAAACTGATGTGTTTTAACTGAATTAATTACCCAGAAAACTCTCCTTATGCCATGTTTGAACACTGACAGAGAAATGCTTTTTGTATTGAAAGGGGAGAAATCAGTATTTGCATTGTATCTCTGGCATGAAGGGGAGTGATGATCTACGAGAAGGTGGACTGCAGGGCTCCCATTCATCTTTTACAAATAAGAGTTAAGAGGATTTACACATTTACAATGAAAGCACTCACCCAATTTATAATGTTACAGCATTTCAGTAATTCTTCAGTCTTGGCTCATGGAGACAGAACAAAGCCAACCAACCTTCATTTTAATTAGTGCTTTAAGAAGAGTTTATCTAGACCTTCCTGCTGCTTCATGACTGCTCCCAGAGATTTACAGTCCAGCACACCAAGTAAATGGTTTCAAGGCAAGCAGAAAGATCTGTGGAGGAAACCCCCAAGCAGCTATCAGACAGAACAACCTCACCTTTCACAAATGGGCATCTTCTTCCTGATCTTCAGCAGAATGTACAGTTCTTTCAAGTGGGATCTCAGGAATTATTTTCCATATACTGAGCGCAGGCATGTCATCATCATCCTAGAGAATGATTTCAAATCATTAAGTGCTGCCAGGAAAAATATTATAATTCCTTTTTCCAAAAAAATTCAAGTGACTAGGAAGGAGAAATATCCAAGGAGAAGCTAACATACCTCTTAACTCCTTTCTTCAGGATACATTCACCATCCCAGAGCAACGCAGAACTTTTATATACAGGGTTTTTTTTTTTCAGTATAGAGATATATATATTCTTCAGGTCTGGTTAAAGCACAGTGGCAAGCAGAGAGGACTCTGGTGCTTTCATTCCACAAGAGGGGAAAGCCATACCTTCTGTACAAGGCAAAGTACCTATACTGACCGCAAAATCACTCAACAAATATTTTTGCTTTGTCAGACTCAAATGCTCGGTTAATGATTCATCCTAAACAACCAGGCAAGGAACAAGTGAGTTTGTTCTCTTTACATGCATTCACTGCACTAAGGAGAAAGAGCTCAATGCGAAGCTAGTGCAAGAGAGAAATTTCACACCTTGCCGTGCTGCAGTAAACTCTTTCCAGGAGGATAAATTAGGATTACATACCACAACCGTAGGTATGGCTGGACTTATGGAGCCAACATAGCAACATGTGGACCTTGTGTTATAGTTTTCATTAGCAGAACCCAGATCTTTTACACAGTAAAGTTTCCTCCCATATGGGGAGCCAGGCACAGAAAGCATATTTGGGTGACTTCCTGATGAGCAGAGCCACTGACACAGCTTAGATCTCCCCTAGCCACATTCTTAGAGCATCTGCAAAATCCTTCTTTCCTCTTATCCCTCTGAAAACTATCTGCATGGTTAAAGCAACATGGTTAGCCATTTTACAGAATATTTCAAGAAAACAACATGCTTGTTTACATGTTTTTCCCCATGAGAGACCTTTGAAGTGCCTTGTGGAACACATGCTTTCACAGAAATCTGAGGAGGAAAACCACATAACCAAGAGCAGTAAAATATCATTCTGTTTGGAACAGCCAACTTTAACAAGACTGTTTTAATGGGAAGAGAATTCAGTAGATATTTTAAAACATTGTCAGTAGTTTTTGCTAGAGAGAGTTCTATGATATCATTCATTGGATAGATTGCTGTTCTGCAAAAACACAGCAAAGACCATATTAAGGATACAGAAGTCCCATGATTTCCAAGTGCAGTTTCAGAGACAGTGGCATGACGTCAGGCCCTTTTGGACTGTAAGTTCTCCCCAGTACTTAAGTCTTCCAGGTAACGTTCATCATGGACAAGCTGAGCTATACAGTGCCTCCCCAAAGGACTGTACAAAATTATTGTGCTCTCCTTCCCTTTTAAGAGTTGCCTAAGCAGGTGATTCCATGTTCCGTAACTAAAACTAAGATTCCCTCTGCCTGTAGCCTCCTTCAAGAAAGTGGCTGTTCTGCTTGAGAAACCACATCTTGCTCTACATCCTACATGGATGTCGCTCTGTCAATAGAGAGCAACCTTCCAGGACTGCTTCTGCTCTCTTCAGAGTTCACAGCAAATATTTATTTACAGTCCAACAAGTGGAGCAGATCTGATGAGCTATAAAATTTCACATCACCTAGGAAAGCGTATGGCTTTTTAACCAAAGCAGATGTAGGGGTGCACTTATGGGCCAAATACACTTAGTATGCTCTAGAAAAAAGGCTCTCTTTCCCACTCAGAGCTTCTAAACAACCATGGTCCATGTTTTCCCAGGACTTCTGCTTGCCCAGCAGTGGATGGAATCCCCAGGTTCTATCCACTTAGGATGGACTAAGGCTTACCAGGAAACTGGGAATCCAAGACACACATGTACTATAGTGCACATACCCAGCCTCTACTAAGGGTATTATAACAATTCTGGGAAGTCTTACTCCAGGTAATGCTCAGGGCTGTGCAGTGGATTTGCCTGTCTGATCCTGCTGGAAAATAGGTCCTACTCAGTTAAATACACACAGTTAAATCATCAGATAGCCCATGTAGCACCTAGGCCCTGTTACCAGCTTAAGCAAAGGAGATATGACATTTCTTGGATAAAAATCCTGTATTTGCAAATTCAAATACATATCAGTACAGGGAGTAGTAGCACTATAGAGTGCATTTCCAGAATCAACTCCTTGAGATACTCTCAAACAATTCCTTTCTCACCTTCCACATGCCTCAGCACATAAGAAAATAAGGCTGAAGTGCTTGACTTCTGGTTTGTACAAACCCAGTGCTCTGCCATCAAGCAACTCTTAGACCACAAGAAGTTGTCCTCTAGCACAGAGAGGCAGGGTGGACAGTCATGTTGGCACTGCAGGGACAGATCCTCTGCGTCTCACCACTTCGTGGGTGTTCCATGGGCGCTTAGTCTTGAAGGTGATCTTCATTCCACCTGATGAGACCAGCAACAGACAGAGTCAGGCCCAGGGCCAAAGCCCATGCAAACACATGCCAGGAATCCGTCAAATTGGCTTTTGCTGTGGAAAACCAGTCTGATTTTTAAGTCTGCCCTAGCAAGCACCAGCAGAGTGCACCTTCAATGCACAGGCTGAGGCATCACATCATGAGCAGTCTTAGTTAAACATACCTATTTATGGTGCCAAATTAAAGGTGCTATGAGTCAGGTGCCTGAACAGGGATCTCTAATAATACCTTCCAACTACATGTAATGTGTAAATGAGCTATGTGGGCAGAAAATGTATGAAATAAGAAGGCATTTATTATAATTATTTTAAAGGAATTTTAAAAATATTGAAGTATTTAAACTTTATTTACAGCATGGCAAAACCTGCTGGGAAAACAGTAGATAAACTTTTCTCCGGCTTTCTTACTGGCCACTTGGCAAGATGAAGTAAATGGCACTTTTCTGCCTTGGTTTCTTTACTTTTTATAGCCACACCAGGCAATACTGATCTGGGTTTTGCTGATGGAAATGAATTTATAGAGCCTGGTGGGATTTATAACATTGTAATATGAGGGCATTTAAATTGCGGCTTCTTCTGGCAAAGGGGACAATTTCCTGGATTTCTTGATTGGTGTTTGTAGCAAATTAACCCACAAGGAAAAGTGCTGGAGGCAGAAGCTGATCATAGCTCTGCACAAAGTGGGTGAGGAACAGATGCTGGAAGGCTCCTCGGGCTGGCACACGACCTCAGAAGAGAGTCCAGGGTGACAGTGGTGGCTCACACAGTGGCCTGCACGTGATACAAACTTTTGTCCGCTGCAGCCTGGGGTGAGATCACCACATGTGCCATCACATCACTGCTCCCTGGGGACAGTCTGCTCCTCTGTTCCCAGCTCTGACCTGGGAGCCTGCAATGTAGGATATGCCTGAGCAAACTCCAGGAAAAATCATCTAAGGATTGCCACAACAGAGCTGCCTGACCAGAAGGGGGCTTCCCAATAATGGAACAGAAGATAATCAGGAGTATGTATTTCAGAATCATCTCTGTAAGAGATGATTTAGGTTTTTGAACATAAGGGATGGTTTGGGGCAGTGACTCATGGTGCCTGGTGCACAGCTGGAGTAGGACTGCACATACAATTACAGTTATTAAAGTCAGGCAGCTATAAAAACCCGCTGCTTCAAAGTGGGATCTAAGAAACCACAATTATTTCCCGTTCAAACTGTAAGAGAAAAATGTGGTATTTTTTTGTACCAGCATGCAAGAGTGTTTGAAACAGCTGTACATCTTCAACTGAAAGGGAAATGATGCTTTCTGAAGAATTTAGGTTCTGATATCAAAAGTCTACTCAGTACTAGAAAATCCATGAGTCACAAAACATGTTATAGATGCATATCCTTCACTCCTCTGGCAGGCTTTGGACTACTGATGTAGCCATACCTATGCTAAAGTACCATTTAGTAAACCTGTGTCATCTATCCCTTCTTTTCTAAATTATAGAGGGAACAAAAACGCATGGATACGATATTCTAAAGAATAAATAAATGTACAAAAGTTTGGAACAGCAAAAAATTTAAGGAAAACAACTGCTGAAGTAAACTCTCAAGTCAAGCAGAGAGAACCTTTTACAGCAACTGTGGCTCAAGGCTTCCAGTCCTCTGGGAGAAGCAACAAAGCAGAGTCTTGTGCTTGGTTTACTTCCTGACATGGACCTGGGAACCCCTTGGATGGGGGTGGCATGAACCCTTCATGGCAGAATGACCATTCAGAGGCTTTCAAGGAAGCACATCACAGAAGAAAGCTGTCCTGTATCTACTCCATGGATCAGATGGAACTGTCAGTCCAAGAGAGGGATGGAGGGTCAGTCCAGAGTCTTTTCAAGGGAGAGGATTAAGAGTGAGGAGCAACTGCATCTGATGCCCTCGGGCCAGCTCAGCTATAGTGCTCCTTGTCTAGTAGGTAACTGCCCCAACATTTTGGTTTTCAGCAGTTTTAGATAGTCAGTTAAACTGAGGTGGGATAAGGAGGAATAGCCTGAAATAACAGTTAGGCGTATAAACTGCGTCAGGGGAGATTTAGACTGGACATTAGAAGGAACTTTTTCACAGAGAGGGTGATCTCTCAGTGGAATGGGCTGCCCAAGGAGGTGGTGGAGTCACCGTCCCTAGAGGTGTTTAAGAAAAGGTTGGATGATGTACTTGGTGGCATGACCTGGATATTAGGATAGTGTGTTATAGGTAGGATGGTGTGTTGGTAGCAGGATGGCAACAGGTTAGGTAACAGGTTTGGCTAGATTAGGTAATAGGTGATAGGTTGGACTTGATGACCTCTATGGTGTTTTCCAACCTTACTGATTCTGTGATATATGATGCTTTCCTTCGGAGGATTACCACTTCTTCTAGTCGCCTAAAAAGCTGGCTAGGTACAACAGCTACTGAGCTGGGCCTTTTTCCCCATCAAGTTTGCCCAGAATGTGATTTTGCCTTGTTGGAATCATACAGCTGAGAAGCAAAGAAAACCTGAAGCTTCGAGACAGGCTGTTCCAAGGCACCAATGGGAGGCATGCTCCTCCGAGCCTCTGAACATCACGGTAACAGACTGACTTTGTTGGAGCAATAAAATCTGCACCCATTCAGCAGTCCCCAGCTTCTGTTAAGGTTTCTCAAAGAAGTTTGGGGGTGTGTGGGTTTGAATTATCTCTGCATTAAGGAAAAAAAGAAAAAAAAGCTGTTGACAGCATTCAGCTCATGTAGCCACCGTAAGAGGGCCAACAGCAATCCTACACCAGCACTTTGTCTCTGATTATCTCCATACTTAGCAGAATATTTTTGCCTCCACTTCAACTCATTCAACACATATCTCAGAGTATCTTTTATTTTAACCATCCAGATTCTGCTCTTTAAAGTATCCCGCTTGGAATTGAATATAATTTTTATGTGATGAATCCAGAATTTTCAGGCCTCTCTGCCTTCAGGATAGACTTTAAAAATCTGAAAATAATACATATTGCTTTAAATTTTTTTTTAAACCTTCAAGTCTGAAGAACATACTATTGTGACTATGTGTACTCAGAAGTAACCAAGGTTAGATCAGTCTGACTTCCTTCATTATCACAGACAAAAATCAATGTAAATATGACACATATCTGAATATTATTTCTAGCCCTGATAACTGAAAGATTGTTTGGTTGACAGATTTTACAGATCACAAACCTTTCAGTTGTGCCATTAAGGCACATTCATATTTCACATAGTAAATTGAATTTACAAATAGGAGATTCAATTCCAGAATGATTAGTCCCATTACAAATGGGAATATGGGTATGTCCCAATTTGCAGTATAAAATGACACAAGGTATACTAATTTATAATATTATAAAAAGTACTTTCTGAAGGCTGTATCCAGACAAGGAGAATTCTACACAAATCTTAACTAAATTGATTTAAAAAAACCAAACCAACAAAAAATCCTAACCAGCAAACATCATCACCAGAACAAGAAGGTCTAGTCTGTTTAGATTTCAACAATCATTACATGAAAGAAATGTTCAGTGAATTACCTACACAATTTGTCCCTATGCCAGCTTCAAAAAATGAAATCCAAGTTAGTTTTTAAATATGCCTACAGTTTTAGTCATACTTACACATACGAAGCATAGAGACACAGAGGACCTCATTCAAGTGAGAACACGTGTAAGTAAATTACCAGGCTCAACACATTTTAATAATCTTTGAGAAGATGAAGAGCCTTTCCTTTGCACCAGTGATTGCTGTGATCATAACCAAAACTTTTTAGGGTATGCCTTGAGGGAGTTATTTATGCAATGAACAGCTGCATTCAACATCCCCTGCAACTGTTTTCCCTTGCCAGAAAGTTTGGCCATCTCTCTACTGTCACGGCATGAGCTGAGCGTGAGGCCTTGGCCATGGCCATGTGTAACTACTTTTGACAAACATGCTCCAGGACAACCAAGTGTCTCATTCTAAAAGATTTTGTTTGACTATAAATATACATGGAAGACCTGGGAGCAACAGGGAGCCCCGACATGCTATCCCAGCTGGTTTGCTGAGGACAAAGAACAAACTGAGTCAGCCCACAATGTGATAATATGACAGAGAATGATCACACAGCAGTGTAACAGGCCACCAAATACCACTGGGTCCCCAGCTAGAAGTGGTAAGCAAGGAATAAAGGAGACTCAAACTTCCCTCCAAATACACAACAAGAAATCTCTTATTTGGATGAGTGACCTCATGTCAACAGGGAACAAAGCACAGCTGTACTCCTGAAAGACTGTGGCCTTACAGGGAGGGTCCAGTGGAGCAGCTGTGAACTCACGTCCATGGTGTAGGATTTTTTGAGGAAAGAGGTGAGCCTGCATCATCCGTGGCCACCTTCCCTATGTTGCAGAGTCCATGCAAACAACAAACAAACATACAGCTCAAAAGCTGCAATAATTTGAGAGGCTGGCTTGCTCAGGAGTGAGGGCTGTGGGGTGCACTCTGCGAAGTAATCCATGAATGCTTCCCAGGCCCACACAGACAGGCAGTGCTGCCTAACCCAGTCCACCATTTCTGAGTCTACTTATTCAAGTTCCCACAATAAATCAAAAGAGCCCCTCACAGCTCTCCCTTAACTACCCATTGTAAACTCATACTAATTTCTCATCTTGAACAACAGCATTTAATCACTGTAGAATAAAGCAATTAAATCAAGACAATACAAATAAATAATTTAAAACTGCAGCTTCAAATTCTGTATTTCTAGATCTAAAAGCTCACCTACAGAATATTGCAGGTGATGTGCCAACCCCAGGTCTGGATTTCATACAACTCAGAAGGAATCCTAGCCCTGTTATTTTTGCCCCCAGGTTCCAACACCTGTTGATCCTTCATGCACATGCCAAGCGCATCCAACTTTTGTCTAATGTCTATTCTGACCAACAACATCTGCATAGTAGGTTCTGGAAAGGGGGATGCTAAATATATATACATGCACAAGTACAGTAGGTTAAGTAATCTGTAGAATGAAGACACAGTTTGAAAGGTCATTCTGTACAAGAACACATTGCAAGAAAGTTTTTAACTTCTTTTGCGTATTTACTGGTTAGCTCAAAAAGCTTTATATGAAGGCATTTGCTTAAAGTTTTTCAGTATTTTCCTCATCCATACAAAGGGATTGGTTTGGCACAGAGAAACATCCTCTCAAGGTACAACTTCAGTAAGCTTGAAACTTTCCAGATAATTAATTAAATAAAAAAGTATATATCTGTTAGGGCACATATTCTCTACATACCAGTTGAAATGTATCGGAGTACTACTGCAAGCATTTCCAGGATGCCCAAGGGCATGCATTTTGTTTACCTTGTGTCTAGAGCAGATGTATATACTTCACCCCCATTAAAGTCACTTGATTGAATGTATTTTCAGAATAGGTCACAGCATCATTTTTACAGGAGCAACATCCATTTCCACAGACTACTCATCTGGTAGACAACCCTGCTACCTTCTGAACCTGAGAAAATGAGGTGGGGCAGTATTTTGCAGTCCTTGGGAGAGGGGTGAGCAGGGCACTGTTCTGCTCAAACATCATTGTCCATGGATTGCCCCCACATCACCACACTCCTCGGTAAAGATGCATCCATTGTTCCAACTAGCTGCTTTTGTCACACAGTTCACCACAGTTTTACAAGCTTTGCTGGGTAGTATTTTAAGCACACTTGAAATTTTCATCCTCTCACTTTCATTATAGGTGGTGTCACAACCAGCTCTTTCATTTCACAATCTTAAGATAAAATAGCCAAGACCTGGGTTTCTGCTGTGGAAGATGGTCCCAAACAATTTAATGATGTTCAAACAGAAAAACAAAAGGTTCCTCAATCTCCAGGAAAAAGTGGGATGATTCAGATATGTACATCTGCAGTTCTGGGGAAAAGAGTAATTAGCAAAAATTAAACTCACCTCAGAAAAAACAGTAAAGCAAATGCAAAAGCTAATTTTGTCAAGAGACAGTGCAGGGAGGGCCAGCTACAGAGCATGTATTGCTCACCCTTGTCATCGATTTGACAACCATCAGAATGGTTGCTATGAGCTCAGTGATCTTCATAGATGTCTAATCCAGTTTAAACCTCCCCTAAGGAAAGAGGTTTTAAAATAACATAGGTAGAAGAAAATTAAAAGAGAATTAAAGGAATGTTTCTAAATCCTTAAGGTTTCAAACCATTGAAGGAAGGAGGAGAAAAAGTGTTTCAGCAGCAAAAATGGCCACAGATGAACTTCTAACTAAGAAACTCAGGTGCCAAACAGTGTGCCAGAATGAAAGAGAGGAACACATCCCTGAGGAAAAGCAATGACTAAACTTCAAGTAGAGAATCTAATTACTTGGCTCAAATATTCATTCCTACTCTTAATTAGAGTATCTCCCAACAGAAGAGCAAAGTAATGATTTAACACAGAGGACCATATGACTAGGGGCACAGAATGGAACTTTGAGTGGAGATACCAATTAGAAGTCTGTGAGTATGTCTTAAACAGTGTTGATCAGCAGCTACTTGATTGATTGGTTAAACTGCTTAATTATTTTTGGCAAAACCTGCTAAACAAATAACTCAAGTTACAATGGACATGAAGAGACTAGATAGTGTTTTAAGAAAACCAAGGCAAGCCCTATGAAACAACCTGAAGAGGACAATAATGTATTGCAGAAACCCCTATGCAAAACTGAAGGCAGCTCACTGCACAGAGCGCAAATTACTCACAATATGGGTGCCTAGACATTACCTCTCTGTACTCTAGGAAAGGCAGTCTGAGGAGAGTTTTGTTCAATTAATTAAGGCAGTTGGGCAGAATCTCTTACCTGTGCATGACAAGGGGGATGTCAGAACTAGCTCTTTTAGGACAGGGGAATTTGGTCTGCAGGCTTACTCAGGCAGGAGTCAAGACAGATTTTCTCCTGTCAACCTAAGACTTCTCATTAGAGGAGGGTAGTAAAAGCTCTCTAACCATAGGGGATGGAAAGCAGGGTTGGCCACAAGATCCACTGTCTGGTCTGAGATTGAATCAACTCTTGCGGTTAGCCTTCTCTTCACCTACAACACATCCCCAAGAAGCAAAGGAAGATTGAGCCACATTCAGAGCCTCAAATGATCCTAGGCTGTTTCATGAGGTGGCACTGGTTCTGGGAGGAGCACAAGGATTAGAAATAGAACCTCTGTGAAAATGTCTAAATTGCCAGAAACCAGGACCTAGGGCAAACTCTGGAGGGCACCAATGTCTATGAAGCACATAGTGGAGCAAGTGACTTCCAAGGCATTTACCAAGGGCTGCAGCCAAGTAGTGTTTCAGGGCACTACTCAACTTCTCTGGGCAACTGTATCTCTGGAGCTGATGCCAGCCTTAAATTCCCATGAGAGATACCTGACACCTGAGAATTCAGGAGGTCTTAAAGTGACACAGACATAAGTCTTGGAAATAGCTCTTTCGAAGTTTTTGCTGGACCTATTTCCTTTCTCCTCCAATGTAAAAATCTAAGTAAGGTGATCCAGCATAAGGATTAAGACTCTAAAATATGGAGTCAAGATGAATCTAAAATCACTCAGAAAAAAAATATCTGAAGCTCTTGATACTTCTTGCAAACTCTTGGCTTAAAACCCTCTCCACAGAATGCTCCCCACTAGCTTTTTCCTGAACAGCATAAACACTGGCAGTACTCATCTGATGGTCAGTACTGGCTCCAACACATCTGGAACAGCTTAAAGCCATAGCCTTTATGCAAAGCCATGCCCGCAAAGTCAGTAAAGCAGTTAAAAAGAAAAGTTGGATAGTTCTGGCTCAGACTGAAGAACGAGGGAGAAGGAGTCCTCCAACCATGAGTACACAACACGTGCACCAGACTGGGGGGAAGGGGAGTACCCTTATGGCTGCTTGAGCAGAAAAGTATTTGGCTTAAATATCAAGGTATCCACATGGCTGTAGTATGAGTGGTTATACAAGCAATGCCTTGAAAGAAAAGTCTGTCTTTTTTCTTCTTGGCACATAATGAAACTGAGGACAAACGGTATATAAATAAAACAGGGCACTTCTGTAGTACAGAATGATAACAATCTTAACAATTCATTGGCTCATGCCAGGAAATTCTCCTCACACACAGTTTGCAGGTTTATCAGCCTTATCAGATTGGCCGCAAAAAATAAAATTACAAAAGAGGGGAGGCAAACCCCAGCATCTCCACAATAGAACTTGTGAGCAGCAAACACCATTCTTTGTGGCGAAAGCCCAAACTATGGCTTGACAAAGGGTTGGGTTAGGAAATAAAAGGCATATAGCATTCAGTGCCCTGCAACTACGTACCTGCGGATCATATATATTGTGTCAGCCACTCTTGAGCAAAACCACTGAATTACAAATACTGAGGGAGGACACATACTTACCCCAGGTCTACTGCTCCTTGAAGGAACGATGTCAGACATCTGCTGCTCCTCAGTACAGCACCAAGTTTTTCACAAATGAATCAAGTATAATTATTCTTCTTTCACTAAAGGGAAACCCAAGCTAGTGAGCAGCAACACATTCAACTTACCCAACATCTAGCAAGTCTGAGTCCATGCAGCTCTTTGTGACCTCCTTAAGTCCACGTCCCACTCTTGAAACTGCAATGAATTTGCATATTCCTACTATTGTAACAGATGAGAGCTATAATTAATGCTATTCTGAAGATTAGAGATCATATAAATACCAATTTTCATCCCTTTTTTAAAGTTTTAAGGGGAGACTGTGAAACCTCTCCTGAAGGTTTACAACCTTTACAGATGCCACAAGACATCTGAAGGGAGGAGAGTGATCTGAGTGATAACTAGGTTGTGCCTAGCATTATTTCGTCTATACCTGAGCTATCCCATTGGATGCTGGGAAATTGAGATATGAAACCATAGTAAGGCTCTTCACACCACCAGCTGCTTCAGAGGTGAAGTCGACACCCCAAACTGTTCCTACAGATTAATTCGTTCAGATCCTCTGTGCTCAATGGCAACATCGCTTCAGGAATCTCTACTGCAGTAAAAGCAACAAGAGTTTTCTAAGACAGAATTCCCTAATACTCCCTCCCCTAGGGAAGTGACACAGAAGATACTGCTTCTAGAAATCTGAGTTTCAGATCACTTGCTGTTTTGAAAGTCTTTTGAAATATTATTGTCTGTATCTTCCTTAGCTAAACACATAAAATACTTAATCATACAGGATTATGGTATCTGTCATAATTTTAACAGTATCTGTGCTTCAGGTTTCAAATCCACCACTATAATAGGAAAGTCAATTTCTGTAACTTTTATTTATTAATCACTTAAGGATTTATTTCAGCTAAGACAGTTAGGCTTTTGCATGTTTCAATGAAGCTAAAACTAGAAAGAATCTCTATACAAAACAGCCAAACCCCCATGGGGTTTGTTTTCAGGATTTACATTTTCTATTAGCTCACCACTGATGAGAGATAAATACCTCAATGGAGCCTGGACTAATGTATTTTTAGGAGCAGTGGTCTAGAAAATAGATATAATTAACAAATTAAGAAGCCTGAAATAGTCCTATGGAGCAGCCCACGGTACTTCTTCAGCTTGTCACATGGTTGTTGCTATGCCCAGCTATAACTCCTCAGCAGCAGTATTTTGCTCAGTTTCCCTAGTTATTTATAGAGTTTGCACTAATTTGCTTTCAGAGCAGCTTCCATCAGGCACAGAGGAGAAACTCTCCCAGTTTGCAGGATGACATCTGTTCACTAGTTTGTGCTCATGGGGACTGTGCTTTGTAAGACACATTTATGTCACAGAAACATGTCCTTAACCCAAAACTAGGGAGAAAAACACTTGAGAATTAAGTGCAAACTTGCTAAATTAAGAGCCTGATGGAATTTCAGAGGATGATAAAACTTCTAAAGACAATAACTGTCAATCTGTGGATCTCGTTTCAAGCATTTTAGATGCAACAGAAATGGACTGGAACAAACATGAGTTACTGACTGCTTTAACAACTTAGCACTTTGACATGTATGACTAAACATTTGTGATACTAGGTATTTACAGTATAGACTTAAAATAAACTCTTTAAACCCACAACCTTTTGCTCCCAAACAAATATAAAAAGAAAACAATACTGCAGTTTATACCCCATTTATTAAGACAGAGCCATCTATTATTTAATACACTGGTTGAGCAGCCATAAATTACATTATTTTCTTACTCTGTTAAGATGCAAGACAGTTTGGCAACCAAATAAAGACAAATCAGGCAGGGTGGAGAAACACATAAGCGGCAGTGAGTTATCTAGGCTAGGGAGACCTAAACCAGCACAGTTACACAAGGCGCTGGCATCGGGTGACGCTCGGCATAACGTGCTTGCCAGCCTACTCCTCGAGTGCCCAGCAGGCCTGCCAGGGCCCCTTCAACTGGAATGTCGGAAAAAGACCAGGGACCGTCTGGATGCCACTTCTTTGGCCACCTACCAAAGGGCACACCACCAAAGCTACAGTTTCTGTGCAGGGATCGCATAGTTCTTTGTAAGAATGAAGGCTTCTGGTAAGAAAGTTTACAGTGCAATCTGAATTAATTTGTGCCCACAGTGTCACTATTCATTTTCCCGAAACAGTTAAAATGTAATTGTGTAGGAATTTGCAATCTCTGTAAAGATATTACACAGCAGTGCTTATACAGTTGGTGACTACACAGATTGAATTTTAATAAATACGTGTATCTCTTCAAGCTTTTCCAAAACCACAAGTATGAAAGCAAGAACTGACAAAGCAGCCAAGTGCTTCTGTATCTTCTAAACTCTCAGACCCTCAGGGCTCTAAGCAGTGAACATACCTTATCGCACAGGAAGCACACACCGTGTTCAGTTTAACAGCTGCTCACAGAAGAACAAAACCTAGTTCTGCTTCCTCTTTGCCAACGTGCCACCAAGTTACAGCTCCTGCTGAGAGGTCAGAGAGGTTGCTTTACTCCAGACAAGCAAGTTCAGATATGTTTCTGCTTGTCAGTGTAGCTGTGTGCTTAACATGGAAACCTATAACATGAGCTACATGGCAGTTATGTACTTCTTTTCCTGATGAAGACAAAAAAGGGTCAAGCACCAGGAGTTCTGGCTCACAAATATGTTGTGTTGGCCCTAGAGAACCCAGCTGGTAACAGCTGTAGCCTTAATGCAAACTTACAAAGTGAACACCTCCTCAGCTTGAAAAGCATACACATAATGAGTAGTTCCATCAGTAACAATCAATACAGTATCAGGTTAACATCGTATTGATAGACAATTTTCGTAAATGGAGTATTTTATAGAAATAAGAAATGGCAATGCTTCATTGAAATAACAGATTTAATTTGCTTTTTGAAACAACTACACTTAAATCAGTTTGGCAACATGCAAGCAAATTAAGTAAAAGCACCAGATTTCTTTTCAGTCTTTAAATGATTGTTAGGTCAAAGTCATCAAGAGGTTGTTTGGGTTTTTTTGTTTTTTTAAGGAGTCTTGATTTAAGACACAGTGAGAGGGAGGGGAAATATCTAAAAACTGTCTTCAGGAGATCCTTACCTCATGGCAAAACATTTACTTTATGTATCTTACCATGAAAGCATTGAGCATTTTTCTTTTCAAAGCCCTGACGAGTAGCATTTTCAATTTAAAAAAAATCTTAAAATTCAGACATTTTAAGTCAATTGCATTTGGAAGATACAAACCAAGCTAAATGATTTTTTGTACAACAATATTGCAAAAAGGGAGTGCAATTAGCAGTGTTATAGCATGCTCCATAGGAGTTAACACTTTAAAAGTCAACTGATTTCATTTCTGTCTATTTAAAAAAAAGTAATTATGAAAAATCTCCCTTGGTCACACAGTCTGGAGACAATTGTTTGACAAGCGTGACAATAAGCACAAAAACACACCAATCAACTGGTCATAATATACAAATACAGATGATGATACAAATCAAAGAGTGTTTTTATTTGCAAAGCACGGCATGCACAGACAGACAATTGAGAGAGAATTTTTAGAATTCCAATATATTAAAGCTCACCATATTGGTGGACTTTGATACCTTCAAAAAAGACCACGAATGACAACATGCTAGGAGGCATCTTTCTAACATATAAATACCTATGTGTGCCAGGTTTCTGCATACTGAAGTTTGGCACATAGGTGCTCACCTCACAACAGTTTAGGAAAACGAGGCTCCAAAAGCCCTTTCATAATTTTAAAAGTGAATGGTTTTAAAAAGGAGACACATTGCTATTTTAGAAAGAATCAACTAAGATTCAGTCCATATTTTTCCATTAAACACTATTTCAGGATAGCTTTGGAAAAAAAAAAACCTGTGATCCCTGCAGATACAAGTCTCTGGTAATTGTGACTTCACAGCTTCTGTCTTACATGCAACTTGCAGCAGAGACAAGCTTTGTAGAACGTTGCATATATTTTGGCTTGCACATGGATACTAAAACAAACAGGTTTTTATCACAGAAATTCAGAGTCTTTGCTTGTTTCTAAGTAGTGCAGAACCTCAAAAAATATGGGCTTTAGGACCTGAGTGACTGTCAGGATGACATCTAAAAGGCTTGACTTCATCTTATCAAACATTGCAGATACACAGACAAATCTTTCAAAGACTGAATACTTCCGATTTAGACACTATAATTTTGAAAGTAACAAATCTTCAAATACAGTGATCCCCGCATATTTGTGGCTCGCATATCCACGGATTCAATTAATCGCAGCTGGCTTTTCAGTGAGATGTGAGACCGCACACGTGCACAGAATTTCCCAGACCCCGGATTTTGCTGCTGGGAAGGACCAAAGGGCGCTTCCTCTGCTTTAATGAGGTGCTACAGTGTAAGCCACACTCCCAGGACCACCCCTCCAGACCTTATTAGTGGAAGGTGTGTGGCTACAGGCAGGGAGTAGTTGAATATTCACGGATTCGGTATCCACGGATTTCATAACTCGCGGGACCTGCCACGACTCGACCCCCAGCGAATCCTGGAGGATCACCGTACATATAAAATTTAAAACTACATAAACGTAAAACATGGATTTGCAACTTATTTTCTTCAGAAATTCCATTCTGACAAGTAAGTTATCTGGACATGTATCTGTCTGCCTTAAGACTATTGTCAAAAGTTATGCTTTTAAAAACTGACAAAGAATATCCACTCGTAGACCCCTGTATATACTGAAAATATAGTGTACTTTCTCCAATTTCAGGCAGACAAAGTATGTTTTAAATATTTCTCACAAAATCATCCTACCAAGTAAACCTCTTCTACAGAATCACCTCAAAAAAACACTTTATAAGACTGAGGCTCAAAACCTCAGGTATCTGTCACGTAACCAAATTAGATCAGAATCATACAAGCTTACCTCATTACATCAAATCCTACTGTAAAATAATAAAAAAAAGTCTGTGATTTGTGCCCATCTGTGAGAACAAAGTAGAATATTTTCTAAACCAAACCAGAATGTCAAACTGAGAAATCAACCACATACTAGCATGTTAGTACCTTTAGAACTGAAAATATATTCATTCAGGAATATACTGCAACTGGAGTAGTCATACTCAAATCCAGCATAATTTAAAGAGTGATGCATATTAGCATAAACACATTAGCAAATTATTCTGCATATTTCAGTGAAGCAAAGCTTTAAAAAGTTGAGAAATAGATCATTCATTTTTTGTGTCTTGTAAGGGAACAATAGATCTCTTCATAAAGATTACTTACACAAATGCAAGAGCAAACTTTTGAAGATAAGGGTTTGGGGGTTTTATTTTCTTTGTTTTTTAGCAAGGATTCCACCACATGGTAAAAAATTAAGTGAATGTGTATTCCTGACCACACTGACAGTGTCACAGCTAGTTTATGAAAAGCAACTGCAACAGGTGTAAACAAAAAACAGGTCCCGACACCGGGACAAAGCTTGGTTGCAGGCTGACTGTATGACACTACCGTTGAAAGCAAGATTTTAAGTAAACTCATCTGGCATTCAGATCCGACTGAGGGAACAGTGCGAACGACACAGTGAAGGTACACTTAGGTGCAATTTCATGCTGGTGACTTTTTCCTCTTTTTATGCTTAGAGCAGATTTTAAAACAGAAGTTGCATATCCAATGACACACATACAGTTCAAAACTTAAGAGACCATTAGCACAGTTGTACACATAATTACATAGACTTAGTATTTACAGATTCTAAACAAAGTTCCATTTTAACAGTTGAAGTCTTTTGACACATGAAAGAAGATAATCTGCTACAAAGAACGCATAACGGGATCACAAAATTTTCACAAGCATATAAACACGTTTTAAAGTGCTTTCTGGGTGCTTCAGATTAACCTCTCGCAGTACGAGCTTTTATGTAGTGCTGTTCCAGTCATTACAAAATTATTTAAATCATTCCTCTTCAGGTGCATTGTGAGTTCAGGAAAAATGACGACATTGTTGATGTAAGAGTTTTAAGCTCTACCAACATAAACATATACATTACTTAAGTTCAGATGAAGTTGTCAAATACTTTGGTTTATCATAGCCTGGGACAAATATTTGATAGAACAAGAAATTGCACCTCTCCACTCTAGATTTATTTTTTTACTAAAAAAATACCCCAACATAAATTGACAGTATTCTTTGGTAAAAACAGGACATTTGGCCAGTTTGCATGTACATTTATATATTAAAATAGCCTAAAAGTGATCAAATGCCACTGCTGTACTGTCAATTTACAGGAATAAGCATTCCTTGCTCAGTGGGGAGTATCAAAACATTAACCTTAGCAGTTAGCTATATAACACGCTGAAACACCTTCAGCAACCATTACGGGGGATCAATGTCTTAGAACACTTTCTGCTTAGTATTTATCCTTTACATTACAAAAACCTGTAAAATGCTCTAGGCCTGCAGACCAGTCCATTACTTTTCAGTGATTACAGAAACGCTATTCAAAGGTGTACACTGTCAAGTTTCTGTAACAAAACCCAGGAATACGGTGTGCTGACTGACCAATATTCAACTGCACAGTGCTTGTGCATGACCTATACTAAGTACTAAGAAAAGCCTATTAAAAACTCAGTTAACTGCTACAAGTTACATGAATATATAAAAACAGAGCAGATATACAAGTATAACACTGAACATACTGTACTTTATTAGCACAAAGAGCCAGAACAAGGCACAGCAAGCAGAAAAATACATCAATAGAAGGGTTAGTGTAGCATACAAGAATAATGTTTATTTTACTTGCAGCCAAACGTTCCCTACCTCACACAGGTCACTGCTGTAGAGAAGTAAGAAATAAGGTACTGTAGCAGCTGGTAAAGAAACTAGGGAGCACTCATAATTGGTACAAACATTAAACAGGGGTCAGGGCATTCCAACAAAATTTCAGTGCAAAATGTCTAAGACAGAACTACTTTAAGTTCCATCTCCAATTAAATAAGCAAACAGAAGTTAGAATCCTGTTTCTAAGTAATCTGTTGAAACTATAATCAGTGCATATTACTTTAAAACATTTTTAAAAGCGCAAATGGAAATATATTTACAAATAAAGTGTAACAGTACCTTTGAAACCTGACATTTGTTTCAGATATGTCAGATTTTGTACTCTGGTTATAATAATTCAGCCTCTTATGTTCTCCATAAAAATATCAGACAACTTAAAATAATTAGACGTCTTTTTTCTTGCCACTATTACCTTCCACTGTAAGTTACCAGCAGTCAGGCCAACAAATTCTGATTAAGAAAAAACCCGCGACCTTTTGTTTTATGGCAATACGTAATTTAATCCTGTGTCCTGCAACTGAAGGAGCAATTCACACTGGAAGGTATTTTTAACTGTCCAAGACAGTATTATTTTTGCTAACAATGCCACTTAAATCTCCAAGTGTTTATAATAGAATTACAGTACTGAGCAGGCATATTCAAGTCTTAATGATTAGGAAACCTTATACGCTGTGAAAAGCATGATTCATCTGTTAGTATCAAAGCACCATTAACTCTTAATGGACTGCTTCTAATCAACTGCTCTTCATGAAAGTATTATTCACTAGTATTTGGAAACTTGTTTGTGAGCTAAATTAGTACTTTGAGTAGTGGAAAGTTTTCAAGAAGAGGATTTTAAAAAAACAACAGCTTCAAATATTAGCAAAAATGCTCCTCTGATAAAGCCTTTCCTTATTAGCATTACATGAATGCCCCATGGAAAATGCCTCATAGTTTCTTCATCCAATTACTACAGCTATAAAAGGGAAACAAAATATTAGGAATCAGCAAAAATATCTTCATTAGGCCTTAATGAAAAACGTGCAGAATTTGTCTGCTTATTGTTTCCAAGAGGCATCACAACTTAGTTTGATTAACAGCAGGCAGCATCTGACAGGATACTAACACTCAGCTTAAATAGGATATTGCAGAAAAGCTAGACGTTGTCGGTGCACTCACTGCAGTTAAACTGTAATACACACAAAAAAAAGCATGTTCCAGAAGCTTATTTTGATTTCCATTTACTTTGTTTTCATAGGTTCCCGCTCCAGCCATCGCACCCTGACTTTTTGTTTATAGTGATACTCCTTTAGAAAGTCTTGCAACATTGAGGGTAGAGGAAGGTCATCAATTCCATCATACGTAGTGCACCTGCAGATTACTGCCCGGCAGATATACTGCAGACTAAAGGGGAAGGTCCTGTTCAGAGATACAGTAAGTAACGGTTCAAAGAACATGCAAGAGCTGGGGTCTTTGTAGTGTTCCAGAAGCCCTGTAACAGTGGAGGAGTGAAACACGCAGGGATCATGGGCATCAAAACTAAAGTTGTGATTCCACTGCTCAATGCGTGCATGCAGCGATCGGTTGTAGCGACGGAAGCTCACAGAGAAGAGGTAGTCCTCCTGTGCAGAATCCCTGAGCAAAAAAGTGCCTTCAGGTTTACCCTCCAGAAGTGCTTCTGCTTCATAGCGGTCCATCACCCCCCAGTAACATGGGTTACCTGTGATCTGAAGTAAGTCTGGCACGAGGCAGTGGATGTAATCGATCTGAGTATGCACTTTCCAAGCCCCCTGCCTGCTGATATGGCCGTGGCTCTCTCCAGACATCTGACGCTGCTTCTGTCTGCGTGACTGCAGGCAAAGCGTTGTGGTGTCCTCTTCGGAGTCACAGTTCCCTGGAGGTGCGATGGTTTTGTCCCCAGTCAGCTCAGTCATACCAGGGGCTAACTTTGGTCCCAGTTTATACAATGGATTAACCTGTGCTGTAGCTTCAAAAGTATGTATTTGGGCATTGGGAGGGGGATCAACCCCTTCTTCAATACTAAGTCTACGTCTCTCTCTGAGCCTGTCTTCTTCATCCTCTGTGGAAACCAATGAAGGATCAAATGTGTCAAAGAAAGTTGAATGAGGACTCACAGGCGCTGTGTGTTGTTTAATCAGATGCCACTTCTGAGCCAGATCTGAGCCTGCAGGAAAAGGGCATTTCTCAAGCATTAGTTCAGAGAGATGGATCTTTCTTTTGTTAGAAAACAGAGGTTTGGACTGTTTGCTGTAAGTTCTCATGGGAAAACAGAGCCCAACAGTATCTTGTAGACGTTGTCGCAGAGAACGGCTACCAACTGTCCTGCTTGATACTGCATCCATATCATGGACTGAGCTCACCCCATACCTTCTCTCCCTCCTCTGCAAACCACTGCGTGTTCTACCAAATCTTTTTTCAGTATCCAAGGAGCTCTGGGTTTTGGTAGAGCAGGAATGCTTCTTCTTCCCACCCCAAGGAGCATGCCGAGAATAAGAGTCCCTTCGAGCAAGCCTGGCTCCTGTGGTGACACATGAGTCATTCTCTTTCTCAATGCTTATTTCAACAATCTGAGGAATTTCTGTGACACAGTTTTGGTTCCGCCTTGCTGAATTCTTTGAAGGACTTAAACCTAATTGCAGAGCAATGTTTTCTCTCAAAGGGCTGCTGGGTTGTTGTTGAGTCACGTCAGTTATCTGGATAGCTTTCTCTTTAGCAGATGAGCAATTACTGGAGTTCACAATTATATTTTCATTTTGGCTTCCACTCTCATGACTAAAGAGGTTCTGGCACCTGTATTTGAAATTGTTCCACATCTTTCCGACTTTATCCATGGATTATGTTATCTAAATTCAAGAGGAGAAGAAATATTAAAATAAAAACATAATTCAAAAACACGAGGATAAATTACCAGTTATGAATTAAGTTACAGACAAAAGATGACTTAACTGAACACACTACACATGAAAAAGTGTCTTAGTCTTTGTAGGATTATGTGGAAGGTACATGCATTACACCACTTTGATAAATCCCTATGAAGAAAATGGGATATTATGAACATGTTATTTGCAAGCAAGACCTCTCATTTTTCTCTACGTACATAGGTAGGTCTGTATTTGATGGACAAGAAAGATAGAGACTAAAATTCTTCCTTTAGAAAGAACTGTTAAGTCATCTCTAAGGTAGGACTCCTGATAGGCTTCCAATAAACAGCAGTAAAACGAATCCTGAAGTCACTTCAAACTATGAGGGCAGTTATTGAAAACAAGTGACACTGCAAAATGTCCAGACACGCCATCTAAAAGCAAAAGCTCCAGCCACAGGTTAGATCAATTTGAGCTATAACTGGACAAGATTTTAAAAAAAGGCACCAAAAAAAGAAATTTAGGGGGGAAAAAGGCATTCATCATTCTTAGATAATCACCAAAAGATAATTTTAGAATTATAGCATTATAATATTTAGAAATACAAAGCCAATAATATAAACCATATGCAACAACTGAAAAAACCTCCCAAACAACCAATGGTCTGGCTTTATTATTCATGATAATAAATGAATGAAAGTCTCAGGAGTTTTTCTGTCTCTAGTAAAAACACTTAAAAAGACAGAAGAAACATGATGACTGAGTCATGAAGATACAGTAAGAGGACAAACAGCAGTATGTGCTCTGAAACTACATCTTTAGAAACAGAGTTTGATAATTGGAACAAGACCACCAAACATACAGAACTGCCCTAGCACAGAGGAAAATGGGCTAATTCTGTACCAAAAAAAGTCAGGCAATGCCAAGCTAAATTAGATCTAATTAAATTCTGAGAGAGGTGCTAAACTTAAAGGACTAAAACCTATCTTCTCATCTAATAACTCTTTGTGGACACTGCTCTGTTCTTTGGAAACAAAACTTTGAAGTAACATTCACAGAATCACAGAATCAGTAAGGTTGGAAAAGACCATAGAGGTCATCAAGTCCAACCTATCACCTGTTACCTAACCTAGCCAAACCTGTTACCTAACCTGTTGCCATCCTGCTACCATCCTACCTATAACACACTATCCTAATATCTAGGTCATGCCACCAAGTACTTCATCCAACCTTTTCTTAAAGACCTCTAGGGACGGTGACTCCACCACCTCCTTGGGCAGCCCATTCCACTGAGAGATCACCCTCTCTGTGAAAAAGTTCCTTCTAAGGTCCAGTCTAAATCTCCCCTGACGCAGTTTAAGACTGTGTCCTCTTGTTCCATCACTTGTAGCCAGAGAGAAGAGACCAACACCCAGCAGACTACATCTCCTACATCTGTAGTTCACAGAATCACAGAATATTATNGCATTCCTTTGTTGCTACAGTTCTTTTCACAACTAGAGAGGAATCCGAAGCAGTGCTTGGATGCGCAAAGTTAACGAATTAAAGTGGATGGTAAACAAAAAAGCAATACCCTAGCGGTCCAGCCTAGAAGTCCATTAAGATAGAAGCACATCTGTAAGGCCATGACTTTACAGCAGAACCAGCTGAGATGGGGAAGAGTCAGAGGCCTCACTTACGTGAGAAATGTGAAAACAGAATGAACACCTGACTGTTACAGGATCAGAAAGCAAAAGCTTTCTTCCTCACCCTGTCACCAGATGATCCAGCAAACCAGGTATCCACATCCAACTGCATTAAACAACACCTTGAGAATTCATGTTAGATGAGGGAGGTGGGGCAGAAGGAGGGAAATGCAGGCTTAATAATCTCTGGAGATTCCTGGTGCAAGTTACCTAGAACTCTGAGCTAATGACAATCTGCACAGCACCCAAGTAGTTACTAAGGAGGGAGACACTTGCAGAGCAATGTTACACATAGAAGCAGCTACAGAGTTCAACAGTGTGTAAGCAAACGAACACGGAATATCATTTTAATTAAAAAAAAATCCTAAATTTGTTGGTTTTTTTTCCTGGAGTTGTCTGGATCAAAGTGGGGGATTGAGGGATTTCTAGGTACTAATAAAGTCAGATCACACAGAGATTTGTAGGACCCATGCGACCAAGTATCCTGTCATTGCAAACATAGCTGTTTGTGGGGTCTCAGAACATCCACACTGACAGTATCACAGAGTTGATAAGGTTGGAAAAGACCTTGAAGATCAAGTCCAACCTATAATCCAACTAAAATCTAACAGCTGTAACATTTATATCGTGACCCTCAACACCTCATCCAGCCTACCNCTCCCCAGTGCTCCATCCCCAGCCTATAGCTCTGCTTGAGGTTGTTATAACCATAGTGCTGAACCCAACATTTAGACTTGTTGAAACTCATCTTATTGGAGGTTGCCCATCTCTCGTCCAGGTCTCTCTACAGGGCCCTCCTACCCTCTAACAGATCAACACGTGCTCCAAGCTTGGTGTCATCTGCAAATTTACTCATGATGAACTCAATCCCATCATCAATAAAGATATTAAACAGGACTGGACCCAAGACTGACCCCTGGGGGACACCATTAGTGACTGGTCACCAGCTAGACGTGACACTGTTAACTACCACTCTCTGGGCTCAACCCTCCAACCAGTTCCTGACCCAGCAGAGAATATTCCTGTCTAAGCCCCTTGCTGTCATCTTCCCCAGGATATACCATGAAGGACTGTGTCAAAAGCTTTACTGAAATCCAGGTACACTGCATCCACAGCCTTCCTCTCATCCACCAGGAGAGTTACTTGGTCATAAAAGGAGATCAGGTTGGTCAAGCAAGACCTACCCCTCCTAAATCCATGCTGGCTGGACTTGATCTCTTGGCCATCCTGCAGGTGTTGCATGATAATGCCCAGTACTATCTCTTCCATAACTTTACCTGGAACTGAAGGGAGGCTAACAGGTCTGTAAGTTTCCTGGATCGTCCTTCCATTCCTTCTTATGTATAGGGGTCACATTTGCCAACTTCCAGTCATCCAAGACCTCACCTGTGGTCCAAGACTGCTGGTAAATGATGGAGAGTGGCTTAGTGAGTTTGTTTGCCAGCTTTCTCATCACCCTGGGGTGAATCCCATTCAGTCCCAGGGACCTATGGGGATCCAAATGGATCAGCAAGTCTCTAACAACTGCCTCCTGAATTACAGGGGGACTGCACTGTACCCTGGCCCCATCTACAGGTTCAAGTAACCAATCATCATGAAGACAATCTACCCTACTGTTAAAGACAGAAGTGAAGGAGACATTAAGTACCTTCCTTGTCCTCATCCCTAGTTACCAAATTTCCCTTCATATCCAGTAAGGAGTGGAGGTTGCTGCTACCCCTCTTTTTGTCATTGATATACTTGTAAAAGCACTACTTATCGCCCTCACAGAAATGGCCAGCTTAAGTTCAAGCTGGGCTTTTGCCTCTCTAATTTTCCTCCTACACAACCTAACAATGTCATGGAACACAACCTGATTGACCTTGCCCTTCTTCCAAAGGTGACAGGCCCTCCTCTTCAGTCAGTTCTTTCAGAATTTCCTTACTCATCCAGGCCAGTCTTCTTCCCCTAAGGCTCGTTTTATGGCACACAGGGACAGCCTGTTTCTGAGCCTTCAAGAGTTCATTCTTGAAGCATACCCAGCTATCCTTGTTATTAAGGCCCCCTTATCAAGGGCTGTCTCACAAGGAACTTTCCTAATCAGTTCCTTGAATAAACCAAAATCTCCCCGATGGAAATCCAGCTTGGATGTTTTGCTGGCCCTCCTCCTTATTTCACTGTTTATTGAAAAGGATCATTTTATGATCGCTACCTCCCAGACAGCCTCTGACGACCATATCTCCCACCAGATCTTCCTTATTTGTGAACATCAGATCAAGAAAAGCCTCACCCCTGATAGGCTCACTGACTACTTGTGATAAGAAACATTCATCTACACACTCTATGAACCTTCTGGACTGCCTTCTCTCTGCTGTGCCAAAGTCCCAGCAAATATCTGGGAGATTGAAGTCGCCTGTAAGAATTAGGGAGGGAAATCTGGAGATGTCCTCCAGTTGTTTGTAAAACAAATGATCAACATTGTCATCCTGACTGGGTGGTCTGTAGCGCACTCCAATCACAGTGTCGATATTGCTGGTTAACCCTGTGATCTGAACCCATAGGCTCTCAATCCTGTCGTCCCTGATCTCAAGTTCCATAACTTCCAGGGCTTCTCTAACATACAGAGCCACACCCCCATCCCTTCTGCCTTTCCTATCTCTCCTGAATAATGTATATCCATCCAACATAACATTCCAGTCATATGACTCATCCCACTATGTTTCCGTGATGGCACTTATGTCATATCTTTCCTGGTATATCAAAGCTTCTAGCTCTCCCTGCTTATTACCCATACTATGTGTGTTAAAGTATACAGACCTCAGTTGAGTTGATACATTCTTCTCTGGAGTGGGTTCACCACTCACTATATCCCCCTAAGAGGCTTTGAAGGGGGAAGGGGTAGGATGCAAACTTAGTTTAAAGCCCCCTTAATGAGGCCTGCCATCTCATAGGCTAATACCCTTTTACCCTTTTTTGACAGATGTATCCCGCCTGAGTCTAACAACCTATGATCAGTAAACATTACTCCATTATCAAAGAACACAAAGGTCTTTCATAACCACCAGCCCCTAAGCCACCCATTAATAGTAAGGATTCTCCTATATATGTCATTGTTCATCCCTGCTGTTACAGGTATTGAACAGAAAACTACCTGCATACCTACCCCATCAATAAGTTCACCTAGTTCCCTAAATTCCCTTTTAATTGTCTTAACTCCCCTCTCAGTAGCCTCATCAGTGATAGCTTGAACCATCAACAGCAGACCTGAGGGTCTAATGAGTTCAGGTATCCTCCTGGTGATATCCTGAACCCAGGCACCTGGGAGGAAGCAGATCTTCCTGTGGGATGGGTCTCGTCTACACATAGGACCCTCCTTTCCCCTTAAGAGGGAGTCACCAACCACCATTACCCCTCTTTTCTTTTTTGTATGAGAGGTTTTAAGCACCTTGCAATACGAGTGCTCCTTGGGGTTTCTCTAGTCAATATACCTCCTCATCCTGGTCCCCAAAATCCAGTGCCCCAAACCTATTCCCTAAAGATAGATGGAAAGGTGGCATATGGAATGGTGGAAGAGGACAGGAGAGGATTCTGTTCCCCCATCGATTGCAGACCTGTTCCCATTCTTCATCATCAACAGGATCACTACCTTCCTCCTTCTGGGGGAAGGCCTCAGTCTCATCAGGTTCCTGAGCCTTAGCAAGAAACGGAAGGGTATGACTCCACCAATCAATCTCTCTTTCACTCTCCCTAATACCACGAAGCCTTTCCACCTGCTCCTTAAGGTCCGCATGAGGGAGCACAGATTTGCTGTCTGCCAGCCAGTCAACATGGTATATGCAAGGTTGACTTCTACACTTTTTCCTCAAGCTGTACATTTTTTTCTTCTCCTTCTAGTCAGAGATGTTTTAAATCTTTGGGAAAGGAAAAGAGCATATAAACTCCAGTCTCCTTGGCAAATCAGGCTAGGAATTGTACAACATCTTAGTGACAACAAACTGGAATTACATTTCTAACCAAATGTAGTCATATGCTATTCAGCAGCATCTTTTATTCTAAAATTGCTCTTTATTGCTCTTCCTTTGCACTAGTTGTCTAAAATGTCTTAAGACTGTTAGACAGGTGAAATGTTCTTTACACATGCCCAGAAAGCTACAAGAAAAAAACCAAAACAAAACCTACCTAACAAAACCCTCCACACCACCCCCCCCTCCCCTACTGGTTTAAAATACTAATTTTCAAAGGTTAAATTTAAAAGGTCAAGTACTTCTTGTCACACTCAAAAGAACATAGATACCGCTCTTACCCAGAGAAACATAGGAGTCACTGTGTCTTGTCACCTCAACATGAACTTGCTAGATTCCTTCTCTGAGTTGTGGACATGATTACTACAAAGGGAAAACCAGAAATTTTGTTAGTTCTTAGAATATATTTTACTCTAGATATTTACTGTTAGTCACCAATACTATTTATATCTGAAATGTGTAATATATATTTTTAATGCATATTAACAAACAAAAAGCTTCATAGGATTTTTTTATCCGTAAACAACATTTGTCAAATCGAGTGACAGGGAGGACCCTTAAATAAAAATTTAAAGCCACACAGCATCTGGATCATTGAAGTGCCGGGCACAATGGGCAAACTCAGGCCTGTGAAATGGTTTCTCCACATTTTGGTCTCAAGTCCAAAGCAGTGGTTCCCAAGCTGTGGCTGGCAGTGCTGTCAGATCACCTCATACTGTCTCTCTTCCTTGTTTCCAGCTGCTACATCACATCAAAAGGCAGCTAAAAATACACACTTTTCTAATATTACTTTTCCAGGTAAGCAACTGCTGTACTGGCCACAAGGATGTTATATGATTGTGAAGCAAGGGCAATATGAACCACGATTCTAAAAATGGGAAAGTGGAATACAAGACAAGTTCTTTATTAAAAGAGTAGGTCAGCACTTCCCTAAAATAATCATCATTGTTTTTGAGAAATCCAAGAGGAGCTGAGGGATTTAGCATGCTCATACCACTGTCAGAAACCTAACAGTAACAGAAGAGAGGAGAATAATTTGCTTCTCCATGCTTCTCCTGAACCAAGCCCAGGATGGCAGTAAGAGTGAACAAAACACATCGGGAACTTATGTTAAAGCTTTTACATGAAGCACGGGAAGAAAAATATTCACTTACAATGCACATGTACGTACTACAAAAAAAGCTATGGGGTTGAGCAACTAGGTGAATTTTAAAAGTTAGTATTCCTAGGAAGAAACTCCAGAGCAGTGGCAAAAAGTACAAGTATTAGTAGTTTCCATTCCATTCTGGAAGCACTGAAGTTGCTGAAACACTTTTAACAAGTTAGGCCACACTACTGCTATGGACAGATGCCATAAAAATAACCTTTTCAGAGAGCAACAGTTACAAGTTCAAAATCTTGGTACAAAATTAAGATTAAAGCAAAACTACAGTTACTTTAAAACTTCAACATTTACTCTTATTTCTTTTTTTCTGCAATATGTTCCTAACAAGCCTACAAACACAAGACAGTAACAAACACTATAACTGGTTGAGAGGAAGGCCTTAACAGAGCAAACAGAAGGTAAAGTTGCCAGAACAAGGGCTATTTAATTTTCAACAAATCCTTACTTAAAACACTAAGTCATTCAGGCCTCCGAAGATGTACCTGCATTCCAAAAAAACCCCAAAACCCCAAACCAGTGACGCTGGGTACAGGTGGCAAAGGAGCTGCACGATAGCAATTTTAACTCACTAAAAATACAAAACCCCCACACTTATTATTAGTGTCATATATGTACCACGATTCTTCCTCAGTTCTGCTCAGGAACAGGGGTAGTCCACACACTACCTATCACATCACCATGGTTAGCCAGCTGACACAGCCTGCTGGAAAAGCTGCCCGGCGGCTCCGGGAGGGAGTGGTTGCTCTGGGAACCAGCCTTCCCTAATGGAAAACAGCTTCTTCATTACGAGTGACTGTCTCAGTGAAACCTCTCAACCTCGTGTTAGAAATAAAACTTGAGTCATAGGTAAAATATTTAATATTCAATGTAGTAATTTTAAATTAGTTTTAACCGATGCGCAACAGATGTGCGGTTTCACAGGTTTCTTGTGGCAGCACTAAGCCTGACAAAATACAAATTGCATCTGAACTGGTGCTAAAACCATCCCAGTTTTACAAAGGAGCACTGGCAGTGGTTATTCTAGCCTAAACAGGAAATAAAATTAATTCCACGAAAATCCACAAAGTGAATTCAACAATTTGTAGATTTTCTAAGAAAAAAAAAGTAATCATTTTTCTAAGAAAAAAAGAAGTTCTACTAATGTTCCTGAAACAACCCCTTTTCCACTAAAAATTATTTCTGCCTGCTTTAAACTGGCATTAGTTATCCTAAAAAATAAGAGGTAATAAGCACTCTATAGTGATTTCAGAAGTAATGAGCAGCAGTATCTCAGCGCTATAGTCTCATTTGCAGTAAATTTAGAGACATTCAAAGCCATGAAGTCTGCATGAGTGTAGTCTTCAAGCATTCTGAGTGCACAAATGATGGAACTACAAAGAAAGCTAGGAAAACCATTTGTGCAATACGATAAAGCAACAGTTACAACCTGTTAGCAGTCCTGAAATACCACATACATATTAATAGACACTGTGAAAGCAAGACTCTTTCCAGAAGCGTCACAAGATCTATCTAGAGCTTTCTGCCTGTGACTTCCCAGGAAGAAGAATCAAAGTCAAGGTTGTGCTCTCTCATAAAGATAATAGAATCACAGAGTCACAGTATATTCTGAGTTGGAAGGGAGCCATAAGGATCATCAAGTCCAGCTCCTGGCCCTGCACAGGACCATCCCCAAGAATCACACCATGGGCCTGAGAGCATTGTCCAAACACTTCCCGAGATGTTCGGCTTGATGCTGTGATGTAATACATTCATTTCACTCTCACAATTTACCTGATTTAAAAGTTAGCTCATATGATATCTTCAAAATGTTAACTCCTAAAAATGTACCAGAAGATGACACGCTGCACCAAGTATGACACCTTACAAACCAGGTAGAGGATGCTTATTTCAAAAACAAGAACCTACCAGATTATTTGTTTCAGTATTTTTGTAAGATGATAGCTTCAAAACATGGAAAGATAATGTCAAAACATTGACGGAAAACAAAACCAGGTAATTCTTACAAGTCAAGAAACCAATAACTTGAAATGAGAGGGGAAAAGGGGGGAGAGAGAAATCAGTCTCTGCTCCTTGCACACTGTTCAGTTCAACGCTAGCAGGAGGGAAACAGGCAAACAGGCTAACACATTCCATGACACTGGTGCACACCCCCATGGACCATGGGGGTAGAAGTCAAAAGATTGCAAGGAGACTACACTTCTATTTGTATTGTTCCTTACTTGAAAATGATTCACTTAACAGTGGCAAGAGACTGCTAAAGACATTTGTTTCCAAGGGAGCTGCTCACATCAGCACTCCTCAACCTTATTCAGTCAAAATGAGCAAGACTGGCAAACCCCCACCATTTAAAGTAACTCGCTTGAGGAAGGAAGAAAGGGCAATACTAAGGATTACAAAGCAATTTCCTCCCTTCCAATACACATTCCAGAAATAATGAATTACTACTCTAATACTAGAGATAGCATTTCTTAAAAAACAACAAATATGTTGGCTTAAGTGGAACCATGCATTTTTTCTACACACAGAAAAATGTGCTCACTGCAGACAGCTCAAGGCTGGAAGGAAGAAGTGGCTGGTATTTTTTTAACTAGACAAGGTAAAGGGGTCAAGTGTGTCAAGTGGTCATGAAAGCCCTATCAGGATAAAGTAATACTGTTTTCTTCCTACCAGGTTTTGCTAAATTGGAGGTGCAGTTGCACAGGGAGATGAATCTGAAGGTCTGAACCCCCGAACCAAAACTCAAACCTACCAAGAATAGGTAAAGGATACTGAGCTGCAATTCACAAAAAACACACAGAATTGGCCTAAGTCAGCAGTGCAACCAAAAGAAGTGGCATCAGCCTCTTCCTGGCCACCTGTGCTGGTGCAGAAGGTGGTCTGTACACCATATGGCTGCTCAGTCAACCAGCTCAAGGAACTGATCCAGACTAAAATGGATTCTCAGAAAAAGTCTCAATCGTTTACTCCATCTGGTTTATGGCTTCTGTACAAACATCCAAGTTAACACACGGGAAGAGTGATGAGGAGGGAGGAAGCAGCAGCCGGGGCAAGGCTGCTTCCTTCCACAGCGGCCCTGGCTAGATCTGTTGAAATTATTAAGCCCTTAGATGGCTACTCTGAAATCTCCATATTGATCTACTGTGGGGCTCTGGCTGCAAAGAGTAACAATAGGACTATTTAAGCTGCTGCTTTGAACATTCAGCATTGAAAAGTTCAAGCCACTGAAAACCTTTACTTCAGAAATAAAAAGCTGAGCTGGCTTGATGTATCCTGCTAAAACACAAGGAAAGCTACAAGTTTCAAGGATTTAAGATGGCAGACTGTCAAGTCAAAGAAAAATAATGATATTTTGCCATTGTTCCAACCTGAAGAAAGTAGTAGCCTCCCCCCCGGCTCCTTGGTATGGTTTCATAATGAGCAAAATGCAGGATAACTGATGTTTTGCCAGTTTCTTCCCAAGCAGCTACACATTGAGAAATTAAGTTCAAAAATACTGTTCCAAGACATCTTGAACAGTGGGCTATGTCCTTGTAGCCCCTTACTTTGGTGATCAAAAAGGACAGTGTTAGGGCTACATCTGTTCACATTGGATTAGAAAATACCCATTTCTTTCCTGTTCAGAAAATCTAAAACTTAGGAAGCAGACAAGCCATCAATGGAAGAACAGAACATGAACATCACAGAATCAAAAAGAGAGACAATCATTTCTGAAGTGGTCCTTTCCATGTACTTGCACAACAGTCTGTATTAATTCCAAGTAAAGAAACCTTCAAATAATTTAGGCACTATACCGATGGGCACTCATCACAACATGTAAATCCATACAAGCAGCATTAAACCAAAGCAGTTTCCTTTACATGACATCCACATACCCTAAGCAGGCAACTCATAACTTCATCTAATAATTTGAAAAAAATATAAGAAAATGCATTAAAATTAGCAAAGTAAGATACCTGCTACAGAAGAGGTGATTTGGTGTAATAATGTTTTCTGTACTGCTCTGCTTACTTCTGCTCAAACAGAAGCTGCCAATACCCTTTTTTTACATTTCTGTGTGCAGAGTAAATTGTTCCAGTCAGTGTTCAAGTTAAGTACAGCAGCCCTCTTGATGACCTCTGTAAAAGCTGTAAGTACTCCGAGAAGTTTGGGAGCTCTCCACTAGAAGGGTAGTAGAATTTTTTTTACACCTAATAAAGATTATGCCTTCTCTGTAAAGTTCTGAAATATAAACAGGTCTTAAATTGACACAAAGAGTGATCTAATGGTTATTTGTACTTATTTTTTGGGAGATCTGAGTAAAGAAAAAGCACACCTTAACAGCTATGCCTCACAAAAAGCAAAGGAAATTGGAAGCAAAGTTGAAAAGATGAGTCAAATCACATCCCACATCCTTGACTAGCTCAGTAGAAACATCCAATTTAAGATATTTTGTAAACAGAGCATTTCATTCAGTTGCAAATGGTCTATTTTGCAAACAGTTCTTCTGCTCTGGGATCAATTTATACTGGTTTAAGAGTCCTATTCCTTCTCACTACATTTTTCAAAACCTCAACAGCCTGCCTCATGCCTCTTCTTCACCACTGTACCCTTGTTCCCCACAGAGCTCTTCCCATGCACACAGTCACTTCCCATGAAGTGACTTCCCACCTGACCATTCAAAAGATCATATTCTCCAATACAAACCAGTTGGCTGCCACCTCTCAAACCAATTTTAAAAATGTTATACTTGCCTTTATGTAGTGATGTATCTACAATGGTGACTACAAAGGAAGAAGCATTATGTATTACTATTCACGCAATTAGCAAGACATAAAAAGCAGCTACCCCTTTTTTCAAATTTGAGTGAAATGTACCTAACAGTTCAAAAGTTTCTAGAACCACAACAAATGAGAAAAATCTCACTGAGGTGTTATGGAGAGCACCTGTACATTTTGCTCGCTGCTAATACTACTGGAGCAAAGGACTTGATCCTAACCATGTCACACATACACACACGCAGGAAAATCCAGCAAAACTCCACAACTAAAAACGAGATTGTCTTTGTAGGACCATAAATTACTCGAAATATTTCAAAATATGAAACATTTAATAGTAAATTGTAGTTCAACTATACAGTGATCTCCACATATTCACGGCTCACATATCGACAGATTCAATTAACCGCGGTTGGATTTTCAGTGAGTTGTGAGACCACGCATATGCGCGGAATGTCCCGGATCCCGGATTTTGTGGCCAGGAAGCACCAAAGGGCACTTCCTCTGCTTTAATGAGGTGCTACAGTGCAAGCCACATTCCCAGGACCACCCCTCCAGACCTTATTAGTGGAGGGTGTGTGGCCACAGGCGGGGAGTAGTTGAATATTCATGGGTTCGGTATCTTCACGGATTTCATAACTCGCGGGACCTGCCCAGACCCGACCCCCAGCGAATTCCAGGGGATCACTGTATTAATGGATCACTTGGAAACTGATCAAACTCCCCTGCACCACTGCAATACTGGAGAGAGATTAAACTTCGAGCTATCGGGGAGATAATTGTTGGACCAGCCTGGTATCATATCCATCTGCAACTATACTCTACAGCAAGGAGAAGGTGGCCTGGGACGGACAGTTCCAATAGCATCCACAAACTTATCAAGTGACCTTCATAATGCCTTAACTCCCAACTTACATTCTTTCACGGCAGAAGTTTGGCACATAAACTCTGCCACTCCAGCACTACTGGAAGTCTTAGATGAGTTTCTGTATAAAGTATGCTTTCATAAAATAGAAGCATATTTGAATAACCGCAGAACTAGACCAGGGGATTTAATCTGCAAAGCACTTGGCTAGCAAGGAGTTAAAATCCTGCATTAGACTAACCCCACAGCTGCTGTCAGCAGTCAGGCTTGTCAAGAGAAGCTCTGGGCTGTCTTGACAAGACTAATTGGCAGCAAGCACCTGGTTCCCCAGGCTGGGCCCGGGTAGGTAAAAGAACATAAACCCTGCAAAAAAGAAGGAGCAGCACCTGGAGGGCTGCCAGTAGGTCTAGCCTGTTTCATGTTTTCACTTTGATCCACAGGCAACTTTATCCCAGACTGTACCCAGTTAGAGCTATCAGAAACATTTTTCTGCAACTTTCCAGCTGAGGGAAACCTGTGCTTTATGCTTCTGTACCTACAAGTTCTGCCACTGAGCACCCACCAAGACTTGCTGTGCTTGCTGCGGTGTTGCAGCACAGCCAGCTGCAACATGCAACGCTATTACTAAATTGCAGTGGAATTGAAATTTTGGTTTTCAAACGACAACAAAATTTGCTTAAAGGTGTTCCTGTAACTTTAAAATTATAGACTAACATGCCAGAAAATCAAAACTAAGACTGTCCCTGTCCTGTATATTTTGTATATTTAACACAAAGCATGTTCAATGACAGCTTATGAAATATTGCAAATTACAGTGCATCTTAAAGAGTAAAAAAAAAAAAACCCTGAAAAATCCCCAACATTCTGGAAACTAGCAAGGAGCAGGATGTAAAAGGAACCCTGAGTGGGACTTCTGGAAAAGTGAAAACACACTTCAAACATATTTTGACCTCTGCTAAGAACCACGAATCTCAGTGAATGTGAAGCTTTCTGTAATTCTGCCCTTGGGGTTTTCTATCGCACTGTTAAAACTCATGTAAAAAAACCTTAAAGCATTAGCCTTGCAAGTTCAGCCCCTGTAGTAAGGAGATCTTTTCAGGCGTAAGCGACAAAAACCCAAATAAACTCCTTTAATAGTTCAGCAGAGTTTATATTACTCAACCAACCAGTGTCTAATTATACACACACATAGATAAAAATTAATATATATAGCATTAATATACCTCAGGGGGGGTTGTACAAGATAGTGTAAGCATAGACATTAAAAAGACAGAACCAAACTTCTCCAAAGCAAAGTGCTCAGCAAATACTTTCACTATGCCTCTGCCAAGTTCCATGTTTTAGGCGTTTTACTCTTAGCTTGCTAGTCAAGAATTCCAACAATGCGCAGTAGCATGAACATTTCCACATCTTAAAACCCTGGAAATTTAGAAGTGGACTTGCACAGACTCAGTATGAAAGACATTTCAATCAGTAAGTATTAATGCAGAATGATGGTGTTTGGGAAAACAAGAGATTGTAATGGAACCACTTGTTGGTCAAGTTACTGGCGTCACTGGATCAAACTCACCCTAAGAGCCACAGAATGTGCTGCTCTGGTTGTATTTGGACACATTATATAAACAATTGCAACATTCTTCTAACTGGTAGTGACGCTAAATAGTCCCAATACAATGATCCATGAGCAATCTTTAAAAAGAACAGACTCGGGGCAATGAGATTATAAATTCCTATGTTTAGAGTTACTGCTCTAGCAATAACAAAAAAATACTTCTTTGTGTGACAGCACAATGAAGGATCCAGCCCTTTACAACACCTGCTCTCCATTTGTACTCAAAGAAAACTAATGAGTAAATCTAGAGGTTCTCTACTCTAGAGCAGGGAACCTTCAGTGTTTTTAAATTTAAAATATAAAAAAACAAACAAAAAAACCCCAAACACCACCACCTCCCAACACACCCACACTACACTTTCCTTGTACCATGCAAAACAGGAATGCCCATTCAAAAGATTATTAGATTATTAGATTATTCCATTACTGTCTTACCTTTATGGAGCTAGATCCTATTGCATACTAAGATGAAATGGGAGAGTAAGATTGTCACAGCATGGCTACATCTTTCCTCTTGACCCTACATAATGCAATCAGTTACATCAAAACTATTGGAATGAAATGCTTATTCTAGCAAAGCATGTTAAGTGAGGCCCCAAAGAATGAGATTTTATTTGAGAAAAATATGTGTTTGGTTAGCTCCTAAATTCTTCTGAAAATAAAATATATAAATGCTTTTGTCTTTTGAAGTGACCTATCCAATCCAAAAGCTGAATCCAGGTGTCACTAAGGATTGTTGCACCAAGACCTAGTCATAGCTCAATAACCCAGCGGTTAGCTAATGTGCATTCCTACTGATCAACAGAAAAAAGACAACTCGCCAACTTGTGATACCACTCCAATACCCACACACCCCACTATTGGAAAGCTGTCAGGACTCCTATCTGTCCTGGATAAATGCAAGTTAAAGGCTGCAGGAACTCCAAGACAACACAGCAAAGGAACAGACTAGAAAAATGTATTGTCACAACAGCATTACCAGCTGCATGGGACTAATAAAACTCTTTTGCCTTTAATCAGATTTATGAAAGCAAAGATTCAATTTAATGAATGGCTTACCCGGCTTGAGCAGGGAGGTTGGACTAGATTACCCACCGTGGTCCCTTCCCAACCTTGCCCATTCTGGGATTCCATAATGGTTTAAAAGACTGCATTTCACACAGAAAGTCTGCAGCACCATATAAAACTGAGCAAACCTAAGTCAGATGATGATTGCTGAGTGATGAACCTGTAGGTATTTAAGAAAGAACAAAACACAACCGCCAAAACCCACACACAAACCCAAACAATTTCCAAAGTGCACCAGAGACAAAGGGAGTGATTGATACTATTTCACCATATCAATTTGATATGATAATTTACCATCCCAGGCACGAAAGGAACAGAAGAGCACAGTTCTTTCTAGGTTGTTTCTCATAACAGAATTTAGTCATAGATAGGACATCCTAAGGGTGACAGTCCGATAACCAACCTCCCATTGCTTTGCTGTTACTAGAAGGGATATTCTTGCTGCCCACCCATTCCTTTGCATCAGTTACAACATTTATCTGACCTCCATCATCACCATAAATTAATTAATGGAAGTACCAGACAGACAAACAGCACGTCAGCTAGGAAAACGAAGCCAGAAGAGACAAGTGACGCTTGAGGGTGGGAGAATCTCCTGGGTCTTAGGAAAAGAGAGACAGGGAGATGAACCACGTCTACCATTAGCGGTGAGCTGTTAACACTGGTTTAGGCACTTCTGTCAAACTCCTTAATATTAACTCAGATTCTCTTTATATTCAGAAACTGATTTAATCTTTCATTCAATAAAACACAAGTCATAAGTGTGCAGCAAACAGATAAAATGGAGCTCTGAGACTCAGACTCATCCAGAAAAACACTGTACACTTCAGAAGACCTTGGAACAGTAACACTGTTAACAGGAAAAATTAGTAACAAAAATACCATAACTATTAATCATAATTTTTTTTTTAAAAGATGGATCAACCATTACTTAAAATACCAGACATTTTCTGGTATTTTCATAAATATTTTCAAGACAGAGACAACCTGTTCAATAAATGATTTCAGGAAGCTGTGATCCTTAAGCATCCTCTGAGATGAAAAAGAATTTCATTCTTGATGTGGAAAAAAAAAAAAAAAGTCATTATGAGACGTGGCAGTTTCCACATCTAGCTACTGTCACACAGTGCTCCGGACTTCCTGATGGAAAATACGCCTGGTGATCACAAGAATTCCAAATCCTCATTCATGGGTGGAAACTAAGAAATTTTCTTGAGATGCCCATGATTCGTCACAGCTTGAGCACACTCCAAACCATTATATAAAACTGAACAGTCTGAGTAACTAAAACCAGTTGTGCAACCTCAAACTCTTCTGCTACAGATGGGCAGCAGTTTGCCACTCGGATTGGGGAAGGGAACCAGGGGAAAGGGGAAAAACCAGGGAACGCTGTCCTGTGATCCGAGTGCGCATAAGGCTACAAACTGCTGATAGCACTGGCATCAGTGGCACATAGACATACAAAATTAACCTGCAGATAACTTAAAATCTCCCATGATCTGAATAGTACTTATTTACCTTCACAAGAGTTCTGATAATCTGCCACAGTGGAACATCTTTGAGAAAAATCTGTCTGTTCACTCCTATACCGAACAAACATGGAAAAGGAAGTCTTACTCCACCAGTTACTAACAGTTCACACTGCTACAGGGGCTCTGATGCTCATTCAGAGAAAGGACAGCAGTGAAATTCACTGAGGTTTCTCCCATACTGCTTCAAGTGTCTACATAATTGATGTGGATTTTTGCTACAGGGGAAATGCATTTTAGAAAAGATACTTTCAGCTGTACATTGTCAATGGGCAAGGTCATCTTTCTTAAGTTTGAATGAATTTCTTTGCTGTTTTTGAAGTGGCTCAATCTACTTGGTGGCCTTAGTCTTCCCATTTTAGTACAGTGGTGAGTGCCCCCACCTCTCACACAGGAGACCAGGGGTTCGATTCCCACCAGGGAGGCAGTCGTGCCATTTAGGAGTTGGACTTGATGATCCTTGTGGGTCCCTTCCAACTCAGAATATTTTGTTGTTCCTCCCAACAAAGGTACATGCTTCTGAAAACATTTTTTCCTTTTTTAAAAAATTATTTATTACCATCAGCTAATGCTTCCCAATATCAGACCATATGCAATGGCTTTCTGTAGCTTTCTGATTTGGTCTGAATTTCATAGGCTGGGTAGCTAAAATCGTTCTTCAAAGTTGAAACTGTTGTAGAAAAAATGTCCAAAAAATTACTTTTTTTTTATCTACAAAAGTCCCACCTCCTCATCTTATAAATTTAGGAAGTGTGGACTTTGCATGGAACATCTTCTGCCACCCTTAAAGAAGCTCAGCCAAATTTGGTCCAGTTTGGAACTCCAGTGTTGGTAGGAGTCTGAAGGTATTGGGGAGCTGAAGGGACAGGAAATGAGCAATGAGTGCACGATTCTGAAGCCGACATGTGCCAGGACTGTCTCGGATTTCCCACCTGGCTCTGTGCCAATAAGGCCTCCCTCAGCTCCCTAATTAACTTGGGACAATTTGGTTCCCAGGCTCTGCACAGCTTATTGCAGTCCAGAGATGAACTTGAAAGAAAGATCCTGCTGAGCATACACAGTGCTGACAGTCTCCAGGGAAAACCACAAAAAACCCAATCAAACAAAAACCAAACAAAGAATACTAAACAAAAAAACCCAAAATCACTGCCACATCCAGATCACAAATTTTCAAAAAGAGAATTGGCTCGATTTTGACAGATTTTCATGTAAAATTAAAACAATACAGCTCAGTGGGTAGCTGCCCACTGACAAATTTCAAGTAGATGTTCCAGTTCAGAGGTGCACTACAATATTTCAAAGAAGAGACTAACATAAAAAATGGTACAATCATTCCAGTTTTGTTTATGAAAACAGATGAAGAATTTTGGCTGAAAGCTTTAAACAAAATTAAACTCAAGGCAAAGAATAGGCATAAAGTATTTCAGCCCAGAAGATTAGAGACCAGGAAAGTTACAAATGACTGAATATACCATCTCTTAATTTTTCTAACACTTCCTATTATCTATGGAAGAAACAGATGAAAGAGGAACACCAATGGGAACAATGACTCATGTGTGAACTCCCATTCTCACTTAAGCAACAATGCACTTCCCTACAGAAGTTACAGCTGTGCAAGAAAACAGGATACTTTGTCAATGATACAGCATCAAAACCATTCCGATTGTCTATTAGGAGTCTGCAAACTGATGGATGAACAACTAGACACACTCTGAGTTATCTGTGTAATGGCCAATGTCAGGTCCAGAGACATGACAGAGCAGGATGATCCAGCAAACACAAATAAAACCTTCTTCCTTTCTAAAAATTATTTGTTTACTCATTGAGATTAGGTAAAATTAACACCATGCCATCTTGTTTTCTCCAGAAAACATTTGAAAGCAAATTAGTGTGACTTTTGCAAGCCTCAGAGGTATTATACTGAACTGGAAGATTTCAGAGCCTTGATGCTGTACAATGGCATGCTCCATCCTAGGAGTACCAGGTGGAGGCAGCAAACAAGTGAAACAACACGAACATACACAGATGACAATATTATCAAGTTAATACTGACAACAGAGGAGTTTTATACCCACAGTAAGCAGGAGCTAAAGTCTGTAAGAACCCGATAAGATCCCTCAAAGAGTCTGAAGAGGGAAAAACCCCACCTCAACCATAAGAAAATACAGCGACCAGAAGAGGTTTTTCTTCACTCTTCCCTCTTCCAAGCAGTCCTGGACATTCTACTTAAATTAAAAAAATGTCGAAATAAACTCAGAAAGAGCCATGACCACTAACTCCTAACATGCAGTTACCACCCTTGAACTCCCACTCTGGGCAATTTCAAGCTATTTGAAGGATCATGAGAAGAGCACTACACCCAGTCTAAAAATTGAAACAGAAATAGTGCTAGGCTTGATAGGAAGTTTTACCTTGGTCTAAATACTGGTTGGTAGTGTGGGGGAATTTTTTTTTAGTCTGCTTGTTTTAAATAGACTGTTTCAGTTGAGAGGGAGTAACAACGGTCATCTAGTCAAATGCCTGATCAATTCAGGGCTGACCAAGTGAAAATACATTGTTAAGGGCATTAGCCAAATGCCTCTGAAACACTGACAAGTTTGGGGCACCGACCACCTCTCTAGGGTGCCTTTTCCACCCTTTGAAGAGATGATTCCTAATCTCCAGTCTGAACCTGCCCTGGAGAAGCTTTGATCCATTCCCACACATCCTATTCTGTATCCCAATGAGAAAAGTTCAGCACCTTCCGCCCCACTTCCCCTCCACGGGGAGCTGTAGAGCGTAGTGAGGTCACCCTTCAGCCTCCTTTTCTCCAAACTACACACTCCTTCCAACCCTTCCCTGCACCAGCTTTGTTACCTTCCTCTGGATGCGTTCAAGGACATTAACCTGTTCCCTCAACAGATTTGCCCCACAACAGATTTCCATAGTCATACGTCCTTTCTACCTGACAAGAGGGGAGAAAGATGCAAGAGCAGAGATGACTGTTTCACCAGGCTGGCACTATGTTACAGCCCAGGGATCACACACAGGTTTGGTGTCACAACCACCTATGTTTCTCCCACATGTTACAAGCTCCACTCAGCAGAGTCCACACACACGCACAACTCCACTGCCCTCCCTTTATCCTTCACTCCTTTCCTGCTCCCCCTCACCAAGGGGGCTCAAGTCTACTTTTTCTGTGCACTCCCATATGAGTGGAGTGCACAAATATACAGTTTAATCTATCTACTTTATTCCTGCACACATAGGACAGGTATGTTTGTGCAAAGACTTTTTAGTAGCAATTTTCTACATTATCTGAGCCCCAGGCTAAGCTCCTGCACAGAGGCATTTAACTCCTTTGCTGCCTTGAATGTTGAAGTACAATCATTTCCCTTTAGAGCTAAATACATAGTTCAGCTCCAAAATTAGTAAAAAGATAAAATACACATACAAAGCTAAATGAGCAGCAAACAAGGATCGGGAGCACTGGATTTAGCTATACTTAAGGGATTTACAAATGCTGCTGTACTGATAGGCCCACCTAGAGAGATTTTGTAACAGAGAGGTACCTTTGTACATTCACATTCTTTTCCTGATTTGGCTTTCGTCACTGTCCCACATCGAAGTCCAGAATTTTTTCCTACGCATCTCTATTCGTACTCCCACCACAACTCCTGCTCTACACAAATCATAAGGGTTTCCTGCAGCAAAGGCCAAGTTTTCCATGTTAATAACAAGCTCAGCTATGCTTGCAAAATGTTTCTCTCTGGATCATTCCTTTTACCAGTACCATGATGTATTTATAAAAGAAAAGAACACTCTGAGCATTAGGAAAACTTGCAGTGATTAATGAAACCGCAGAACTAAACATCTTTCAGAAGGGAGGCATCAGCTGAGTACTATCACACGCTATTGAATGACTAAAGTACGTCATCCTGAGGCCTCAGAGCACCACTGTTGCCTCTTCAGCCTCTTCAGGACACTAAAGGAATGCACACAAACTAGCAAGGCAGAAGAGAAGAAATTCTGTTAGGTATGTCATCCATGAGGTCAGCATATTCTTAAATCAACAACTGCTAACTTACTGTCCTCTCTGAATTCACAGCAACTTGAAAAAGACAAGGGTACCATGCTTTAGGGATGACAACCTTACTTTAGCAGGAAGTCGGAGGAAGTAACGTTTAAAAATGTATCAACATTGACTTGTTTCTAAGAGTCAAAAATAAAACTTCCAGGGAATTGGTAGCTATTTTACAGGTAAGCTGCATCCCAATAACCTTCTCACTAAACTAAATCAGTTTTATACTACTTTAGGCAACAGCTCACACTACATCCATGAATTACCTAGGTAACAGAGTTTTGAAAACCTTACTAGCACCTTCTCCTATGTTTGCCTTTGGCAAAAACCCCTTTTTTGACTCATTTTTACATTCAATTAATCCACAGTCACATTCTTCATAGAGAGACTTCTGGAAAAACTCAACTTGCTGGAAACAGTAACTGGAATTACTGACCCTCTTCGAGTCAGCCAAAATTAAATTGCAAAGTATAATTTTTGGCATCGGATCCATAACTTAATACATAGTACAAAGAACAGCAAGTCTATGAGCAACAGAAGAAACCAAGCCCAGCAATTGTGAGAGACTCAGAAAATGAGATACAAGCAGTAAGTGTAGAGAGGAAAAGTGAGAATGGACCCTGAACAGCCTTTTTCTAGATCTGTACTGCATAACAAAACTACTGCTTTGCTCATCTTTCTGGTATTTAACTTCTGCCAAACAAAGCACTAATATTAAAAAGGAGGAATATAATTTTATTAAAGTTCACGGTAGAAAACAAATCATGAACTGTAACTGTATGGCATTTTATCTCCTTGCATAACACCACTCTGCTTTCACTAGAATTTTCAGGTTTGTTTTACCCACTGCTCACCAGGATTATAAGGAAAGGAAGACCAAAATTACTAGTGTCTCTATTTCTCAGGAAAACAAGAAACGCTATTGCAGGTGTCCCATTAAGAAGCCTGTGTGAAATTATATATGCCTCTGTCAATGAAACTGGTAAATCAAGATTCTTTTCATTTATAAGAGGCTTTAAAGCAAGCACAGGGATGACATATTCCTTCACCATGCATAGGTACACCATTATTATGCCATGTTAAGTTCAGTAGCGTTGAGACAACTGGCTTATCTTATATATTGACACTATTGACTACAGTTGAAAAAATCTGGAATTCACAGGATATGTAGATATTTTGCAGGTTTTGTTTCTACTGATTCATAGTCAAAATAAGGGAATTATTTGCATAACTGAAACAAAATGTGATTTTATAACATGGTAATTTTTGAGCCTCTAAGCAAGAACTTATGACTAACACCCAAGTAATTTCTATCTTAAAAACCATTCATAAATTAAGCCGAAGATTTGCAGGTAGTCATATCTATTGTCATCCATGATACTCCAGGAGAATATTTTCTACCCAAATAAACCCTGTTGATGAAGACAGGGCTGTAAAAATCCTGTTGAGCTCACTACCAACAAGGATTTCCAAACACCACTTAAATATAGATAGCCATAAAGAGACAACTGAAGTTACATTACTGTGCAATTTTTTTTTTCAAATTCTTAAAATTTTGAACAAAAGTAGTTGTGGAAAAAACCTAAACAGTAGTCACCAAAACAATACAACGATGCCAGGAAGGGACAAACCAAACAACACACAAAGCAAGGAGATTTCAAGCTTCCAGGCCACTGAAGAATTAGCCCCTCAAAGCCCCTTCTGAGCTAGTCCTGAAAACAAGAGGAAGTTTAATCAACAAAAAGTCAGTTTTGCCTGAATTATATAGAGTTATAGAACAAACTGTTGTTCCAAAACCAGGGACATACTGAATCTAAGGCCAAACCTTAATCTAAAACGCAAGTTTCAGACAATAATTGCTGTGTTGGTCTGGACCTTAAGGCCCCTACCTTCATGTATTCTGTTCAAAACTATTACACAAATATCAAAATAGAAAATTTATTCAATGTAGTGGTCATCAGTCACCCACATAAGCAACTCTGAGCTCCAGATGAGTGTAATTACTTGATAGTTTTGAATGTTAGTCACATTTGTTCTGACAAAAACATGCAAAATTCCTTAGCAGACACTTCACTCCCAAAGGAGTTTGAGAGAACAAAACAATGTCATATGCACACAGAGACTAACAGTTCTACTGATAAAAATGCTAAATCCTTAAACAGATGCTTTAAACCCCCAGGAATTTGAGAGCACAGAACTAAATCATCAGCACATGCGAATTCACACTGGTCAACACAGACTCTTGTGGCAAAGCAGCTTTCTCACTTCTTAGAGCACAACTCTTTCAGCACTATAAAAACTAAAAATTCTGACCAACTCCCAAATTTTACCCTTTTAGTTCCAGTAAAGGGAAAACAGGAGATTAACAAGTCAAGTGAATAGGGATTAAAAAAAAAATTTAAAAAAATCAGTATTTCTAGAACAGAGCACATTATGTTAGGCATCCAGTATAAAGGTAGATTTTTTTGCAAAAGCCCATTTCAAACACTCTCTTCTGAAGAGAACTAAGTTAACAAAAGAAACAAAGTCATAACCAAATCTGGGACAGAATTTTGTTAATTGCCAAACCAGGCTATAGGCTAATCATGTCAGCAAATACTAACAGGGAGACGACATGCTCCTGAAATACAGGAATGGGATGTAACATAAGAATAGCCCTGACCATCACAGAATACATCCAGTAAAAGACCTGTCCAGCCAATACACAGTCCTCAGCAGAGGATACAAGAATGGGTGAACAGTTTATTAACATATTCCTGATACCCTCTCCCAGAATCAGTACTTTGCAGCTCAGAGTTTCAAACACAGAAGTAGAGCCTTTGCATTCTCCAAGCTTATACCACCAGTAATTGTCATCTCACAATCAAATTATTACACGTAATTTGTCCTACATCTGTAAGAACCGAAGGTCCTGTTGCCAAATCACTTTCTTCCATAAACAAAGTGTCCAGATCTTAAGGACAAAAACCATGAAGAATTTCTTCAGTGGATAAAGCACAGACATTTCTGAGGCCTGATAATGAAACTTTAAATCCAATTTATATTCCAATCTACCACCATTATAACAATCTGCATTAAGACCTCAATGTACCATTAAGAAATAAAATTAAAATGAAATCAAAGCAGATAATGTTTGTTGCCGAAGTTTCAAATAATGTCAAATGTCCAAATGAGTTAAGCCACTGGCATGAACTTGCAGAGATACTCGGTGAGATCCTGGTAATAAAAACTCTGCTCACCAAATTCAAGAGGCTTTTCTTCCATCAAGAGTGTGGCCAGATGAGACACACTTAAGAGAGAACACATCACTGTTGTCTGGAGGGACAACACACCACCATTACCTGTCTATACCCCCACATCTCAGGCCAACACTAGCACTCAGAGTTGGCCTCCCTAAACAACCCATTACCAAATAACCCAGAGAAGAAAAGAAATGAGAACATTGTGGATTAAATAAGCCGGCTGAATGAAAACTGAGAAACTGTGTCAGAGAATCTGGGGACTCCAAGTGCATAATAAAGCAGGTGCAATTGAAGACAGGTCAAATAGGAGCTTTATTAACTATGGTCACACTGACAGCATCTTTCCTGGTTCTCTGTCAAATGATTACAGAGACCCAACCTATATACTGTTTCAGGAAAAAAGCTAGGAAAAGCAATCCTTTCAATGTTAACAAGGCCAGATACCCACACCTGGGAGGGATAGACTCCTAAAGTCTGCTGCTAAGCACCCACAATTCTAAGGAGGACTCCAGCAGTAAATAATGCGACAATACGGAGCGATGGCTCTCGGTGGAGCCCACAGGAGTGGCACACCCACCACCAGGTATTACTCTGGTTCCAAAGTGCAAGATGGAAACAACCACAGACTGCTCTAGCTCTTTGTTGAAAGGAATGTTCTTTCAGTAAAGATAAGATTGAGAGGGCTGGCTAAGAGGTTAACCGCTAAAAACTTTACCACCACAACTGTTTGACACTTGAAAATACAGTTATTTTCCTCTTCCAAGCCACAAGTAAGACAAAGAATAAGAAATTGTACCTACCAAGTCTAAATACTGTACTGCAAGGCACAACTGAATAGAAATTTTAACTCACTGAGCAAATTTTAAATTTTAAATGTGCATTTTGATAAAACTGGTGGGTTAGCTACTCATCCAGCACATCTGAAGTAATAGGCTACAAAACAATTCTAAAATGCTTTCTGTGTATTTCTATCCAAGTGAAATTTAACAAGTATTTAAAAAATAACACTTAACTCACCATTCCTCAACAGAAATGTGAAAATTGAAGGCTTAAAACAAAGCATCATCTAAGCAGTGTGTTTAACCAAATCTATCACACAAAGATATAGGAACTCAAGATTAAAGATAATTTACAGTCTAAAATTCATTTACTTTATCCCTATGCTATTTCAAAAGAATTAAGAGATCTCTCAATGTATTAGTGGAATTACTAAAGCGCCTCTTTCTTTGCAGATGCCAAATGTAAAAGCTCCCCCCCCACCCTGAGAGTTTAGTCATAGGTACTTCTTTCATGAGCGATTCAGTCAGTAAATCAGGCTCTGCTTTCCAGGTCTTACTGCAAAACCAAAAACTCAAGGTAAAGAGGGAGAGTAAATCGTTAGATATAAAAGCAGATGACGCTAAGCAGACAAAATCTAAGGTATCAGAGCTGAGAGACATCTCGCAGATGGAAGTTTGGTGTTCAAGTTCTTTTCAAGAAACAGGGTTTTTGCAGGTCTGCCCTATTAAACATGCCCACCTTTAGCTAGCCAAGCTTCATGAAGGAAATTAAGCCAAACTGGCATAAGCAATCACTACGAGCTAAATTTTTGTTAATTTTTTTTAAAGGCCAAAAAGTCTAAGATATCATCTAGAATCAGTTTTTATCACAATCTTGATCAAGCCTAATTCATTCAACTGCAGTCCTTGTGTCTCTGCTAGCCTAACGGGAATATTATGCAGTGAGTGCCAGACATTTTTTATCCCAGAATTACAATTCTTAATCCTATGATTGACATTTGGGTCTTGAGTAATGAGGCCCAAGTTATTTCACCTGGGAGTCAGGCTGACTGTTGAATTACTATCAGAATTCATTCTGCTGAGGAAGAACTAAAATGTTATCAGAATTGTTACTGCAGAAAAACTATTTTCAATTGCCTCTACCCTACTTAAATTTTTATGCAATTTTTCAAATTTCACCTCTGTAAATGTACTCCAACCAGAAACCACTGATGCACTTACAAACACTGTAAGAGTTTCTGCCTGTAAGGAACTGGTGTTCACCATGAGTGTTGAGATGTATCACAATACAACAGTCTCTTAAGGTGCATCTTCAACAACAATGAAAGTATTTGCTATAAAAACCTTGAGTTTCCATGGAGTACTTAAGGTCTGCACTGAAACTGTTCTTATTCTGCTGCGGCAAAAAGAAAATGTCTTTGATTCTTCAACTACTGTAAAGACCCGAACTTTCACAAGAAAGGACAACTGCCTTCAATACTTCAGCTGATAACACAGTACATAATCAAGCCATATCTGGCTAGACATGAACACACTGTATGTGGCTACACAAAGAAAATACTTCAGTCCTCAAGAAGCATTACTTATCTGGGCCAGCCTCCATCTCCCTCCACCTTATCCCAATCTTTCAAAGATAGGCTTTAAACATTTTGCAGCTGTCCAACATTAAAGCTGAAGAATTCAACAACCACTGCTTTGTAAAAGCACAGGGTGAAAAGCAACTACCAAGTTGTCCAAGAGTTCAGGATCCATTACAGAGCTAGAAGAGATTCCTGACTGCAAACTTCTTCTGCAAAACCTGGATTAGGTCCTGAGAGCAAATAAACCTGTAAAATTATTCTTTCTTCCTTCCAGATAATTCTTCAAGTGAGTTCCTACCACATCAACTAGTGCAGACTATGCATAACTGCATTGAGTTTTAGCCAACCTCTCTCACAGCCAAAAATATCAACCACCACCACTGCACACATTTTCTTACTGAGATTTTCAGAAGGTCTGCATAATCTTATAACCACGAAGTTAGTGAGCCATTTCATATTTCTTGAAACTAAACTGCACATTAGATGATTCACCAATTAGTGTATTCATGGAGCTTTAAAAACCAATCAAAATTTCACTTTTGTTGAAAAATTTAACAGAAGCGTCCAGCTGTATGCATGGAGAGAGCATGTGGGCTCTTCTCCTTTATTTAACTTAACTAACAGCTACGTTAGCTGGTGAAAAATATTCAGTGTGTCAAAGTTAATTTATCAAGCTGACAAAGTATAAGGGCTCCAGAAGGTATAGCATACATTTACTAAATTTTAAATACAGCATTTTAACTAGATATAGCTCAAAGATTAAAATAAGCTGTCCAACAACCAAACCACATAAACATGTAACACTTCAGGACACTTCTTATTTAATGAAGAAATTGCATGTTTGTTTTAAAGTAATTCATAGGTCAACACATCAGAAAAGTTGATAATCCTTCAGACCCCAAACCTCATAAATCAAAATGCATTTTCTTAAATCCAATAGGAAGCTCTGGAAGACAGAAGATTTGTCAGTGCAGTGCAGCCCACGATCAGATGGAGGGGAGGCTCTGCACATTGCACAACACAACCAAACCCTGCACCTTACTGAAGCCTCTAGGCATAAATACCACAACATGGAACTAAGTGCTGAATTCCCCCTCCGGTTGAAGAAACTAGGAAGTACAGCCCTTGGGGAAACAAGAGGCAAGGAAATCAACCTAAAATAGGCAGCTGGTTAAGAATTACTTAGCTAGTCAACCTATTCTCCAGTATTTTAGAATAAGAATCGATATTTTCTGAGTTCATGATAGAGCCCTTATAGCAAATGTTCTTTCATTCTACAAAGTCAGGGACATACAATTTAGTAAACAAAAAAGTAAAAAAGTATCCTGCTTAGATTTTACAGTGCTTGTCACTACTTGTAGCAGTAAATCAAACACCACCACTTCAACTGAATCCTAAGAACAGATAAACCTACTGTATGAAAGTTACATAGATTGATCTGAATCCATGAGATAATACCAAAAATTGAGCTATTTCACAACAGGTTATCACGGGACAAGCGGTTTACAACTATTAATAGTAACCAGCGCTATGGTTTGATTGGACTAAAACACATCTCTTAATATTAAGCATAAAAACGAGACCAAAAGTTGCACACTACACCACCTTGGGTGTAGCATGCATCATGGAAACATGTGTCCATAGTCCATCATGGAAACATGTGCGTTGCCGCATCCAATTCCATGAACAGCCACTCATCTCTCTAGAACTGCTGCAGAGTGACAGGTTTTGCGTGTTTCAAAGAAGCTTTAAAAAGACCCTTTCTGCTAAAACACAGTAGATTTCTAATCCTTTCCATCTGCTCTCTTTCTTAGATGTACCTGTCATCATTAAAAGAGCAATAGAAGAGAAACTCTAGATATTCCTCCAAGGACTAACCCAGTCCTTTTTCCAAAGCTCTCTATATGAAGTCATGTCAAGCTATTGCTACCCAGCTCTCTCACCTCACTGGTGGTTTGTTTTGCTAACGCAATTCTGAAACCAGAGCAGATGGAGGATACTTAGACCAACTGGAAAACCACAATAGATTTCACCGGTTCAGTCCACTAGGACTCAAAATTTTTCTGGTTTATCTTTTTTGCAGTTTGCTTCGCACTGACAAAGAACTCACCCTAGAAGTACAGGCAATTCCCTCTGCCATGCTTGCTCCTACAAAAATGTAAAGAATTAATTTGTTCTGACAGAGACTCTATTGCTAAGCCTATTGCTTCGATAGCAGGTCCACATGAGTATCTTGGTTTACAGAGTGACAACTGAATGAAGTAGGAGGTTGCTAACTTGGAAACTTGCCTCCTTTCAAATGTCTCACTGTAGCAAACTCATCAGCTGGGGACACTCAAGGTAACGGGGGTTATGCTGGGGCTGAGAGCTGCATGGCACCTTCAGGAGGAAGCCTTTAATAGCACAAACCCGGGTGACACAAGGTCTCCAGGTGTGTGGACCGCACCTCAAGATTTCTATGGATGTAACAGTCCCAGAGCCTACTGGAATTAGCTCCAGCGAAAAAGCATCTTTGGTTTGCATGGTATGGCCAGGGATCACACCTCACATATGGTGCCACACATAGAACAAAATTTATAGTTTACAATCAGAAACATCGCAGAAAACGTCAAGAAGCTCTCAAGACAGGAGGCAGAAAAAGAATGAAACAAGCATTCTGTAAATATTCAGGGAATGGAAGCGTAACTGTTGTACATGCTGCGCTCGCAAGAATACAAGAGCAGATCGTACACAGCCCTGATGAACTGAACACATGAGAGACAGAAATGTATTCCACGGGATTGAGCTGCTGCGATTCAGTGCAACTACTGCAGCGCGTAGCTAACAACAGCAGCAGAAATAACCTGATTTACTGCTTCTGCAATTCCACGAAACCATTCATAACTCGAGCCAGACACTTCCAACTACCACTTCCAAACTTTCCCGGGCGCACACGAGGGAAGCGGCCCGATGCACCGGGGCAGGAGGGGTTAACAGGAGCTCCTGCGCCCCGAGGGTTCCTCCGTGGGGATTTCGCCAGAGCGATTTTGGCAGGGACAACCGAGCCACGGCAGACCCCCTGCCCCACCGCCGCGGCGGGGGCCGCCCGGGGCNGGAGCGACCGGACCGAGCCCCCTCCTTCCCTCCCTCCGCCCAATGGAAAATAGTTCCCCGGGCCCCGGAGCAGAGACACCGGGAGCGACACCCCGCCGGCCAATGAGAGCCGGCCTGGCCCCCCGCGGCGCCAATGGGAGCGGCGGGACGGCGGGGGCGGGGCATGGCCCAGCCAATCGGGGCGCGGCGTTCGCACCGACCCGCTAGGATGTCTCCGTAGCCTGGTCAATCCACCATCTTGGAGCCGGGCGCGATGCCCGGGCTAGGAAGGGGCTCGGAGCCCGGCGGCCATTTTGGGTCCGGGCGGAGTCACGTGGGGGGCGGTGGGAAGGGGCGGGGCAGCGGATCCGGCCCCTCCCATCGGCACAGGCGGTGCGGCCGCGGGAAACAGAGGGTCTCCTCCGCGCCGAGCCCTGAAGGCGGCCGGGTGCCGCGCTAAGCGATGGCTCCGTGTAGGCTGAGGGGAGCAGGGAATGCTCAGGTGTGGAGACCCTCGGAGACATGCGGGTGTTGTCGGGAAGGAGTAATGCCCCGATAGAAATGGTTTCCTCTGCCTTCCTCCGTAGGAAATGCACTGCTTGGCTGGCGTACGGGTGAAGTCACATCTGATCCCGTGGGGCAAAGGGGTCGCTCGATTGCCGGCATTCCAGGTGTCAGGGCACACACCGGGACACCACAGCACTGCAGCGCCGAGGGCGGGTGGCTCGGTGGGAAAACGTGGTTCGGGGTGGGTCTCAGAGGGACGGATCCGGGGGTGGTACCGCGCTGGGAGCCAACAGCACGGAGAGAACGGCGGGGACAGTTCCTGTGACATCTTTCTTGGTGACCCGTGAGGAGGAGATGGAGTGTGTGCCCAGCAATTCTGCAGGTGATGCTCCAGCAGGAACAGTGGAACGTTGGAGGACAGTGCTGCCGTTGGAAGGATCTGGAGGTGTTGGGGGAATGGCCTGACAGGAAGCCTCTGAGACTCAGGAGGGACAAATGCAGGGAAATTGAACAAGAGCCCTCTGCATCAGTGCAAGCTGGGCATTGGTGGGCTGGGGAGCAGCTTTGCAGGAAGGGACATGGGGTCTCAGTGGATGACAGGTTAGCCATGAGCCAGCAGTGTGTCCTGGCAGCAAAGGAGGCCAAAAGCATCCCAGGTCATACCACCAGAAGGACAACCAGTAGGCCAAGGAAAGCGATTATCTACTTCTGCTCAGCCACATGTGGAATAGTGTGTCCAGTTTTGGGTCCCCAAATGCAAAGAAAGCCTTAAGAAATGTAACGATGGAGGCCACCAAGTAGATCAGGGGAAGGTGCAGCACTTGCCCTGTGAAGAGAGTCTGAGGTAAGCAGCCTGCTTTGCCTTGGAGAAGAGACAGCTTCAGAATATTTCAGCATACAGAACATCCCCTGGCATATACATTACCAGCAAAAATCCCAAAGATGAAATAACACACTGTATAAGCAATTCTGCACCTTGGAAGAGGATGAAGAATATAATGAAACATACATAATTGATGTTAGTTGCATTCAAAATCATATTGATGAGGCCAATGTGTGAATTTACATTTCTAGAGTAGGGGAGCAGTCATGAAGTATTCATATGCACCCTGCACAAATGCAACTAAATTGCCACTTGACAGTCCTATGTAAACCGTTCAAGAAAGAATGAGCTGACAAGTAGCCACAACAAGCAAAATGAACACAGAGCCAGCACAGCCTTAACAGCTAGTTAGCCTTAACAGCTCAGCATGGGGAAATGCAGGGTCCAGCCCCAGGCGCATGTACATACTGGAGACTGACCCAGCAGTTTGGCAGAGAAGGACCTGGTGAGCACCAAGTTGAACATGAGCCAGCAGGATGACCTCAATGCAGAGAAGGATAACAATATCCTGGGCTGCATTAGGAAGAGTGCTGACTGCAGGTCAAGGGAGGTGACTCTTCCCCTGTGCTCAGCACTGCTGAGGCCACACCTGGAGTGTGGTGTCCAGTTCCAGGCTCCTCAGTAGAAGGGAGATGGTTCAACAGAGGTTTGCTAAGATGATCAGGGGATTGGAGCCCCTCTCCTTTGAAGAAAGGCAGGAAGGGATGGGACTGTTCTGGCTGTAGAAGAGAAGGCTCAGAAGAGAATCTCATCAATGTGTATAAATATGTGAATTGGGGATATAAAGAATATGGAGCCAGGCTCTTTACAGTGGTGCCACTGACAGGACCAGAGGGCAGAAACACGCACAGACTGAAAGACAGGGTGTTCTGTGAGACCATCAGGAAACACTTTTTTACAGCAAGGTGACCAAGCAGTGGATCAGGTTGCACAGGGAGATTGTGGAGTTTCCATCTTTGAAGTTATTCACATGCAATCCAGACATGATCCTGGGCAGCCAGCTCCAGCTGATCTCATCAGGGTAGATTAGATGAGATGACCTCCTCAGTTCCCCTCCAAGCTCTACCATTCTGTGATTCTGTAACATTTAATATCACTGTATGACCTGAGAGCTTTTGCATTAAATGCATCTTACCCTTGTGCTGGTTTTGCCTGGGATGGAGTTAATTTTCTTCATAGCAGCAAGTGCGGGTCTGTGTTTTGGATTTGTGCTGAAAACAGTGTTGATAACACAGGGACTTTTCCTTATTCCTGAGCAGAGCTTACACAGGGTCAGAGTCTTTTCTGCCTCTTACCTCACCCCATCAGGGAGGAGGCTGGAGGTGCACAAGAAGCTGGGAGGGGACACAGCCAGGACAGCTGACCCCAACTGACCCCAACTGACCATATTCCATACCAGCATATAAAGTGGGAGACAAGAAGGAGATAGGGGACATTTGGAGTGACGACACTTGTCTTCCCCAGTCACCATTACACGATAGAGCCTTGCTCTCCTAATGTTTGCTGAGCACCTGCCTGCCCAGGGTTTTTACTTGACCTATTAAACTGTGTTTCTTTCAACCCACAAGATTTCTTGGGTTTAACCTTTTGATTCTGTCCCCATCTGAACAGGGGGGAGTGGAGCTTAGTTGCTGGCTGGAGTTAAACCACAACAGTCTTCTCTGCAGTTATCCAGCAGTGAGTTCACTTGTATAGAAGTCCCATAAGTCAATTTTAACTTCAATGTACAGGCTGTTTCACTTTCTAGTTAGTTCTGTAGCAAACTAGCATTTTCATTTCCAGTATGGAGTAAATAATTTTATGCTAAATACATAACATCTTCTCAGAAGTATAAAGTTTTAGTAACATAAACCCTCAGCATCTCTCCATATTCGTAGAGCAGGTCCTCTTGATATTATGGTTTTTGATTAAGGTTCAGCAACAGTCTTCATCTAATGAGAACACCTGCCACTTGGTGTGCTAGTAGGGCAAAGAACTAGTAACTGAATAGACAGAAATACAGTTGGCCCTCTTGCACTTCGTGCCCCCCATACTGCGGCTTCAGATCTTAGCAGCATGATTTTTTAGCGATGAAGGAGGCCTCTTTTCACAACTGCGCATGCACGACCTGCGGGCGGCAGCTGTGGTGGCGGCACAGCCACCATTCAACGCGGAAGTTGGGCTTTGTGGAGCCCAGTTAAGACCGCAGGTCCGCGATATAGGAGACCCGACTGTAATCAACTGCTCTTTTCTTTTTACTGTACGTTTCATTTTGAGGATCTGATGAGAAGATAGAGGAAAAGAAAATAAGTTGCTGCTTGTTATAAACAAGAAGAAAAATTCCTAGTACCAGCAGAGCTAGGTTGTAGCCAGAGCTTAGCATTATGGAAACTGTGCAGCTGGTTATCATGCCCGGGCTTCACCAGCCTGACCCACACAGCTGTGGGACCTTTGGTACAGTGGTAAGTGTCCCCACCTGGTGTGTGGGAGACCCAGGTTCGATTCCCGCCAGGGAGACAGTGTTAAGAGTTGGACTCGATGATCCTTGTGGGTCCCTTCCAACTCAGAATATTCTGTGATTCTGATTCTGTGATACTTCGATTTTGCAGGGGAGCATTGGTGCAAGGGACCAGCACTGACACCTCATGTGTGTGACACTACTTGCTCTGGTTTTTCTGTATTGGTGTGTTGGTGTGGACATCTGAAGAGACTGAGGAGGATATGAGAAAGCCCTGGGGCTTTGTCGGTGCTCCAGACTATGAGGATGCAATGAGCCTACTGGAAGAAATTGGATCACCTCCTTTCTCAGGATATGCACACCCCCTGGAATGAAAAACAGTTCTCTTGGAAAATAATCTGGGGAATCCCTTCTTTCATAAGGCAATTCATTTTTCCAACAGAGGGCATTCATTGTGGGAGGACAAGGGGACGCTGTGAGGAAACACCACTTGGAAAGAAGGTGATCAGAGGCTGGAAACTGAGCAGACTGCTACCTCCCACATTGGCTTGCTTTCATCTTTCGATGTTTATTTCCCAGGCATAATGCCAGCCTGAGGTGTGTGCTGCCAAGAAGCAGCACAGCACTGCTGGGCATGCCGTGCAAAGTGCCCTCAGCCTGCCACTCCTGGGTGACACTGCCCACTGTCTGTGCTGTCTGTCACTGGGGTTGCTTCACAAGCCCTGAGCTGCCACATTAACTGTCTTTCCTTAGCCCAGCTTGGGTGGATCGTTGCTTCCCAGTGTGTCTCTGGCTGATCTGCTTCTGCTTTGAAAACTGACCGTGGCAACCTTTGCAGGCCTGACCCTGAGCACTTTCTCCCACTCCCTTCTCCAGAGTTTATCCTCTCTGTGCCATAGAGCGATTCTGAGAAAGCAAATGCAGGTGTAGACTTTAAATAAAACTTTTTCATTCCAGACACAGCTTCAAAAATCTTGATTAAGTTGGTCAATGCACATGTTCTCCCCTTGCTTCTAACAGCAGCATCAGCTGTGTCAAGAGTTGTGAAATTGAATTGGAGTTCAGCAAAATGAAAAAGCATCCTTTCAGTTCTGGCTGATGTAGCAAGCAGCCTTCTCTGCAGACCCAGCACCATTGGGCCCAGAAGTCTGTGCATCTGTTTGACTGAGGTGCAGCTACAGTGGTAGGAATTTCCTGTGCTATGGTGCTTCTTCTGGGCCATAGTGACACACAGCCAGAGAATTGCCCATGAGACCAAGAGCAGTCATCAGAAGTGTGAGCACTTGATGCTGCCTTCTTCTTTCCAAGCTTTTTCCCTTCAGAGTGGATCTAGATGAACACTCCTCTCTCCTTCAGCCAGGCAGAGAAGAATTAGTGATGGAAAATCTAAGATAATAGCATGTCAAGAGAGCTGGAGTCAACCAATAACGATTTTCATTGTCCTACTGTGGAAATTTTGGTGTCTGTGGATAAATCTCTCAGCAAAGGACATCTTGAGCAAAGGGCTGTTGAGCATGTATTAGAAAAACTACAAGATTTGGGATGAGTAACTTGCAATAGGGACAGACCTCTGCAAAGCAAAAGTGGAAAATCCTGGGAAAGGTAGAGCAAATGCAGTCTTGTCTGGTTTCCAATCTACCAAAAATAATCCTTTCTGGGTTTTTTTCTGAAGCTGAGTAATTTGAGTGGATGAAATAAGAACGTCTATGATGCTCCTTTCTCCATCTTTCTGTACTTTGAATAAGCATTGACACCAAGGCTGAAACATCAGCTTTCTGATTCACTTTGCACAGGTGTTAATAGTGGTTCCTCCTGCCAGAAAAACGACAGCCAGGCTCCAGAACAGCTTCAGGCAGGCACGACGCATGCAGTGACTTTCAAAAGTACTCTGACATGTCCGAGCACCACTCAAGACTGTAGTTTGTGGTCTTGATCTTTCTTTTAACCGAGTAATACAAAGCAATTGCTAGAACTGGTTCCTAGCCTACCTTCTTTTGCTTATATGTTTGTTCATTAAGTAGCTTCCAATCATCCCAAGAGTCAAGAACTCTGCTCTTGCATGTGCAAGGAAGGTATAATTTAAAAATATTTTCCTTTGAAATGGATTTATTTGTGATCTACTGTGGTGCTTTATTGCTAATTTATGAATTGTCATACTTTTGTTACCAGTAAACACTATCTACCATGGTCTTAAAATGACAGGGTCTGAAGGTTCTGAGAGGAAAGTAGACCGTTTGCAGAAAGCCAGTGCTTAGCATTTTCTGAAAACCAGGTCCCTCTTTAAAGCATTTCAAACTGAACACATAAAAGCAAAGAAAACCCACATCATTAGGTACATTTGAAAATTTTAGCCAGGGAACATTTTTTTTTAGTGCTGGTTGTGGAGTCATTAATTACCATTGCTCAGAATGTAATAACAAACCAGAGCTTCCCAATGGGCAAAGGCAAACCACTTCTTGTCTAGTGTTTGGGGGGGGGGGGGGGGGCTAGGGGGGGTATTTGGGTTTTTTACAGCAATAATAAAACATATTAGTATTATGCACTTCCAACTGTGAATGTTCTCCAAAGCAACTTGATATTAAACCCCAAATCATTTGACTGGATGAGTTTTTTACAGATTGTTACAGCAGGGCAAGCCAGGAATGATATTAGAGTGGCCTGAGGCACAGTGCTGCTTCATGGAAAATGAGGAACAGTTAAAAATTTAAAGTATTCCAAAATTCATTTTCTCAAAAGGGATTTATCGCACTGCTGACATTAAAGCTGTTCCTGTTCAAGCAGCTATATTCCCAATGAGATCTTTGTTTATGCTTATTTAGTCTGAAGGATCTGGTTTATTTCACCAGAGCAAAATACTAATGTGAGCTGGTGGTTCTGTTGTCCGGACTTGTTTAGTTTTCCTTCCTTTCTCCAGTAGCAATGCATTTGCATAATTTTTCAGGCTACAGGAACAGTAGGAAAAGATTGAGTTGAAATCTAGTTGATGCCACCCAGATGCATTCCAGGCTTGTGTTTGTGTGCTCAGTGCCTCTGACTGCACACTGTACCGCAGGATTGCAGAATCCATGATTTAACATGAAAAGTTTTTCTGCAGTGATAACAGCTCATTTCATCTGCAGAAGTCACCCTTATTTAGGAAGAGGTGAAGAGAAATGATGTGTAGCTCCAGTGGTTGATAACAGGATCAACAGGGTTGTGTTACACGGGCCAGGGTTTTTGAATGCAGGTATGACTACTTTAAAAAGTTGCTTTTAAAGTATCTCTTTGTTCTCCAGGTCATTTGACTGTCAGCAGAATTTGAGTATAAACCAAAGCAGCTGAACAGTCCCCATGTATCTGTGCAGCCTGCATTGATCTGTGCCAATACCTACCAGGAGGTGGTTTGGGAAACATTTGGTTTCTGGCTTCACTCCACTTGGAGATTTCTACACTTGCAGTACAGAAGTTTTGAACTTCCTCTGTGTTTTCGAAGTACTGAAGATCAGCAATTTAGGATTGAGATCTCTAACACTCATAAAAATCTAATTTATGTTCAGTAATATTCAGTGTTTGTGGCTACTAATGTGATTTCTGAAGGCTGACAGCCAAACTTCAAGATGGAAGAAAGTGTTGAAAGCATGCATACAATGTCGAAACAACGGAATTGTTTAAATTAAATGATCTTTTGTCTGAGCATGTGGATGTGTGTATGTGGAAATATAAACATACATCAGCAATCAATAGCAAGGTACTAAAAAGAGAAAGAACACAACCCAAGTTTTCTTAACCCTCAATCAAGAAACATAGAAAATACACAGTGTGTTTATTTCTTTAAGTTTGGAGGTTTTTGTTGATGTTGTCAAGGGAAGAATACAAACTGGGAAATACAGATAAAGCCATACTTGAAGAGTGCTTCACAAATGAAAATTCTAAAGAAATGAGAGTGAAAGTGATATAATGGTAATAAACATAATTTTTTGGTGACTCCAGTGTCATTTATATAAGGTTAAAGTAGGTTTATGTTAAAATTAGCACCTATTTCCTGTATCAGGGTTGTCTGGATTTACGACAGATTGGACATTAAAAAATATTTTCCTTAGAGCACAAACTCAGTAAAGACTTGAAACTTTCTCTTCTTGAAGCAAATGCACCGAACAACAAAGCTATATAATAGTCAAAGTTGGAAGGGACTTCTGGAGGTCATCTTGTCCAAGCCCCTGCTCAAGCAGGGTCAGCTAGTCCAGGCTGCCCAGGACTGTGTCCAGTTTAGTTTTTAATGTATCTCCAAGGATGGAGACTCCACTAGCTCTCCGGCCAACCTGTGCCAGTATTCAATCAACCTCACAGAAAAATGTTTTCTTGTGTTCAGGCTGAATTTCTTCTGTTTGAATTTCCACCCACTGCCTCTGGGCACTACTTAGAAGGGCTTGCCTCCATCTTCTTAATTCCCTTCCATCAAATATTTGTACATATTGATGAGATATCCCTGAACCTCCTTTTTTTTTAAGAACAGTCCCACCTCTCCCAGTCTCTCCTACAAAAGAGGCTGCAGTCCCACAATTATCTTTGTGGCCTTGTGCTGGTTGGACTCTCCCCAGTAAGTCCCCATCTCTCTTGTACTGGGGAGCCCAGAACTGGACAAACTACTCCAATAATAGGCCGCCTGGGTGTGGCCTCATCAGGGCTGAGTAGAGGGAAAGGATCACCTCCTTTGACGAGTGTTCCTCCTCATAGAGCCCAGGAGGCTGTGGAGCACTGTTTTCTGGGTGCAGCAGTGCACACCTGTGAGGCTGAGTCTGCCCAGTGACCTGAGCCCAGGACTAGCAGGCTGCAGTGTGCTGTGAGGAGCAAGTGTCCACTCTAAGGCCAGTAGCAGTATGGTGAAACTCAGGGAGGTCAGGCTGCCTAAGGAGGAATGACACAGGATAGGCTGGAAATGGAGAGGGTCAAAATTCATTACAATAGACAGATTTTAAAAGCTGAGAAGGTTGTAGATGTGAATTTCAAACCTGGAAGCGAATTAGATTGTCTTAAACTTGCTATACAGTGATCCCCACATATTCGCGGCTTGCATATCCGCACATTCAATTAATCGCAGTTGGCTTTTCAGTGCGTTGTGAGACCGCGCACGTGCATAGAATGTCCTGGACCCCAGATTTCACAGCCGGGAAGCACCAAAGGGCACTTCCTGCACTTTAATGAGGTGCTACAGTGCGAGCCACACTCCCAGGACCGCCCTTCCAGACCTTATTAGTGGAGGGTG
>WEKX01007644.1:69555-111660 GCA_013390025.1 Pitta sordida
GTTCGGTATCTTCACGGATCTCATAACTCGTGGGACCTGCCCAGATCCGACCCCCAGCGAATTCCGGGGGATCGCTGTGTTTCGAAAATATTTCACAACAGTTTGACTTATTTTTTCAAAGAGGTGAAACTGCTATCACATGTTCAGCTTGCCAAAGAGTAGCAAATAACCTTCTAAATTAGTTTTCTAAGCCTTAACTCCTAAGGTAGAACAAATTGTGTTTATTAGCTTACCTACCATGCCATTGGTGCAAAAGGAGTGTAGGTGACTAGTTTAGGCAAGTCACCTGGTAACAGAGCCAGGTAAGACAACTCCCAGATCTCCTGCCTCATATATCCACATGCACATACACACACACGGTGGTTTGTCACTGTAATTAGCACTGAACCAGCACATCTGTCAAGCACATTCCTCTGCCCAAGCCTGCACAGTTGGGCAGCAGTATACCATGACTGTTGCTTTACTTGATCAAGGTAAGGTGAGGCACTGCCTCATTTACTTCTGTGTCACACTATTCTATTGGAGTGACAGTGAAAAGAGTGAGCTTTAGGGCATTGTTGTTGTTTCCCACATACCACACTGTTTAGGATCTTTTCCAGTTGCTAGTGCAGGCTACAAATGTGCTGTTGGGATTAACTTTGTTTTAGTCACCTAGGTTGCAAAATGGGCTGAAAAACAAACTGCATATCTCATCAGATCTTCACCAAGTATTTCCATGAGTGCCATGCTTTGTTGCCGGCTACACAGACCACGTTTGTATCTAGGATGGAGTCTGCTTTTGGGAAATGCCTATTTGGACTAACATGGATTCCAGGAATGTAGACACAGACAAGTCTGAGAAAGCAAGCAGCACGTTATGGTTGTTTTCAAGCCTCTTCTAAGGTGAGAGGAGGCCTCAGGGGTACATCTCAAAGTGTAAAGCAGTGACCAGATTAAAGGAGATTTAAAGCACAGATTAAAGGAGCCCTTATTAGAGAACACATTAGAAGAAGTAGGACAACTAGAACATTTTCTCAGGATGCGCTCAGAACCACACAGGAATCGTTTCAAAGAGCAGTGGCTTATGATTAAACGAGACAGTTTAAAGTGGTTTTGGACATCATGTGTCTCATCTTTACCACAGGTTTAGCCTTGCATGGGCAAACAGTTCAATTGCAGCACAAGGGGCATTTCATTTCTTACTAAATGATGCTATTTAAATGTTGGTAGTTTGAAGCAAGGGTGCAATGCGAGATTTTTATGCTCTGACTCTTATGACCACTCTTCTCCACCCTTCTTGAGTTGGAAGCTCATGGGGGTTAACCTGCACATATTGGCTGAATGGGAGCACAACTTAAGAGTCAAATACTGCTGGTTCCAGTGCATATTTTCCTAAGCAATCCTATTGTCTCCAGTCAGGCTATTTCCACTGATAAAGAGCATTCCTGTTGTAAAGGAATGTACTAGTAAGTATTTGTGTTTGTAACTGACAAGTAGATGGCCTTTTAGCTGGCAATATATCTCTGAAGTGTATGTAGCTGTATGGCTAGAATCAGATTTACTTGAAGAAACTCAAACATTCACTCTGATCTTGCCTTAAAACTTAAATATGCAAGTTTTCTATCTTTGAAATATCCAACTTCCAACAATTCCAGTGTCCTGGTTTAGGTTTTTTGCTCCTCTGGCAGCGAGGGGGTTAACTGCTCAGCTCTTGCCTGGGCCTCAGTCGCTGCCAGTGATTCAAGGTTATAGAGATAGGGATGCCTCTGTGAATAAACATATTTGGAAGAGAAGAAAAAAAAAACTTAGTAGCAAGATGTAGAGTGCCAGAGCAGAGCCCGTGTGCAGAGGCTGAAATCTCTGAAGGCCTCCCAGGCCTACTAGAGAAGGGGTAGGAATGTTCTTCCAGGCATCTCACTGCTGCTCGTGGAACGGACAGACCATGGTGTAAGCCTATGGAATAGAGAGAGAGGAACGAGTGATGCAGAATCCACTGAGGCCACGACTAAAGATGGAGAATCATGCTGNGAAATAGATATTGATTACCTTTGACGATTTGAACCTGCATAACATAAGGCAAAATAGAACTCACAGAAATGCAAAATAGAAAAATAATTACATTATAAGAATAACTTGTAGTGCTATTGTAGTGAGTATTCTGCACTAGAATGTTTTCTTTAAAAAGATTTACAATATTTATAAATCTGAATCTACAATATCTGAGATAGAACTATGTTTTCTTGTTTTGGGGTTTTTTTGAGTTTTGTTTGGTTGTGGTTTTTTTTAATTGCCACAACCACAAGAATTTAGTTTAAAATCGTTTCATTTACAAGAATGAATATGATTTGTTTTTATAGGCTCTATTTGTCATGTATGTATTTGATAATATAAGCTACAGAATCACTCAGTTGTTTCTATTAAAGACTTATAACTCTGCAAAGTTCTAAAAGTAGGCTCTCAAATCAGCTTCTTAGAGGTAACAGCCTGTATTGACTGTTACTACGAACAAGATATGTATTAAACTTTGATGTTAGCTACCACCTGTGGGAAACATTAAAAGAAATTGGCAACAGCCAGAATTTAATTCTGTCTAACAGGAATTGTAAGCTAAGAGACTAGACCCAAAATCTCGGTGATTTAGGCCCACCAAGTCAAATTTTCATTTTTAGGTACAAAATGCTGTAATTATAACCAGGCAGTTTATACCTGCAGAGAAACATTGAACTGTCTCGTTGCCGAGATGATACATAACATTTCTGGTGTGATTTTGAGTGAGATGCTTTTTGATGTACTGAATCTGGATATGCTTGCCTGAGATTCAATAGAACCTAACAGGTTTTGGGGTGCCTATGGTCTCACTTTGTGAAATTAAAACATTCAGGTAGCTTTCCATTTTCATCATCTGTATTATATCACTTATCGACCAACTCAAGGGTCTGTATTTTAATCCCTGGAAATATTTACATCTTATATTCCTCAGAATACACATATATATCTTATATTCCTCAGAATCTCCCCCAGGCCTGCCAGTTAAAATTTAGATCATAAATCTGAGCTGCCTATTCAGAGCTGGACCCAGGTCCATAATTCCCTGGGCTTGGCCTAAATTTATTGAGTGAAAATTACTGTAGTGCCATCTAGTGCTACACTGCTGATCCTTGCATTTGCAGTATGGTTTTCCAAGGACATTGTTGCTCTAAACACTCTGAAATCTTGAAAGTGCAATTAACTTCCTTGGCAACTTTCCTCATCCCCCATTTTTTTACCTCAGGCAAGTCATAATTTATATTATATACGTTTCTATCATAGACTTTCCAGAACCCATTAAAATTGGCTCCTAGCAGTGTGACTGTGGACTGGGGAAGGGACTGGAGATTGTCTTGCAAGGAGCATGTGTTCCTGCATCTTCAAAATGTGCAACTTTTAAATACAGGAATGCAGAAATTGCTCAGGAAAATATGCTTAGAGAAGAAGAGGAAACCTTGCTTGCAAAGATGATTTTGAAGCATCAAACCCAGGCCAGTTGGTGAAGAAACTGTTCTTTTCCCTGTATGTATGGAGTGCTCTCTCTGTTGAAAATTCCAAGGGATTACCATAACCTAGGAGATGAAAGAGAAGTCCAAGAATTTCTATACAATTTTGTTAATGAAATGTACCTGGTTCATGTAAGAATTGTCCCTGTTAACTCATACAGCTCTCCTACATTCCTAGCTTGGGAGCGCTAGAGAATTTTTGCACAGATATGGGACAGCTGCCCTAAAAGTAACTGTAGTGAAAGTCAGTCACCCAAAAGGCAGCATCTGCCTGTCTGCAGCCTGAAGCAGTGTGCCTTGAGACACCTAATGCCATACCATTGAAGTATTTTCAAAGTATTACTACAAAAGATATTCCCGGTGAGAAACCAACGGGAAATAAGCACTTGGGGGCTTGTTAAGACCCTGCTGGGATCCTGTTTACATCTGCAGAAATTTTTAAACCTGACTTCAAGACACCCTGTGGTCAAGTAAACGTGCTTTGCTAAACGTGATGCTGATTTCATGACCTGTGGCACAACGTGACCTGTGGCCTGATGTTGCCAGATGTTCCACGTGTCTCCTACACCATTTATTTAAAGTGCTGGCAGCATGTACCCCCAAGCAGTCGAGCACCCAATGTGCTGAATGACCGTTTCTGCTTTCTTGAAAAGCTATAATGTCAAAGCATTTATCTGAACTAATTTGAGGCCATCCCATGACAGCAAGTAAGGGGTGAATAATTTCAGGTATATAAAAAGTTCAGCCTAAACCAATAAAGCCTATGCTATGATTTCAGTAATCTCACAATCATTATAGAGTTCAAGAAGTATATTGGGTTTGCTCTTGAAAAGTCCTACTGACACCGCCAGCCTTTCATTTTTTTCTGAAATGAATATATTTCTTTTCAATATGCAAGCTACAAACCAAACAATAAATTCTTGTCTTAGTGTTGTATTAGCTTGAGTTAAGAGATAGGAAATTTTCCATTTTGCCACATGTAAGATAATAAAGTAAATAACAGAAATTGTTTTCCAAGCAGTCTGCTTCAAAGTTACAGCAATTTATTAGCTAATAGAGCATACTTTTGACTGATAGCAGATCTATGGGTAAGGTAGTAAAAATAAGTAAGAGAGGAAATATTATGAAACTCTAAATATATATTCAGCAAGAATTTAACCCAGCATACAAACCTAGCAGCATTATTGCTATTTTTTTAACTTAGGAATAGGCACAAACTTCCACATTCTTGATATAAGTGTCTAGACCTTACTATTTTATTTGAGTGAATTCATGTCTATTTAATAAGTAGAATGGTGCCAACAATTTTATAGAAAGCCCCATGTGGGTTTTTTTTTTCCTCTGGAATGTCTCCAGGCTAGTCACACTTTCAAAAAAAAAAAAACATTTGGCTCTCATCCTGCAAAGGCTTGTGTATGTGTCAAGTTTTGCATGCTGTGAGAAGCCTCATTGATTTAAATAGAGCTACTCGCAAAGGAAAATGTTAGGCCTGTGCATGCATTTCACCAGGTTCAGGACTTCTGTTGGAAATACATTGATGGATTATCAACTGTCCTTTTGAAAGGGCCACTACTTGTTCAGGTTTTGCGTATACAACGCTTTCTGTAGCTGTTCTAGTATTTCTCCAGCCTGAATTTGCTGGTACATTTTACAGGATCCTGCAAGCTGTGCAAGAGGAAACTACACGAAGAAACCTACGCAGTCTAGAGTACTTCACAGGCTGAGACTGGAATACATGATCCTTTGAACAGTATTCACAGATCTCTGTGAGTTAGTGACAGATGGAATTTGATCCAATAAAAACTTTCAAAAATCCACTCAGCAGAAGTAAGGATGCCCCTCTCCCTCACCTCGCCCCATGAATGCTGTTGTTTGGTTTGTTTTTTTAAATATTCCAATACTGTTCCTGGAAAAAACAAATCAAACATGATTTGAGAATGACACAATATAGTACCATCTTCTGAAGAAGCAGTCCACAGAAGGGAATTTCAGAGTCTCCACTGCAGTTCAACACCTTCTCAAATTGCAAAGGGGGTGAAAAAACCTGATGTGAGAAGACACTTCTCAGATTTTGCCATGTAAGTCCTACAGAATGACAGCAAACCTAACACCTTCCCGAAGTCTTTGAGGTAGCTGTATAAGGTATTTCAGAGGTGTTCACTGTCTATCTTGGATCATGCTCAAGTTAGAAAACTGAAAGCAGTGATTTATTTTTACCTTCTGACTGCCATCCTTTTGAAACATTTCACAGGAACTGTGAGAAAGACTGATACAGTTTAATTTAGGAATTTTACTTTCCATTCTATGTTAGCTCTGATAAGAGTTTCAATTTTAAGACTGTGCTAAATATGTCTTAGCAGTAAAATATACCAAATGTGCAAATGAACTATCTAAATTTTATTCTTTTTTAAAGGTCAGGATTACATTCCCATTTTATCTAGAAAGCACTTCACACATTTTGTGAGCACAGCATATTAAATAAAATTGAGCTGATTGACAGTGTAGCCGCTAAAGACAGTACACAACTGTCTCATCCTTTTAAAATGTCAAGTAAATGTTCTACTCTGGTATACTTCAAACTGGGTAAGAGATTTAGACAAAACAGGTGTAGATCAGTTTTTCAGTGTCAAGCATAAATATAATATGAGAAACAATATAGAAACAGAAAACTTTAAAAACAAACATTATGTTCTGCTAGGAGTTGTACAGAGTTCAGGACATGGTTGTGTCCAGAAGGACGAAGCCCTTACTAGCTGTTGGGGTGCATCTCTTCAGATAATTGGAGAAACGAAGGCGTTTGGAGACTATGGTTTTTACTTCCTGATCTCAGCCTTAAATAGATGATTTGAGGAAGAAAAAGATTTTAGAATGTGAGAGAGAAAGAAATGGAGAGAGAAAGAAACAACACGGGAGGGTGAGATACCAGTTGAGCCTCAATGTGACCTGTGATTTTATTTCAGGCTGCTTGCCAATACGTATTTTATTTTTCACAGAATCACAGAATCNGGTTACTATTGGATAATATTAAAATGTGTGTCAAGTTGTGACCTGTCAAAGGTGTGCAGAAGGTCTTTCAGTCCTTAGCAGGGAAAATACTTTGCCATTCCCCAGGTTAAATATTTAATATGGCCATGGAGCTGTCTGTGAGTGCAGTGGAGAATCCAGCTGGAACAGAATGGCATGGAGGTGGTCTCTGCTAAAGAGTCCAGATAAAGTGAGAGCAAACGGGAAACTGAGCTGTGCAGAAGCCTGTAAGTGTGAATGTCATCTGCAGCTGACATCACACTGAAATAAAATAAATTTTTAATGAACTGTTCCAGCCTTAAGAAAGATTGAGATACCTTGATGCCCTTGAGTACAGCAGATCAGTGCCTGGGATCCTCTTTGCTGCTGCTGCTGCTGCTGCTCCCTCAGTGGCAGGCAGGCTGTCTGATCTGCACTGTCTGGATGGCTGAGGCACAGAATTTCAGAAACTCTGCTAAGCCCCTGAGACCTTGACTGTTCACTGCTGTGATGGCAGCAGGGAGCTCCTTTCAAACTTTCTTCCTCCAAATATCTTCTTTATCCCTTAACCCAGCACTTTTAAGAGTAAAGAGATAATTGGTGAATGCTTACTAGATCCTGTCACTAAGCTTCGGGACTGGGGGCTCAGGTGCAAAGGTGCTACAGCATCCATCTCCCTGCATCATGGGATCCTCTATCAGCCTCCACTACCACAACAGAAGACTCTGAGAGTCAGCCCTGCAAAGCAGTTTTGCTGGCCAGCCTATGGAGCAGGGGAAGCATGGAGGGAGTCATTTTACACATTCTCAGTTCCTTATTGTCAAATAATAGTGCATAGGAAAGTCAGTTTTCATAACTCACTAAGGGTTATCTGATATTTAATAAGACTTGCTGGGTTTGCTTAGAAAAGAATTGACATGTTGCAGGATTGTCAGCTCTGGAGCCAATTTCTTGCAAAGAGTATCCCATTTCACATTGCTGACTAACACACCCATCTCTCAGTGGCACTCTTTCCTATCCCCTCTGTTTAACAGTTGGATTACTTTTCATTCTTTATTACTGTTTCTTTAGTTTCACACATTTCACTTCTGTAACTCCAAATAAGCTCCATCTGGAATATTACTTTGGCTCTCCTTTTCCTATTACTAGGAACTCATTTAGTTTTGTCAGCGTTTCAGTTCAAATTTGCCATATTTTATTTTTTCACCCTAATTTTGGTAGCGAGCTGCTGGAAGGTTGTTAGTTGAGTTTCTGGGCGAATTGCTTTGCTTCTCATTCTGATTTGAAGGCACCAAATCCTAAAAGTTAACAGATTGTGTCGAAGAAGAGATTTCATAATTTTTTGAAAAAACAGGAATAATCCTTGTAATGGATTCCCTTTTTGTCCTCCCAATGTCTGCTGTGTACTTGGGTTGGACAATATCAAGGTATCAAGTTCAGTTTTATTCACAAACCTCTGTAACTCCTTCTTGGTAATGGAGTATCTTTTTCCCTCCTCCAATATTTATGTAGTTTCATTTCTCAATAAGTCTATTTTTCTTAAATACCAATAATCTTCTATATAAATTTACTTGTCTTTTTGATAGATTGGTTTCTTTCTGTCATTCTTTTCTTTTATCCCTACAAATACAAGAGGCATGTTAGAACAGACTTGCCTCTTTATCAAGTGTTCAATCAGCTAAAGGCTACTCTTTTTGATTCCTGCACATGCAGAGCAGAAAGCAGTGAACTCATTCGGGACCAGGCTCTGCCCTGTTTTTCACAGAAGTAGATGTAGAGATCTCTGCTGGCTGCTCCAAATTTTCTGCTTTAATGTGTAGCCCGCAGCACAATTCTCTCTATGTCAGGAAAATGCTCACTCCTGTGCGTGTCTAAACTTTGTTTTCAGAATGGTTACAAAGTAGTCATATCTTTTTTCAGCCTGCTCTGAACTTCCATTGATAACTAAGGTGTTTTACCAAGTACTGCAGAAATTCATTACACCATAAATAGAGAAAATTGATCTTTTTTCAATTTCCCTTCAAATCTGAATGCATTTAAAATCTCTTTGACTGCCGTGACCATCCTTTCCCACGGTATAGAAGTATGGTGCTACTGCAGCAAGTTGATACCTACAGATTCTCTGATCTGAGGGATTATCTGTAGATCTCAACATTTTTACTCTTCCTTTGGCCCAAAATTTGGCAGATTCATACTCTGCTCAGGGGCTTTCTGTAATGTGACTGAAATGTGGTTTATGATGAAGTGAGCTAAGAAAAGGACACAGAAATTACCATTTTTCTTTTCTACTCATTTAGTGCTGCTCTGTGATTTGAGATTCTCTGGCAATAACAGCAATCCTCAGTTTGCTGATATGACTTCTGTGATCTGCAGTAATTAGTATTGTCAAAATTAAAAAGTTTGAAAAGGAATTTTCACTCTCCTCAAATTCTCAATAGTTTATCCTTATCCAACACTCTAGATTTCCTTCTAGGCTTCTGTGTGTGAATTTAAGGACTTCTGCTCCAATAAATGGAGCTTTCCTTCACCAAGAGGGACACTGAGAGAATCCTTCCCACTCTTCGCACAGGTAAGCTCCCCTTCTTTTGTGGGGCCAGAATTGTGGGCTAACCTTGAGGAGTTCAGAAAAATTGGAGAAGGTTGGCTTATGGACCCCTTGGCATTTGCCATTTCAAAAGCCAGGCTGGGCATCTTTCTACTGGAAGTGGCAGGCTTGATTTGTAAAATCCAGCTGCGTCTACTATGTCAGAATAATACAAGATGATCTGCAATGGCTCTTTCTGGCTGCAGGGCTTATGGATAAATGAAGTGATGAAGAGACATAGAGGAAAAGCTGGTGTTCCTGGGGAGACCTCTTGCACATGAGGACCAATAAATACATTCACGTGCACACAAAGTAGAGTTAGAGAGGCTTAAATGACCTTAAATTACTATTTCCGAAGATCTGCAAACTTTGCTTTCTCCTTTTTTTAAGGTAAAGGTTTTCCAGATAGTTCATCTGTAACACCTCTATTGCTACATTTAAGAAATCTGAAAGGATTTACTAATTTTTTGTAGTAATTACCTTCTGCTCCTGACAGAGTAGTACTGACACAGCAGTGACACGGTGGCTGAAGGATTCCCATGTGTCATTCTTTCTGTCACAACACATTTTTCCACCTCTGAAATTTTTTTCAACTCTTCTTGACTGATCTCATGTACTATAGAGACACGGAAAAAAACAATTGCAGATTCTGGTACGACATGTTGTCTTCCTAGAAAAATTTACTCTTTTTGTTGAGATATGTATTAAAACTAATTAAGTTTGTTTTGGAAAACATATGAGCTGCATTATTGTTTTTTAAAATTGCAATGACTTCAAGAAAGTATCTTTTTATAGCTTCTAGCCTCTTAAGGAGTGCAAGTTTTCCATAAAATAATATTTTATTATTTTAAAAGAGTTGGTTTTACTCCAAATGCCAGAAGCTAAGACATTTGAGAATGTGAAAATCTTTTTCTATTTTCATTGGCAAAGAATTCCCATTTCTGATGATATATGATCTTACATCTTTGTAAGCTGATATGAACCTCTATTATTGCTAACATTTATTTTGCTTTAGAGGAAAAGTCAGCAGGGAAGACCAGGGGGCTTTGCAAGAGAGTAGAGAGCATTGTAACTACATTAATTATCCTGGCACTTTTAATATTTCTTCAAATAAATTTGTCTTAGTTTTACAGCTCCATTACAACTAAATGTCAGTCAGCTTTCAGTGTTCTAATGTGGTTTTTAGGATTTAGAATGGCATCATATGAAATTGTTTCTAAGCTCACTGTATTTTTTTCTGCAATGAAGATCATTGTTTAAATAACTGTTTACTTGTCTGCTTGTCTGTTCTTAATCATTTGACTTTCATTTTAAAAGAAATCCAGACTGTTAATTGAACTACTGATGTTTGCTTAATTGACATATCACTTCAATAGTTTTTTTTAGACGTATAGATCCTTGAGAGTGACTTAGTGGCAACATTTACGTGCACCATTGTTTCACACACCTAAAGCTCACCTCTCGTGTGTTGTTCAATCCATTTGTGCAACATGTTGTTTCAGTGTGTTCTCCATCCCTCCTCCCCTTGCCTGTCCACATAATAAATGGAAGGCTCTTGGTCATGCACCAACAGTGACCACTGAGGGGATTTTTGCATGCACCCAGGTGTGTTTGCCCCGTTTAAACACCTAACCTTTATGGTCATATGGAGCAAATTCCACCTTGGACAGCTAAGGATCTAGAAGAGCAAAGCCACCAATAAATTAGGTAGGCCACAGAAAAAAGGGAGACGAGTCCTAGCATTCATCCCTTTTAAATTTTCTTCCACAGATTCCAGCAAAGTCAGTCTCTCATACTGATTCAAAAGGGACTAAACCAAAGCTCTGAGTGCAGAACTCTGCGTCCTTCTAAACTATGCAAGTCTGCATACTTCATGTCTCCAAATCTCCTCCCTATTTTCTTGCCTTCGTGACTTGTCCCCTCACTCCTCCTGCTCCCCCTCCATTCCTTTGGTAAATCTTGCAATTTTGCACTGGTGGTTGTCACTCCAGGCTTGCTAATGCCCTTCCTTGCAAGAGAGAAGGAAGGAGCTTTTTGAGAGAGAAAAAAATGCACATATGTGCTACAAAATGCAGGCCTGGCCATTAGGAAGCTGTTCTGTAACTTGTTATGTACAAAGTTTCATTTCAGGTTCAAACCCCAAGTCATAAGAGAACCCTGCTAGTTTGACACAGCTTACATGACTTGAGGCACTAGCAAGCAAATCTCAGACTCACTACGTTTATCATCCTTCCTCTGAACACTGCTGTGTGAATCAGTGAATAAGAATGTGAAAGTCAGTTAAGTGACTCAGAGAGTAAGCTTCCAGAGATGTGAAGGTTGCAGTATTAGCCTGGATCCATCCACAGCACCAAGGAGTGTTCTCAAACTTTCTTTTCAAGGTCAAAGTTGCTGGTTGTCCACAAGTGGTTCAGAAGCCACTACAAACTCAGGCTTTGGTCTGGCACAGCCCAACTGACTTACTTTGCACTGAAAAGTGAAGTTTTATCCAGAACTCATGAAACTGCATACCAGAAGTGTGTATGCAACACACATCAATCTAGCTACACCCTCAGCCTTCCCCAGTACTTCCATTCCAGGAATGTCCATCCAGTGTGACCAGACACAGATGATAATATATCTGGGCAATGCCTCTTCTGGAAGGCAGGAAGTGAGAAATAGCCTGGTTCTTCTGCTCTCTTTCCAACTTGGAGTCCACAGCCTATCACAATGTCCATCAGAGTGTTTCTAAATACTGCAGAGCAGCACATCTGTTCTTCCAGTTCCTATTATGACACTCAGTTCTGGGTAACATTTTTCAGCTCTTATGTATAATAAGTCAGGAGTTTGGTTTTGGTTTGGGGTTTTTTTCTCAAAAGTTACATATTCTTTTAGGCTTGTCATAGTGTGTACCATAGTTTAAAGAATGCTTAATTACCTTACAAACCTGCTCTCTTGCCTAATCCTTTCTGGTTTTCTCCCCCAGGATCAGCTGAGGTGGAAAATTCTCAGTCCACCCAGGCTGGAGGAAGGAAACCAAGATGGATTGGGATCCCAGTGGGAAGATGCTAGAGCAAGTACAAGAGGTTACCAAATTTAGGTGTGCCCAAGATCAGCTTTGTCAAGAGTGACAAAACCCACCAAGCACAGCAGATGTAACACAGGACACATAAGCCTTGGTGGAAAGCATTGAAGGGGTTGTAAAAGTACTGAACAGGCCTTTGACTAATTGGTGCCTTCCTGTGTCCATTCTTTATAGTCCACTCCACAGAGAACCAATACAGGATTGCTAGCTGGCCAGTTAAAAAACCCCACAACACAAACCAACCAACCAACAACAAAACCCCCCAGACACCAGCAAAACAAAGACACCCAGGCAGTTGACTGCTACATTGCAGTGGCTTTGGCCAGTCAAGGCTACTATTGTAAAATAGATTTTAAAAAACTGCTTCAAGAGCAATGATTAAGATTTCAGGTTATTTTCAATTTATTTAATTTCCCTTCTTTCATTAAACTGTTCGAGGCACATGGAGTGAAGTATATATAAATAATTTCTGGAAAGAAAACAATAGTAAAGGAAACTGCAATGAAATCATGCAAGTCTCATAACAAATACATACTTCTTGTCCTATGATGGCTTGAGTTCTCACAAGAGTCTACTCATGCTTAAATAGTTATAGTCTTCGGTGCCACTGAAATCTCATAAATTCTTAATCAAACAACTCCAAAGCCTTTGGTTGTATGAAAACAGTCAGGTGAGATCAAAGTCGGCACTTTCACTCTAGTTTACATACAGATTATAAACACACTATATACTTACAGTTCTTCATTACATGTGACAGCTCATGACCTTCTGGGTTTCCTTTCATGCACAGAAACATGAAGAGCTTTTAGTTCTCCTAATGATCCACTTAATTTAGATGAAGGAAATACTTTTATTCTATACAGAAAATAGGAGCTTCAAACTTCAAATGTGTCCCATTTTCCCAGCTACACAGACATCTTGGGAGTGATCGGGATAGATTTGACCTAGGGATCTATGCAACCTAGGTTGTCCAAGATACCTGCACTGTTCTGGCAAGTATGACGGGCTTACAGCAGAAACAAGCTCTTTTGCAGCAGCAGCTGCAGGCTGCTCAGAATTGAAGGAGACACTAGATCCTTCTGGTTAGGCAACTGAACCTCAGTGGTTCAGCAGTAGGTGCTCAGGAAGGAGTCTCTCTTTCCTTGAAATGATTGATGGAAATGGTCAGAATCCGAACTATTGAATCTGGAAAGTTACTCCTGAGCTATGAACATATTCTTCTCAGTCCTAACTAATGTTTTGCCAGCTAGTATCTTGTTGAGTGGACAAAATTGTAATAAGGGCGTAGAAGGTAACATGCAGCCACAATCAACCCTTTGTTATACTTCTGCTTTTTTTTTTTTCACTCATGAACATTCAGGTTGCCTGTAGTGTCCACATACTTACTTATCCTAAAGTGCTAAATTCCCTGAATGCAGACACTTACCAAACAATCTGGGTGCATGAGGGGTGAGGGGAATGCTATAGACATCTGTGATTGTGATACAAGGAGTTAAGTACTTTGCTTTGACTTTGGTTTCCTGATGACAAGAGTGGAAAACAATTAACATTTTCCCAACTGAATTCTAAGTTTGTTGTCTTGGGAACATTCCTTGCAGATGACAGAAAGAGAAGAAATTATCCTACCAGATGTACTTCTAGCTATTCCAATACTTATCTCTCCTGCCACTTGGAAGTCTGTTTATTTGGTTTATTAAATTTTACAGCTTACTGTTTAAAATACCTTACAGCAGGACTGGAAGAGCTACTATGTTATCCTCCTCTGTTCAGCTCTTATCTGACAAGGTCATTATTTAATGAGTGTAGGTGTATATGACCTTCAAGACATAATATGGTAGTAAACTGTACTCTTTTTATAATCAGCTGTAAAATTTGCAGGATGATTGACAATTATAAACAGCTTAGGAAGCGGTATATGAGATCCATTTTAATACTGAATTCTGATATCTATATTCTGTGTTGGAGGCATGGTCTCTAGCAGAAAGCAAATAAACGGGAACACACGAAATGTTTCATTCATAAGGTTCTATTGCATCTTCCTTTTACTGAAGGATACTCAACTGTTAGTAACTTCCCTGTTCCCCTTCTGCTTCTTCATGAGACAAAAAAAGCTAATTATTGTCTTTCAGATATCTGGGCAGCTAGAGAACTTTTTAAGCACTTTACAATAACGTACAAACTCTTAGCCCCTGTGGTTCCTAGAGGGCACACACAATTCAGTGAGGAATGTATCCTTCACCGGACCTTACATTCTGCATTGGTATGTAACTTATAAATACATATATATGATACAAATATTCAAATAGTTTCACTGCATTTCATTTTTACTGTCTCTCTGTGAGACAAAACATTATATTGATTAAACCCCTTGCCATGATCTGTATATGACACAATCCAGAGTACAAGGACACACTTCTGGATTAGCTCAGATTACCTTTGTTCTAACAAGAATAAGTGCAGTGATCCAGGACAGAAGTGAGAAATGCAAGGAAAAAGTCAACACGGTCATTGCCCAAGGTACTCATAGGTTGGTAGTCAGGCAGAGGGGGGTTCCTGCCTGCACTGCAATTTGCACATCCAGTGGGAGCCAAGGAATGCAAGCTCCACGGGGGAAAAAAAAGGTAGGCATACCATTAAATTGATAGGAAAGGTCATGCATATATGTCACTCCATCTAAGCAAAGTAAATACAGATTTTCCTGAATTTTGACAGCATTAACAAGACTAGAAATCTATAGCTGGAAGGGATTTCTTGGTATCATTTACTCCATTCCCCAGCACCAGCACAGATTGACACCTATCATGCTATTCCTGACAGATACTTATTTTTAACAGGTTCCAATTAAGGTGGCTCCACAATGACCATACGCAGCATCCCCTCATGTTACTTCATTGCCCGTCTAATTGGATTTTTTTTAATGGCTAATCCAAATCTCTCCTGTTACAAACTAAGGTAATTATTTCTTAACTTTGTACCTCTACCGGACATAGCCAACAGTTGAATCAGCTTCATGACAACTGAAAACATACTCAGCAGACTGCTGTATTTCCCCTTTCCTCAGTTTCCCCTTTTTTTCCTCCTCAATTCCTTTTCCTCTTTCTCAGAGCTCAGGATTTCTGAATCACCCATCAACTTTTCTCTCAGCTTTTGTCTAAAGAGGACTGTGACAAGCCCTGAGGAAGGGTCTTAAGATGACTCTGGGGGACAGATGAGGGTAGATCACAGGGTAGATCACGTCATGTTGTGGCAGCTGTGAGGAAAGAAGGCCTCAGGGCTTGTATTCACAACCAGACTAGACATAGCTCAAGTATAATGATGTCAAATAATTTGCACAGGGACCTGGGTGCAATCAGTCCCAGAGAAAGACTTGTTCCTACCGTTGGTTTTATGAGTAGATACCATTTAAAACAATAAAAATGGACTGAAACAAATGTAAATGAAGTTCACAGGCAGAAGGCAGTGGGGAACAGAGACATCAAGAACATGCAGGTCAGTTTATATACTTACTTGCCATGGGTGTCAAGACTGTCTTCTCTATTACTTTTGCTCTCAGTGAGCTGAAAAAAGTCCAGAGAAGGGAGTTCACACCGCTAATGGTGTGCTTTTCTTCAGATGTCTTCTCGCCTTGCTTCTACCTCCAACTTAGCAGAGGATTCATCCCACCTAACTGATCTAAAACTGGTGTCATGCCTAAGCTCCTTTTAGTATCCTCTGCAATCCGGGAAAAGAAGATCTACTTTCTGAGCCCTGGATTCACCCCATTCCAAAATAAGTGTCTTAAAGACAAGGTTGAATCATCTCCTGAAAATGCTCACTCTCTCCAACAAAGGAGTGAGTAGGTCAGCCTTAGGTCAGTTGTCAAATTATTTGACAGCCATGGAAAGGCAACCACAATTGCTATTTCCTTAATGATGGGCCAGGCTCTAGTCCAGCTGACGATTCCTCCAGAAAAACACTCATAGTCTTTTACATGAGTAGCAAAATTCACTGTATGCATGAGAATCTATAAAGTTTAGTTTAAATGCTGAATATCTTCTCTATTCTCTGTCTTCTACACATCCTCTCCCTCTAGTTCAAGTTATCTATAGCAGATTGTCTTATCCCAGCCATTCCTGGCAATACCTCAACGACCAGCAGCTGGGCCATATTCATGGACTTGCAAGAACAAGATAAAGCTACCAGTTAAAAATTGTATCTCCTCTCCCTGGCTTTCATTTGGCCTGGCATAAACTGACAAAGAGATGTCATTTTGTTCTCCTGCCCACATTTCTCATAGCACGTAGAAGGAAGCGTAATTTGCTGTCACAGCAAATTTTTTCCTTTCACACTTGGCTGGCCATACTGTACATTTCACACAGATCTTTTCACTCAGCTGCTGCAAGTTACGGTCCTGAGGCACCAGAAATCAGAGATTATGCTGTCTCAGCTCTGTTAGAAGCCATAGAATTCTACGCTAAAGCAATACACGCTTTATTCATCTTATTAAAACAAATGTTTTGGTAGCAGACTCCTGAAATGCAGACTATTGACAGAAAGGTTTTGCTGGTAGATTTTTGCAGAGTAACACATGTAATAATAATAATACACACACATATATCCATGGTTTTTGTTCTGTTTCTGCCGAACTTCATCCAGGAGCTGGAAGGTCAACATCCATCCATAGAAAGAAGGATAATCAGCAGCTAAATGTGGAATGCAAAGGGCTGCTGTTATGGATGGGTCAGAAGTTGCTGCTAATCTACAGCAGGAGCAGAAAGTAATTTTCTCCATCCAGGCTATGCTTTAAGATTTATCTATCGCCCTACTTATTTCCATGAAAAGTGCATTTGCCACTAGTGGATGCAGAGATGTTAATTTCTGACACTGAACTGATCTATTAGTTCCAGTGTAACATCATGGGAGAGACAAGGAATTTGAAATCACAAGCATAGAAAGTCTTTTCTATGTCATGGTCTGCTATATTTGTATCTTGTAACTGGAAAAACATAACTGTGTGAAATTAATTAGGGGGTTGGTTCAGAGCACCATTAGCTTTTATTGTGGCTGAAACTTATTTGTAGTGATCCTCTGTGGTGTAGAGCTGGTCCACATTTCCAAACACTAGGTGGTGCCAAGGGTCCACACAAAGAGAAAAGCTGTCTTTTTTAAGCAATGTACAAATATTCCATTTACTGATAATACTGGCATAGTTTGGTCTCTCTGTGGTTCTGTGAATTAGTCCAAAAGCTATTGTTAAAATGTCTCATTACCAAGAAAATGACAGGAAAAAAATTCTGTACGAGATGATACTATCCCAAGCAACCCAAGTTACAGGTAAATTAGTGTTGGAGTACCCGAAGGGTCCAGCACTTCAGAAATGGAGTTTCAATGCAGGGATGTTATCACCATTGGCAGGTCCAGATGCATCTAGTTCAAAACCTTTTCTCTTACAGTGACTAGTCGAAAGTGCTTCAAAAAACCTTGACTGTGATGCCTGCACAGTGCTGTCGCTGTGTCTTCTGTAGCAGCATCACGTATGTAAACAGATTAAGTTACTTCTACATGACTGGCCTGCAGGACTACAGGTGCCTCTTCCCAGCAGGCTTTCAGGTTCACAGGATGAGGCCCAGCCTGCAGGACCTGGAAGCAATGTGCTGTAGCCCACCACAAAGCAGACTGAGCAAACAGAAGGCATTGTGTCTCTGCTATTTGCGCATTTTGCATTTACCCGAACTGTGCTGACTCAGCAAACTTGAGTATAGAACCTGAGGTGGGAGGGTGCATAGGACAGGAAAAACTACTGAAGGATAAACAGCAGTGTGTTTACATCCAACAGATGATGGTGTTTAGAGATACAACAAACTTTAAGGAATTATGAAGAATGAAGACAGATCAAAAATACAGAATAATCTGGGTGGCATGGTCACCCGGGCACAAACAGAAGACATAACCAAACATAAGGTTATACATCTAGGATGAAAGCATATCCCTTATATTCAGACAACAGGTGAAAGCTGGGCAACCTTGTGACATTGGAAAGGATTTGGCATTGAGTAGGGTGAACTGTTTGCTGAGCATTCAGCTTCTGCTCTGATTCTGTAGCCAAGAGTACTAATGGAATCCATAAATGTACTTATAAATGAATTGAAGCAGCCTGTTTGACATTCGTGTGATTGATCTCCACTAGTTTCAGTGTGGAGACTCTGAAAAGTTTTAGAGAAGACTCACTATTGCGATTGAAAATCGGAAAACAGTTTGTAGTGAAATATTTCAGGAATTTGCTTTGCTTATAAAACAAATGTAAGTCTATAACTTCCCGTGTAGTTCTTCTGCAGATGCTTACTTCACATGCCCACTGGGTGCACTGTGCCACTCCTATGGCTTGCATGTAGAACAGGTTCCTAGGGTGGGGTTATTTTCAATTTCATTTTGACACAGTTACATTTTGCAAAGTTAGGCGAAGTGTTCTTAAAGAGAGGGTCAGTGACAGGCGATTATTATTACCCATACATTAGGGATCTACTGGAAATAAGGACCTTGGTTAAAAACTCTACTCTGAGAATCAGCCGCCGCAAGTTTCATGTTGGGCCTGTCTGAGTAGCTGATTGCTGCAAGACTATTACCCAAAATCCAGGGAAGTCCTGAGTACACAGGCGACTCCTTCTGACACATGTCTACAATTAACATGATCTCAGGATAAGCACAAGCTGGAGAGTACTACGGTATTTGTGAGCCAAATACAGCCTTTTTGCCCAGATGTTGGGCAGCCCTGCCCTTAAGCACTCCTTCACAGCCAGCGTCTTGTTTCCTAAGATTGTCATAATAGATCATCTGCCAAAAACTGAATAGCTTTAAAAGGCTAAGTTCAATTTCTAGGTATCCTTGCAAAACCACCTACACAGCAACAACTCAAGCCCAAAGCCAGGAGTCTTTAAAATAAATGATACTGCTACAATGCTCAATAAGCAAAACATACCCACTAGAAAGTAAAACATCAAATAAATGGTTTTCATTTAACTCTTTTTTTATGGAAGGTAAGAGAAAAGGGAAAAATACCAGATCCACTATATGGATATACTGAAATAATATCTAATGCATAGGTCAACTACATCACTCCCAGTACGGGGTTAGAAATAGATCCATCATAATACTTTTACAAAAGCTATCAGGAATGGATGAGATAAACAGCTACTGCTCACAGATTGATGTTCAAGCTCAAAAGGGGTGAACTGGTGAGTACATCTATGAGCAAGCTGTAAAAAGAATGTTCATTCTCTAGACTTTGAAAGTAGCTGACAGAAATAAAGACATTTTATGTGGTAGAAAAATTAGTATTTTCAACCTACATAAAGTACTATTTTAGATCACTAAAAAGGCCATGGATGTCAGAAATGTGTTTCCTAACTTCCTAACTTAAAATTAAACTGGTTATGTGATATAAACCATGCCAGAATTTTCACTTCTAGAAGTGTGAGTTTTACATACGTATTCACCTATGAAATTCTGATAATATACCAAGGTGGTATAACAAGGTGTTCCTTAGCTCAGGCTAAGGATTAAAGAGATATTTAACCAGATCACAGCTCATTTACCAGTTTATAACCATCGACAAAAACAAGCCTGGATATTTACATGCTTCATAGAGATTCTACAGGCTCTAATCTATGATGTGTGATGAGGCCCTAAGCTAGAAGATGTTAGGAACAATAAGATTTATTTTAAAGTACAGAAAATGGTCTGAACAATTAATAGGAGGAAAACATACTCTGTTTCACTCTATTAGAATGAATGGCATTTTGCCTGGAATATGAGTCATGGAGAATGTTATATTCTGAGTGAGAGACATAGCTAGACCAGAAGGAAAGCGGAATGATAAGCTGGAGGATAAATTTCAGGAAGAAATATAACTAGGAACACACAGAGGTGATAGTATTACTGCATTAATAACTACTTTAAGAATAAAAGCTAAATTGTATCACCACTTTGAAAGCCATTCAAGTTAAAAGGCTCAAGGATTCTGCTGAGAGAATGAATCAGATATCAAAGCCTGGCAACAGAGTGAGAGCATAGGACAAAGCATTCTTAGTCTGGGAGACCTGGCTCTGGAAAGAATTTTCAGTAGAGGTTAGATGAATCATGTTCTGAGCTTCTGTGAGTCATTGCAAAACATTGATTAACACTTGCAGATTCGAATAAAGAGTTGCAATGCTTACTGAAACTCCCAGTTTCCCACAGAACAACGAAACAACCTGATCCAAAACAAAGCTTTCAAGAAAGTGAAATGTGAGAAAAGCCAGAGACTCAAAATTGAAACCTTACTCATTGTTTCTATAACGAATCCCCCAGATTTATTGATTCATCTTCTCCGGTGACATGCAGACATTTTATTGGTACTTAGTTGTTTTGGAAAAATGGCAGTAGCAGTGCTGACACCTATCACTATACACAGTAGTATGTCAGTTTGTGGTGGCAGTAGTTTCCATTTCCTCTTTTTTTTTTGTGGACTACAGTCATTCAGACCTCACCTTCACTGCAAGCATATGGTGTTGCTGTTATCATCACCAGTAGCTCTGTTCAAAAGGAAGGACACCAGAAACACAAAAGCATGTCAGGATTGAGATGGGGAAAGCTGTGGGCATATCTGAGTGACATCTGCACAACAAAGCAGACAAACCTCCAGCGCACAAAATCTACATTTTATCTGTGCTGCTTGCCAAATGCAGTCCTATGCAGCATCATTAACAGAATCCAGTCTTAATAAATGTCATTTATTAAGAGTTTTTGCAGGCCCTGACTTGACACATTACAGTCCGCCCTCTTCCACTTCGCACCCCCCCATATTGCAGCTTCACATCTTAGCGGCATGATTTTTCAGCGATTAAGGAGGCCCGTTTCAGGACTGCGCATGTGTGACCTGACATGCATGAATATTCAAATCAGACAGTCACAAATATTCAAATCAACCCCCATGTCGTGCCGCACGGACCATGGGTACACTGCTCTGCCTGTGGCAATCCGCACCGGCCCTACTCTGCCCCTCCACTCTGGGTCACCCCAGCCCCCCCCGCCTCCCCTCGGCCCCACTCCGGGCTATGCTGGCTGCCCCCGCCTCCCCTCGGGGCCGCCAGAACAGTGGTGCAGGAAGTTGCCCCCCACCCGTGTCCGCAGCTGAGCAGAAAAGGGGTTTTTCCCGGCATGGGGTGGCTGCAGGCACCAGGAAGCGCCGACACAAACACCAATACACAGCAAGGCAGCGCCAAAACAGCACTGGAGCACCAGGTGTGTAGTGTGAGGGTGCTGCCATTCTACATGGAAGGAGGGCTTCGTGGGACATGAATAAGACCACGGTCCCGTGGTATAGGAGACCCGACTGTATTACTGATACTACACAAGTTCTGCTTTGGGTCATTTTTGATTGAATTTGCTGATACAGGCTGCATCCAGAGCTGGTGATACTATTTCCATATCACTTTTGGAAGAATATTTCTTGCGGCACCAACATGGACATGAGACGCATCTAGTATATNCTCCCAAGTAGCGGATCGCAAATACGCGGGGACTTACTGTATATTATAAATCTACTCATTTATGATTTCAGAATCAAAGTAACTCTCCCATGCACTTAGATGCACTCTGTCCAGGTGTTTTGTACTGCTGTGCACATGCCCTCTGAATTTTAGCTTCGCAATGTATGAAGGTTATTACCTAGGACTTCTTTTCAAGGCTATCAGCTTTACTTAGATTACATTCAGATTTAAAATTTATGGCTTTCATTTATCTGGCTTGATTCAATGCCCAGTAAAATAAATGGAAAGTTCCTATTGACCTAAAAGGAAGTTGATTGCAACACTTTTATACCTGGTTTGATTTGATGTTAAAGTTCTTTTCTTCCACTAGGTTCTCCATATTTAAAATGGGTTAGAAACTGTCACAAAGTACTGAATTGTTTTCTGAATGCATAGATATGACTAAAGAACATTACTCTGAGGGTCTGTCCTAGCTCTCATTGAAATCAGCAGAAGCTGTTTCATTTACTGCTGTGGAAGCTGAGCTAGAGCTGAACATCAGAACTACATTTATTCCAGGATTTACTCCAGAAAGTGAAAAGATAACGTAACAACCAGATGGTTTTGCCCTTTCTGGGTCTTTATTGAGTTGGAGAGAAAGTAGGATCCCAGGGCTGGTCACAATTACATGAATTACATTAAATTAAATCCCTTGATTTAAATTTCCAGAATTCTGTAAAGCTCTCCATTTTCATCTTAAAATAAAAGAAAAATAACCTAAAAAAGTAAGTTAACTACTTTTGAGAAAGGTGGAAAATCATAAATCTTAAGAACTCAAAAAGAAGGCCAAGTCCCTACACCCAGAATGACCTGTGGTAAAATCCTATGAGTTTTAAATCAGTTTCATAACTAGGAGGTCTGATTCACTTTAAAATGCTGAGCATTGTTAATGCCTCTGTCTCACTATTATGGATAATTATTCTCTGTGCCATAGCATTTCTCTCAGCAGGGTCAGCATTCCCATCATGCCAGAGGCTGTCCAAAAATTCAAATCAGAGTCCGTGGATGAAATTTCAGGGAATTTCTTTTGTGTTACTTATATGATAATCCCTCCAATATTGCAGGGGGTCAGTTCCAGAAAGATGCTATGATAAGCAAAATCCGCAAAGTAGTGGCAAATATGATAAACACAGTAAATATGGTAAATCCAGTAAATATGGTAAAGTTGCTAAAGCCGGGGGGGGGGAAAACCCACAATATATTGAAGCCACGAATGGTGAACTGCAAAGTAGTGAGGGATTACTGCATTATTCTGTATCCGTCTGATTAATACCTAAGTCTGCAAGTCCTAAAATAATATTTTAGGTTGATCTTTGCTGGAAAATCTTGATAGAAACACTTGTAGAAAAAGGAACTTTTATTTATGGAATGTGGCCTGTTTTGTGACTAGGGAATGAAAGAGAGAAATCTGCAGGCACCCATGTAAGCAGAAAAGGAGGAAGAGGAGGTGCTCCAGCTGCTAGAGAAGAGATTATGCTATGGCCCATGGTGGAGCAGCTATCTCCCTGCACTCTATGTAGGTCCACGCGGATTCTAATAACATGAGATTTAACAAGTCCAAGTGCCGGGTTCTTCACTTTGGACACAACAATCCCATGCACCGATATGAACTGGGACATGAGTGTCTGGAGAGTGGTGAAATGGAGAGGGATTTAGGAGTAATGATTGACAGGAAACTTAATATGAGCCAGCAATGTGCCCAGGTGGCTAAGAGGGCCAATGGCATCCTGGCCTGTATCAGGAACAGTGTCATCAGTAGGACCAAAGAAATTATTCTCCCCCTGTACTCAGCACTGGTCAGACCACATCTTGAGTACTGTGTCCAGTTCTGGGCCCCTCAGTTTAAGAAGGATGTTGAGTTACTTGAACATGTCCAGAGAAGGGTGACAAGGATGGTGAAGGGTCTGGAGAACAAGCCCTATGGGGAGTGACTGCAGGAACTAGGGTTGTTCAGTCTGGAAAAGAGGAGGCTCAGAGGTGACCTTATCACTCTCTACAACTGCCTGAAAGGAGGTTGTAGTCAGGTGGCAGTAGGTTCTTCTCTCAGGCAACCAGAGACAGAACAAGACAATACAGTGTTAAGCTGCACCAGAGGAGGTTTAGACTAGATACAGTACATCCCCGCTGCATTGCGACCTCTCCATTATGACCCCAGGGATTTGCGAGGAAAATTTCTCGCAATTCTGTTTCAGGGATCTGCGAGGTTTCCTCGCCAATGCATGCACAGTGCCTCTGCTTCACCAAGGGGCAGTGCCAGCTCTCCCTGTGGGCAGGGCATGGCTGGCCCCCTGGGTTGGATGTGTGGCGAGGAGGGCGCGCGGTTTCTCCAGCTCGCAATGGCATTTAGAGCTCTGTGGCACCGTGCCCTGGTCCCTGACCCAGTCCTGTGTGTCTCCTGTGTGCTCCGCTGAGACCCAGCGCAGCACTGCCACAAGACATGACATTCCTTGTTACTCAAAGCCCAGTCAAAGCCCGGGCAGCACTGCCTCTATCAGGACGGGTGGATGTTAAAGGGAAAGAAACTCCAATACCGACATCACCCCCCCACCATAAGTGGCATGGGGTGTCACAGTGTTGCAAAGTTAAGGTTTTTCCAGGCTTCAATAATGCTGACCAGATCTCAGGGACACCCCTTCCCTGCCACGGAGGCAGGGCAAGCACGTGCAGGCTGGCGCGGGGCCCCCGCAGCCGGGCCGGTGCAAGCACCAGGGCCGGGGGCAGAGCAGCGGTGCGGGGTTTGGGCTGGGAGCATGGGCGTTCGCAGCAGTCACTCAGAAACAGTTCCCTTTGCTCCCCTGTGCTGAGAGAAACCATGGGAAGGAGCGGAAAATTGTCTGCAGTGCTCCGGAGTGCCAGCAAGTAGAGCAATGGGCGTGGACTGCGTGCATATTAATGACCTGCGCATCTTGGCACATTTGACGTTTCACGAGGCCCCTGGCATGACCGGTTCCTCGCAAATGATGGGGTATAACTGTATTGGGAAGAACTTTTTCACAGAAAGAGTGATTTCTCAGTGATATGGGCTGCCCAAGAAGGTGGTGGAGTCACCATCCCTGGAGGTGTTTAAGCAAATATTACTTACTTACTGACATGATTTAGACAATAAGATGGTGTGTTAGGTAATAGGTTGGCAATAGGTTAGGTAATAGGTAATAGGTCAGACTCCATGATCTCTATGGTCTTTTCCAATCTTAAAAATTCTGTGATTCTGTGTATGTGCAAAAACATACCTGACTGCCTTCCTCCTTACCAAAATCCAAGCATAAACAACATCTCAAAATAGACTGATCAATAATGTGAATCACTGCTTTAATTATGAAATATCTGACTTGAATAATTTATGATTTTCCATTTCCATATTTTTGTTACTTCACATAAAATGTTGTAATTCTCATTGACTGGCAATGTAGTGTTCATTTGATGTAGAACATAGCCTCTATACTAAATTAGATCTTCTTTTTGATAATGAGTAAGACACATTCTCTACATATACAATCACTTAACATGGCATATATTTATTCAGATTTCTGATGTTTATATTGTATAATGTTAATAAAAAGTTACTGATATTAAGATCTGATTTATTTTTGATTCCTGATTAGTGTTAAGCTACGCATACATGCAAATTGAAATACAAATACATTATAAACATTCAGAATATTAAGGTGGCGTTTTACTAGCTGAATAAAATCAGGTTAAATACCCAGCTACAGGAATAAAAAGTCTTGCCAAAACAAAATTTCCATTTAAAATGTCACTTTGTCTTCATGAACTGGACAAGGCTTCCTGGGCATTCCATTTTTCACAATGTTGAAGGTTATTTTATTCAGAAACTGGGGAAAAACAAGTTTCTCAGCTCTTCAGCATCTCAGCTATACACTACCTCTGCACTGTTTACCTGTACTAGCTTTGATTCAGATGTAGTTCTGAACTTCTTGTTATTACTAGGAAGACATGCAAGGTCTTTCACAGACAACAGGAACAGTGCTAATAATAGATTGTGATTTGTTTGTACATACCAGTAACTAAGATTGTGACAGCAATCCAAATGATTTTTTTTAATATGAAATTAGGGTTTACATAATATGATTTTACTACAGTTTATATGGTTATTTGTAGCTTTTTCATGGCAGGACTATTTTATGCTACACAAGTGCTATCTTTTATGACAGCATTTCCCAATTAGACTTCTTGAGAGCTTGCACATGAAACACTTGTGATCATCTACAAGCAGAAAGACATTGGCAAGAGAGTGTTCTCTGTGAGAGGTACTTCATTGAGGAGTTGGCACCTCACCCAGAACTGAAATAGTTTCATGGGCATGCTGCAAATATTTTCCTATCACCCAGACTTCTCAGTGGGCAGGGATTTGGCAGGAAGCTAAGGCCTGTATGAAGGGTAGATTCTGTGGTGTCCTTAGTTAAGATCTAACCACCATGTGCACATATTTAACTGGCAGCTGCTGATGGCCCTGTTGGTCATCTGCGAGATTGGCCAGATTAGTTTTGTAAGAAAATCAGGGATACCTGTATCTTTGAGACTGATGCCTCTTTCTGGGTAGAAAAAAAGATTTCCCAAAATAGAGGAGCTTTCCTTTCTGTTGAAAGGGCTGTGGCAATTAAATAATGAGCACACTCCTTACATTTGAAAAAATGGTCCATATATCCCAAAGCCTAAAATAAGATTTTTCAGTAACTCTACTGTAACTGCAACAAATGCACTGTGATATTGGAGGTTGCTTTATGATTGTTATAACAAGGATGATAATGCATTGGAAATAGATTGCACTGGTAAAATAAGGTCTCCTTGTTTTGGCTGACAGATATCTCATAGGAAAAGCAGAGGTTTTCATATCCTGACTTTAGGAGATTGTAACAACTTATTTATAAATACATGGATTAAAATCAGTTGGTGCTGGTATAACTCTGACCTCATAAAAACTGTGCTGGAGGGGAGGAGCAAATGGGTTCAACCATAGCTGAACTGTAGAATGTGGGTCAGGTCCTTCACTGGCTTATGCTAATGGGACTAGGAGCCTTCTTTGAATACACTCTGGAACTCCCATAATATTCACATAACCTAAACTGTAACAGCAGCTGAGTATTTTTAAAACAAAAATATTTTGAGAGAACATTTTACGAAGAATATAGAAATGGTAACTAGTACATAAGATATTATAAATAGGCCTGAATGATTTTTTTAGTCAGATTAGGTAACAGTGGTGTACAATCACTTGTATTTGCTAATAGTCAGGATAATACCATTTTAGATACTCAGTTTTAGAGCTGCCAGCCCAGTACTTCTCGTCAGTACTACACTTACTGGCTTTCCAAATCATTAAATAAATGCTTTTAGCACAAGAACTCTGTTACTTGGTGCCAGAATTTGATGGCCAATACCTGAAGGACAGTAGGACCGTCTCAATGCTACTTCACAAGTACTGAGGCTGACTCCTGAAGCTGACTTTGGATGTCAGTTCCATGACCTTGGTGAAATCATTTGCAGCTAGCACCTCAAAAGGTGTTCCAGTGCTTCATTTTAGGCTAAATCACGTGCAATGGGATCTTCAGCCTTGAGATGGGCACTGCAGTTTATCTGCACAAAAGTTCCTTTAAGAGCTGCTCTCAGAAGTTAAGAATGATACTCATGTGAAATTTTATCCAGACATAATATTTTAGAATATTGAAGTAAGGCTGAAGATTTAACACATCACTTTGTGTATATATATGCCTTTTATTGCTCACTATTGACAAACAGCAGGACAACCATCAGCATCAAGGGAAGAAGGCCTCAAGCTGCAACAAGGAGGCTCAGGTTGGATATTAGGAAAAATTTCTTCACTGAAAGTGTGGTTAAGCATTGGAACAGGCTGCCCAAGGAAGTGGTGGAGTCACAATCCCTGGAAGCATTCAAAAAATGAGTAGATGTGGAACTTCATCATATGGTTTGGTATTTGGTCGAAGGTTGGACTTGATGAGCTTGAAGGTCTTTTCTACCTTTTTTATGATTGTTTTATGATTATTTTTGCAGTCTTACAGAAGATTCAAAATCCAAGGAAGAATTTTCTCACGCTGATCAAGAGTTAAATGGAAACAGAGTCCCAGTCAGTTTGACAGCACTAATAGTAAAAACAATTGCCAGACACTGGCTACCATATGTGGTGTTTGTGTTCTGTTTGGAGAATCTGTATCAGAGAAACAGCTATTTCACAGCTTTGTTCTCACTTTTTGTTAGCACCTTGCAGTCTCCTAAAATTCTCACTAGAGAATGAAAGTATTTCATTTATAGCTACCCAACAAAAAACAGGCAAGGTATTCTCTCACTATTTGTAGAATAATGCCACTGTAACATTCTGCTAGTCAGAATCAAAACAACCTACTCAACGCTGTAGAAAAACTCAAAATCAAAACAATTCAGCCCAACTACTAATAAAGACTAGAGAAGACAAACTTAACTTCACATTCCCAAAGACACACAGATTTCAGTAAGAGCTGGATGACCACATATTTTTGAGGATTCATACCCTTAAGCCTTGCTTTCGATGATTCTGCCCGATTTCACAGGATTCTGTGGCTTACTTTCTACAAGATGACTTGATTAAAAGAACAGGTCTCCCCACATAGCCTCTCAACAGCCAGACGATACAAAATTGATGTAATCTGCTTCTCTACTGCTTGTCCTTTCTGGCTGGCAGAATTAGGGTGCAAGCTAAAATTCCCAGCTGGCATAGCACGAGAAACATGCCACAGTGCTTCAGAAACAGCTGCCTGATAACTGCCCTTTGGAATTCATAGCCCATTAGAAAAACAGTGAGGCAATTATGTGCCCATACCTAAATGTCACTTTGCTTTAATATATAGGGTCACTCCCTCACCTCTTCTGAAGAGTGTGTAGACTGCTAATGTAGCACTCCAATCATGTGAGTCATCCTGCCATGTTTCCGTGATGACAACTATGTCGTATTGCTCCTGATACACCAAAACTTCCAGCTCTTCCTGTTTATTACGCAGGCTGTGTGCATTGGTATACATGAACCTCAGCTGGGTTGCTGAATTCATTTTTTACTCATTTTTACCAGTTTCAGTATCTTCTTGAGTGACTGCTACATCCCCTTCCCCCCTATCTCCCCTTCCCTCCCTTCACTATCTCAAACACTCCTCAGCCTTTCAACCTCCTCGTTCAGCTCTGCTATCATGCAGAGTACGTCATTTACCAGCTCACACTGGACACAGGTGTTCAGCCATCAGGCTCAGGCATTCCCTGCAGCCAGGAGTCTGGACAGCCACATCCATTGACACAGGGGCTGTTTGGGTCTGAACCTCCCTTGTGGCATCGGCCTTGGCTTTCATGTGTCTGGTCCTAACCATTACTGACAGGGGGAGGGCTAGGAGGCCGAAGACAGGAAGAGACAACACCTACCAAGACAGTGTCTGCGATTCTGCCTGCACGAACTCCCGTGCTAACTGCCTCTTAGTCACTTTACTCAAAGCCCCTACACTTAACACCCATTTGCCTACTCCTGTTTGCTACGCTCCAGGTTGCTGCGGTCCTGAGAATTTCAAAGGGTTAAACACCCGCAGGCAAGAAGACCTTCTCCCCCGTTGGAGAAGCTTAGCTCATGTGGTGTCTCTCGGTAACCCCTCAGTAACACCTGGTCAGTCAGGGAGAGTGCCTGCTTGGGTGCTGCAAAGCAAAGTCCAGTCGCCAGCAAAGCCCTAGTCAGAGATTTCGAATCTGTCACAGACATTGAATTTTAATACTCTGACTCCTAGAGCTTGAATTCTACTGCCCTCATCAGCGGATAAATTTTTTCTCAGCTACCACAAGGACAGGCACATGGAGCTTCTCTGTCTGGATCAGGATGCATGGACTGAGTGCAGGATGACCCTTTTTCCGTCTTCACTGCAGCCCTACCAAAGGCTGAGTAAATCCATACTCCTCTACTTACCTGTCCACTATTCCTAACCTAGGCTGGGAAATGTGTCAATCTGGGGAGTTTCTGAATTTAGATTTCACATATTCTGATGACAACAGCAGCAATTAATATTACTAATATATAGTTATCCAAATAAGGATCTATTTCAAGGCAAAGCAACTCAGTCACTGTTTCAGGCTCTCTTCAAATTCGGGCTGACTACACCACATATAAAAATATTCCTGGTTTTCCAAAGGTTTCTTTGAAACCCTTGAAACAAACAAACCAAAACAAAACAATCTGAGAATTGGTAGAACAACTGTTCCCTTCTATAGTAATCCCTTGCTATTTCATGCTTCATGTTTCACTTCCTCACATCTTTGCAGGGGGGTTTCAGTAAAGACACGCTAGTCTTCCCTCGATTCTTTGCCGTGTTTTCTCATCTGCACATGTGCAGCATGTCTCTGCCACCCTGCAGGGCGGGGTCAGTCTGTGCCAGGGGTCAGGACTGCCACTCTCTGTGGGACAGGGTGGCTCACTTGTGGGTGAGCCAGACTCCATCCCTTATGAGTGTATGCTTTATACACACTATGTCAACCTAGCTGGGAGGGCTGTGGGAGAAGCCCGTGGTGCAGACTTAAAGCTATGCTCCTGTCTGTGACTGGCACGCATCAAAGCCATGCTCCCGCACGGGATGGAGCACACTCAAAGCACCCTAACCCTAACCTGGCTTTGAGCACACCGAAGAGTGTCCCATGCTCCACCGCTTGTGGTGAGAGGGGTGTGGAATGGCAGCAGTGCAGCACATGGCGGTGGTAAGGCTCCTGCACACCAGCAGGACCCTGGCCAGTGCTTGTGGCAGGCACTGCTTCACCCCACACCCTCCACGTTTAAACACATTTCACTTTTTTCGCCAATTCCCCCATCGGCCGCAGTCGTGGGGCGGGCACCTTCATTCAAATCTGCAAATCTGCCCGCTCCATAAAGTCATACAAGCATCACTTTCGGGGCTAAGGCCTCCGTGGTTTGTGCTGATGGAAAGCACCAAACAGATCTGGCACCTGCATCGGTTACAAATCTGTGTATGCCGTGTTACCTCCTCGAAGTCGTTGTGGCTTCTGAGAAACGGACTTGCTGCTCGTCACTTCTGACAGATACCTAACATGAAACATGTCAACTCCGGGACAGGCACTTGCGAGGGTCCCTGCAGCGCCTGGATAAAGTGCTTGCAAGGGTCCCAGCAGCAGGCATGCCTTCCTAGAGCCAGCCTCGGGCTGGTTTGGGAAGGCAGAGGGTTGTGGGACCCACGTGCCCACTGTGGCCTCCGGCTGGCTCTGGGAAGGCGTGCCCACCGCACGGGACCCTCCTGTGCCAGGATGGTGGCTGGCCACTGCACTGGGGAAGGGGTAGAAAAGACCCTGCCCACTCTCCTGCCCCATCAGAAGCTGCGGGGAGGTGCCGGGCATGCCCCCTTGCACTCTGGGGCCCAGGGGCCTGGGGGGATGGGTGTGACTTATTTGCATATTCATGATCCACGTATCTTTGTGGAGTCTGGGTTTCATGGACATCACGTGGTCCCTAACCACTGAGAAATTTGAGGGGTTACTGTATCACATTTACTTACTTCCCTTCCTTTAGGAAAAAATGCTTTTGGAAGCCATAAAATGAAAGCTATTCATCAGTGAAATGTCGCGTCACCACTTTTCAAAAGCCCCCCACAGAAAAACAGAGATTTAAGACAATAAAGTGTTTGCTTAATCCAATTAGCATTTAAATATTTTAATCAAGAAAAGATGACAACTGGACCGGGCTAGATGCCAGCTCCCTTAGAGCCATGCCTTTTGTCACATATACTTGCAGTGCTGTGTTTCTGAACAGTGGTAAACACATCAGAACAGCCAATGTCCATGACACAATCTGGGAGCTGTATCAACCGAAAATCTTTACCTTCTATGGAGGCAAAAGGAACAACAGAAAATTAACAGCAAGTAATGATTTCTTCGACTGGGCTGATTATGATACAGTTAAGATTCACATGATGAGACTCATTAGGCACTAGAAAATGGCAACTGGGAGTTCTGACTGTTTGCATGTGACCTGAAACAGCTAACAATACTGATATTCAATCATCATAACCATGATGAGGCAGGAAAAAAAACCTCAACATTTGTTTTCCCAATGGCACTTGGCAGACAAGCATATGGCAAATGCATTTGCTGGAAGTGCTTATGCTTAATGAGTCACTAACTGCTAAGTTCAGTTTGCAACTTCTAGTGCAAAGAGAAAGACAGAAAGCAAGAAGTAGTTTCAAGAAGTCTTCTAGAATGTCTGCTTAATTAGGTAGTTTTCCAGTCATCAATTTGGGAGTGCCTTAAAAATCTGCTTGATATTTATCACAAATGAATGGCATCAAGGCAAAAGAAAGCGTCAGCATCTTTGTAAACCATGTAACGAAGTAATCTTTACTAGCAATACCCACATGGAGAATAATTCACTCAGCTCCTTCTTCCATTTCTTCGCAAGATTTCAAATTCTTGCAGGTTCCTTCAACACAGCTGTTCCTGTTGCCCTTGAGTGGGCAAAGTAAGCACTCCTTGTCAACAGAGAACTTGCATTTTCTGCAGGCACTGTCTGCCAGACATGATGAACCCACATATAACTCATCCAAGTTATGCAAAGTGAACTGTGCTCCCCACCAATAAAGGCTGATGAAAATGAGTTCTGAAGAATTTCAGCTGGCAACTTCTTCCATAAAAGCACAGATGTAGGAGAAAGACAAACAGTTCAAAACCAACTGGTCTTCACATGAGGCACATCTATAGTCCCCACTAAAAGAAACATTTGGCTCTGTTATTTATAAGGGCTGTCATCATGCCTTCTCAGGTTGTCCAACCAGTTCGGCTCATTGGGAGAGCAAAAATATTTTTGCTTAATAGCAAACCCCAGCTGTGATGCAGCAATGTGTACATCGTCTCATGACATTCAGAGTGAGTTTTCCTGTCACCAGTATTCCATTTTGCACCTTTTTTTTCCCTAAACCAGTGATCTGGAAAGAAGCTCTAAGCCAAAGAGATATGTTCACAATCCTGTGCTGAGCCAGTGCTGAGTAGACAGTTCTATGAAGCAAGTGGTAGGTCAGCGCCTGGGCAGCAACATCTGAAACCCCACTCTTGGTTTCTCCAACATCCACAGCAAATAACAGATCTTTAGGCTATATATACTTATGGGAGACCAGCAAGCCCAGTTTCAATCCAGAGAAAGTAATGCCTTTCTTTGAATTTATTAGCTCCAGAATCTTTTTCTCGGCAATGAGGCCCTATCATAAACTAAATTCTATCATTCCAGACGTAGAGCCACAACTCTGGCTCATGGCTTACTGTCTTTCAATGAATAATGAATCTCTCATGCTGGGGAATCTTTCTGTGTCTGGGAAATTTACAGCTTTACATTAGGAAAATGAAGCAGCATGGCTCATTGCACTACTTTGAGCAGTTGCTTGGGTTTTTTTAATTTTTGCACATACATCCTATGCCCACTGCTAATACAAAGGCCTCGATCACTCTTGCCCACAATTATGACGGTGAGATTGGCAAAGGATCCTGGCCTAAGCACCTCCATACGGAGCAATGCTCAGCTAGAACAGAACTGGAAGATTTGTGCAGTGTGAGGCACTGCAGAGAGATAGGTTGACGATAAAAGAGACACCAGAACAAACATCTAGGTGTAATAGACTTACCATCTGAAACATGTACATCTCTTATTCTGCTAAAAAAGACATTTTCGTGCAAGTCTGGCCCACCTTCAAGAAAAAAATGAATGCAAGGCAGTCAGTGACATCCCTTTATATAAAAAAAAGTCTTTCCTTGCTATTTTTTTACAATGAGGGAACAGAAGAAAAACAAGAGGGAAAAGAACCTCACTACATTTCTACAAGTAAACAACTAAGATACATAGTCCTAATGCTTTATTGCCGAATGACTATAACACAATGATTCTCACTCCAATTTCTGCAGCAGGAAGCACAGGACTAAAAAACCAAAACAACACGGGGAAGAATGTGAGAACAGCCTGTCACAACAAGGACCCTTCAACAGTTCCTGTTCGATTTTCAGCTGACTGGCTGCTACAGGCACAGCAACATTTATGTAGCTAATCTGTTATTTTCACTCAATAATCTGCACCAAAATCTTGCTTAGCTCAAAATTTAGCTCAGTAATTGCTCTGGCCAACGAATGTGCAGGAACAGCAAGGACAGTACAGGAATTCAGCAGTATTGAGGAAAATTCTAATCCTACTAAATTTGGCAGCACAAATCTCTTATGTAACCTGTGATTTAGAGGACAGGCTGATCATCTGGGGAATATTACTGTGCTCTTCTCAGTACTTTCCATTATGAATTTTCTTTTGTTTTTCACTGCAAATTGTCTCATCACAGGCTTACAAAACATTTTTAGTATCAACCATATGCTCTTATATGACAATTCAATGATACAGAGGGTGTATGTAAGTTTAAAAGCTACCTCTGAGTGCTTCTTTGCCAAGACTGCCTTAAACTGTGGTACATCTCAGATATTCAGGAGATGGCTTGGGATCTAAATTTAAAGTAACAAGACTCCAAAACAATGCTTGGAAAAGCAACTTTTCTGAAAATTGTTGCATCAGCAAAATTTATAGATCTCAGGAACTAAAACTCTCACAAGATTAAGAAGCTTCAAGAGCTACAGACAAAATATCCTGAGTGTGCACAAACCTAGAAAAACAAAACAATATTTGTATCCACCATTAAAAGCCCACCAAAACAAAACCCATTCTCTTTTTACAACAAAAATACATTCTAACAGGCAAAACCAGCTGCCCAGTAATAGGATACAGGTGCGTAAAAGCTCGATCCACAAAATAATCATGAACTAAGTATCACATTCGAATTCCTGTTGTTCTTAAATCAGTTACAAAATGAGTTAAGAAATCATTCAGTGCCAGTACGTATTTACAGAGTGCAATAAACATTCAATTCATACTATGTATTCAAGAATTACAAAGGCACGCTTTTGAAATAGCGATACTGGCCAGTTTCGAGTACACAAGAAAAATAGTTTTATTCACAGAATAACAAAAATAAATCAATCCCACAGCACACATCCACAAAGGGTGAAGAATTCAGAGAATATTAGAAAATCTGACACCTGAAACTGTCACACACTCCTCACAAGCAGTTGCTGCAAAACTTGAACCCAGTTATAGACATTTTCTTTTCATCCACACAAAGGATGTGTCATAGAGATACACACTAATATTGGAATTCCTTGATGTGTTTGGAAACAAGTGGTCAGCACTAAGCTATCACCAGCTAACTAATTCATGTAACTCCAATCAATTGTTGCAGTAGGTGAAGCTTTTAAAATAAAAAGCAGCAGCTTTCCTCTCTTCTTTTGAGAGACACAGACAATTCCACTATCCTGACACAGCTTCCTAGTAAATATAAAATGCTGAAAAGAATTAGTAACTGCAGGAAGCTAACATCTTTGGGGCAGGAAACTTTGATGACACATGTTTAATATGTAATGCATAATTAAGGGTGGCAGGAAATGTGGGAGGTCACCCTTTAAAGGGTTACTAGAAATGCAATTGGAGGGTGGCAGGAGCAAAGGGGATAACCATATGCACGGGATACTTCATTTTGTCCCATAGAAAGAACAACATTTTCTCAGTTTCCAGTAGTCATGAAGTTTTCTCAGTAATAGATATGAGAACCAAAGGAAACCTAAAACAGAGCATCTATTCATAGGAAAAATTCCTATTTATAGTTTTTCTTACAGTTAAAAGCAAGTTGCAAAAGCATGACTGCCAAGAGAAGGTTGCTGGAAGGAGTAAACACTTGAATAAGTCTAGTTAAAACTGCAGCATGAATTAAAAAGTGCCATTCTTTTTCCTTAAAATGCATGCAAAGTGAACACTTATTATGCTCCATAACAAAAATTGCTTTCTTATGTATAAACTAAGCAAAGGACAAATGAACTGCAGAGCTGCAGGCAGCTGCTCATGGTCAGAGATGCTCACTTCAAGTCCTGCATCCAACCAGTGCTAAGGAGAAGGCAGCCTGCTTTGAACTTCAAAATTTGACATGCATATCAGCAATTATATTATAGAATTCAAGAGCCAGTCTCAAATCAAGTATTTAAAAGCCACACCAAATTAGGAAATAATGAGACTGAGACATTTAGAAACTGATGCTCATTATTTTATTGCCTTGGGCCACTGGATGTCACACTAAAACTTCCTTGGAGGCTAATGCGGGAATAGCTGATGAACCTGTGCTGACTTTGGCCAGGGTTCTGAGGAGCAGCTGGTATGACGAGGCTGTGTTTTGGATTTGTGCTGAACACAAGGTTGACAGCAGAGATGTTTTTGTTATTGCCCATCAGGCCTTATACAGAGCCAAGGCCTTCTCTGTTTTTCCCACTGCCACACTGGCGAGGAGACGGGGGGTGCATGGGAGGCTGGGAGCAGACACAGTAGGGACAGGTGAGCCCAAGTGACCAAAGGGGCATTCCACACCTTATGACATCATGCTTAGTATACCAACTGAAGGAATGGGGGGTTGTTTGGAGTGATGGTCTTCTGTCTTCCCAAGTATCTGTTACACGTGATGGGGCCCTGCTCTCCTTGGGATGGCTGAACACCTGCCTGCCCATGGGAAGCAGTGAAATTCCTTGTTTTGCTTTGCTTGTGTGCATGGCTTTGGTTTTCTCTATTAAGCTGTCTTTATCCCACAAGTTCTTTAACTTTTACTCTTCTGATTCTCTCCCCAATCCTGGTGGGGGAGTGAGGCAGCAGCCATGTGGGGCTTGGTTGCTGGCTGGGGCTAAACCACAATAATGCCAAAGAAGGAACTGGCAAGGCAACACACTAGATTTCAGTAGTTTAACAATTTGGGATTTAATCAACCGTACTGCAGGCAGAAACAAAATTCAACAGGACAATGGCATTAAAATCTGAAGAACAAGGATGTAATAGTTGGAGGCTGAGAGTAATTACAAATATTTACAGGCATAGAACTAAATGAAGAAATTTTAATGAGGTGATACTAACTCATATTTTATACATCCATGAAACAATACCATCAGACAAGCAGAAGACTATGATAGATTAAAAGAACAAAAGTATTAATCTCAATGATCTGTGTTATGATGGTAACACAGTTTCAACCTATCCACTAGGATCTTCTCATTCCCTTTCAACTGTTACCAGCTGCTGCAAACCATTACCTTCAATATCAGTTCACATTAGTGCTAAAACAAGAATCAAATATTATGTACATTTCCAGGCAAACAATCAGGTTGTCTTTACCTTTAATCCAACTACAAGTAACTGTATTATTTTCCAGAAAGTAATATCCACAAACAATTTTAGAGAAAAGTTACTGTACAAAGACATAGAAGTTCATAAAGTTCATAAAAAGACTACGCAATGCAATCAGACAGAAGTTTGCTTGTAGTTCTTCGTATCCAAGACCTTCTTGCCACACATTGAGCAGATGCCTATAATCACACAAAAGGTGTGTAAATTATTTTAAAATCATTAAAGTTGCTCTTCAAAAACACAGTTATGTTTTTGTAAAGATAATTTTCAAAAAACTGTTCAAATGAGTTCTCATTGACAACCTGTGCATTTTCTCAACAGATACTGCAAATGTAGAAGTAATACTATAGCTTCTAATACATATTGGTATTTGCAGCCTATATGTAATACTGCCACTTAAAAAAATAAGCTCTGTTTTGAGAGCATTATGACTCACAGCACTGCCTGAAGCCTCTGGAATTTGCTGGAATGCTGGAAGAGAGCCAGGAAAGGCTCACATCTAGCAAACAGGTAAAAATGGTGTGTTGCTAATCATTTTAAGTCCTGTACCCAAACCAAGGCCTGAGATGGACAGGAGGTAGCAGGGCTATAAAAATACAGTCAACAACAAACTGACTGCTAAATGGGGAGCTTCAGACAACTGAGAAAGTTGAAAAGAATATGTTTCCATAGAACTAATGTATTTATAGGGTAGGAGCGAAAAACAATGTACACCAAGAATACTTGAAAGTAGAAGTGAAGATGACCCAAAGACCTTTTCAACCCAAAGAGTGTCAAGTCAAAAGACTAGAGCATCAAGAACTTTGGCAGAGAGGTGTGTTGTCTCCATATTCCCCTCTTCTTCCAATGCAGGAAGGTGCTAAATCTGTTGTCTGGTAGGGGCACAATTCATCTCATCTTACACAACCACTCATCAGCAGTCAAAAAATGTCAAGGGGCAACGGTTCCTGTTAACTCCCTCCAAATCGTGTGCTTTCATACGTGGACATCATGACTGGCATGAGCAGTCCATTAGGAAAGAGAATAGCAAGGAACATACTACACGATTTACATTGGAGAGCAAAATCCAGCCCACCAGATCTTCACTTCAGGTCTAAACTGAAGAGGAATTAACTTCAGATTGCCTCTCAATTTCAGGTACAAAACAGCTGAAGCACTAAGTCATATGACTGCATTTGCTTCAAGAAACACACCACAGCCATGCCCTTGATTGTCAGAACCAGTACCTAAAGCACTTAAGAGAGCTCTGAATTTTATGATGAGGACAGATGAAACCTGGAAGGATACACAAGCCGAGAAAGCTGAACTCCTGAAGCCTGCCCAAACCAGTCATAAATTTATGAAAGAGCACAAGGTTCTACCATATGGGATTCAGGCAGCCATCTGGTGAGCATCTAGCAACTAGAAAAGGCAATCCTCCTACAGCAGGCTGCTGAATCACTGACTTAGTGACACAGCACACAATTGATTCCATAAACAAAACTTGCTCCTGGTTAGCTGTAGCTCTACATCTAAAAATCGGTTCATCTCAGGTCTGTGTGTTATATGGATTCCTTGATATTAAATCAAGGAACTGAGTTCACGATGCTTTTTTCCCATCCAGGAATTATATGTCTGAACTATTTTGCTCACCTACTCAAAATCACAAGACTAATAGAAGTTTTATATCTCTAAGGCTCTTCATCAAATTTATTTGAAATTTTTTTTTTTTTAGCCTTGGCAATTTTTGAAAAGTTTTTAACAACACTGAAGTCTTATTACAAACATAGGAGACAGAAAGCTTCCAGTCACAAGCAGAATTTCACACATAACTCATAAGGACAGAAAGATTTGATATACATGGAATCCCCGCTGCATTGCGACCACTCCATTACGACCCCACCCATTTGCGAAGCAAATTTTTCGCAATGATGATTCAGCGGTCCACGAGCTCAGCTGGCTGAGACATGCGCAGTCGCTCTGNTCAGGCTGGGGGGGAGCAGCGGCACGGAGTTTGGGCTGCGAGCACACACAGTCACAGCAGCCGCTCAGAAACGGCTCCCTTTGCTCGCCTGTGCCGAGACAGACTACAGGAAGGAGCAGAGAATTGTCTGCAGCGCTTCGGAGAGCCGGAGGGTGGAGCAATGTGTGTGGCCTGCATGCATATTAACGACCTGCACTTCTTTGTGAGTTTAGTGTTTTGTGACAGCCTTGGGCTGTCCCTTTCCTCGCGGAGGACGGGGTATAACTGTATTATGTACTGCACACTGCAATATCTTACTCTAGGAATGATGATTGTATGTATTCTGCATTTTAATTTTGACTTACAACACATTGAGCATGTTCACAACTGAACCAGAACCAACTTTTAGAGAAATGAACGTTTGAAAGGCTTATGTTAAGCCACTGAAAGAAAAGAATACATGAAGGCACACGGACAATCAGAAGTCTGATTTGCCTACAGAGACACTTGGCAAATTGAGTTGTAGTAGCAATTCAAGTTTTTTTTCTTTGTGTTTTATTCCCCAGGTTGTTAAACTATTCCCTTTTGTTAAACTATCCTACTGCTTTACCAAGATTAAAAGTTGTTTTTTTGGGGGGTTAGAAGGGGAGAGGGCGGGAAGGTTTAGAGTTACTCTTCCAAATCTACTGCTTCAGATACAAGAAACATTCTAAAAGAAGCAGAACCACAGAATGACACAGCCTGAAAGGCATCTCCAGCAGTCTTTAGTCCTGCCCCACCCAAAACATAGCCAGCTTGGATGAGGCTGGCTCAAGGCTTTTCAAGTCATCCTCTGAACACCTCCTGTAGAGATTCCACAACCTCTGGTGGTGCCAATTATTATAATATTTGGTCACTCTCACACTGAAGAATTGCTTTCCTTGTATATAATTAGGATTTTCCACATTGTAACCCGTGTACATTGTTTTTCATTCTATTACTGTGCACCTCAGAAGGTGTTCTGTGTTCTCTGTGCCTTCCTAATAATAGTTAAAACCAGCAATTAAATTTCACCTTAGTCTTCTCTTTGTAAGGCAAAACAAATTCCAGTGTTCTGCTTCCTCCCTGGTTTCTAACCAAAGCAGGATATTTCGGCACCCACCTTTTTTATAGGCACATCCTTGACAATAGTGAGACCCTGGCTGATGGACAGAACTCTTACAAATCCGACATATTGCAAATTTATTCTTTCCATAAGGATCAAACCTAGAAAGAAAAGTATTTTAGTTATACACCTTGTAAATGAAGTATTTCTTCTGCCTCATCCTAAAAAGTCTAAGCAGAAGACACAGCTGGAAACTCCAGTGACACCTACAATTTAGAAAAGGGTTATACAAGGATTCTCTCTAACAGGCTGCACAAAGTATACAGAAGAGCTCCCACCTTCCCCACTAAGACAGATTTCTCGCATTATATGTATATATATATATTTAACAAATGCAGAACCAAAAATGTGTATTTTTATTAAGATACTACATGATTTTTAACACCTTCCAGCAGCATCTTGCCCCCCTGCATAACAGAAAGTCCCTCACACCCTAAGGAAATGCTCAAGAGATTATACCAAAAATCTTGGCATACAAAACAAGCCTTCCCAGCTTCTCTCCTACAAGAGCATCAGATTCCAGTGAAAACTGCAGTAGAACACTTGGTCACACTCTATGGCTGAGTAGAAAGCATCCATAAAATATGTACTGACATATTTTTACCAACTAATCAAAGATCATAACCCCATAATTAGAGTTTGAAGTGCATTGTCCCCAAGTTTTGAGTAGTTGCCTTGATACACAGGAAACAGGCCTCAGTTAGTTTCTTAACTGACCTTTTTAGCCAAAATCAGTATTGAATACTAACCTTGCCTTCTTTGAGGTCAATGCTTTGTTTTCATTTAATTTGCGGCCACCGCTTTCTACAGAAAGAATAAAACCATCAACAAATAAATTTCCCAGTTCCAGGCACGCTTTAAAAAGCTCAGTTTACACCTTTCACACACGTGCAAATAAAGTCACAGAGATAAAACATACAGCATAGCACTAGGGGACAGGACAACAGAACACTTCATACTCTGTTTAAATACTCTGTGTATCACCATTCCATATAGAAAAAAACCAAACCCCGACAAGTTCAATACAGAATTATTCTAGGTAAATAAATTCCAAACACATGGAATCAGCGTGGGAGGGAAACCATGTGACCAAAGAATTAACCTGATCAGTAATATAACATTTTAGACTTAATATGAAAATAGCTCAGGTGCCTGACTTTACGATACCTCAAAAACAAGTGTTACACCTCCCTGGGGGTTACCTGTAGTGTTTCTCGCACCATCTTTCCACGTGTCAGGAGTGATCACTGTACCAAGCTTCTTCTCACCTATGTAAGGGAATATCACAAAGGAAAAAAATTCAGAATCAATCAGGTTGGAAAACAGTTCTAAGATCACTTAGTCCAACCTATGACCAAACACCACCTTGTCAGCTGGATCATGGCTCCAAGTGCCACGCCCGGGACGGTGACTCTACCACCTCCCTGAGCAGCGCATTCCAATGTCTCACCACCTTTCCTGTGAAGAAATTCTTTCTGTTGTCAGCCCTAAGCCTCCCCTGGCACAGCTTAAGTCTATACACTCTTGCCCCGTTGTCCTGTCACTGGGAGGACAGTGCGTGGGAGAAGAGACCGACCCCCACCGGGCTACGGCCTCCCTTCAGGTGGTTGTAGAACGAGTGACAGGGTTCCCACTGAGTCTCCTCTTCTCCAGGCTGAACAACCCCAGCTCCCTCAGCCGCTCCTCACAGGATTTGTGCTCCAGACCCTTCACCACCTTCGCTGCCCTTCTCTGGACCCGGTCCAAGCCCTCAACATTCTTCCTAAACTGAGGGGCCCGGAACTGGACACAGCACCCGAGCTGCGGCCTCGCCAGTGCCGAGAACAGACGGACAATCACTTCCACAGTCTGCTGGCCACAGTACTGCCGACACAAGCCAGGATCCCTTAAACTATGCTGCGTTAATATGCGCTACAGGCCCTGCCCATGGAGGAATGACAGCTGACACAGGAACCTTCCCGGAACTGCCGCCCACAGCCCGCCCAGAGCCGCCCGGGACCCGCCGCCGCCCGGAGCCCCCGCGGGCAGCGCAGGGCA
>WEKX01007644.1:111740-153130 GCA_013390025.1 Pitta sordida
CATGGCGACCCCAGCACCACAAGCCGCCGCTTCCGACACCGCCCCGGATCTGGCGTCGGGCGCCGCCGCCTTCCGCTGCTGGGCGGCCCCGGGTGCTCCGCGGTGCGGAGCGGGAGCCGCGTAGCCGCCCTTGGCCCCGCACGGCCTGGCCCTGCCGATGGGTTTGGGGGTTGTTTTTTTTTTTTAAGCGACTGACGTTCTTCTGCCCCAAAATAATCACTTGCGTCCCCAGGCCGGGCTTAGAGCTGTGCCTTGTGTGCCGCGACTGAGAAAGATGTTAGCCGGGCGGGCTGGTGCCGCGTTTCGGTGACGGGGATCCGCTCCCGGGGAACACGATGAGGGAGGCGGGAATCAGGAGGCTCCTGGCTGCCAACCTCCTCTGTGCCCTGTCCATTATCCTGAGCGCCGTGGGCCCGACTTTCTTCCTGGACGGGTTCACGGTCGTGGGGACACACCTGCCGTGGCTGTGTGTGTGTTCTGTCTGTGTCGGGTCCCTTAGTGTAACCTTGCACTTAGTCCTTAAACCGAATCAGTCTCCTAAGAGAAGTTCGTTTGCTCACAAGGTAAGACTTGGCTTTCGTTTTGGTTTGTTTCGTTATTCGTAAATTGCTACCAGACGATACAGAGGGGAAGCAAATTCTCTGAAATAATCCAGTGAGAAAGAAAGAAGACTCTTTTCGGTGGTGAATTCTCAGTTTTTCCACGAATGAGCTGAGTGTAAGCACTCTTCGAAACGAGCTTTTCAGTATTTTCTTCATGTTGAACTCTCTGTACATGCCTTGAGTGGGGTGGTTCTGTGCTTTCCTCATTCTTGGCAGTGCATTTTGCATTGTTATTTGTAGTCCCAGCCATTTGCGTGGTGGCAAAACCTGGCAAAATTGAATGGGGCCAGGACTCGTTTCGTAGTCCAGGCCTTGCTAATCTTCTTGATGAGTGGATATACCAAAAGGAAATGTCATCACACACTTGTCATGTGTAGTTGTAAGTTTGAGATCACGTTTAAAGAAAATACTTTTGTAGAATCAGAGCCATAAAAGAGACACTAGTTCGTTACAATTTGAACAAAATTACAGTGGAAAACTATTAAAATTCCTGTGTTTCCTTGAAGAATGAAATTTGCACACGGAAAAATCTAAATTTGGGATACATTTTTTGTAACTACACTTTGCAACAAGGAGCGTTAAACGTTTGAATCCCAATGGAATAGGTTGAAACAACTTGAATTTGCGGCAGCACAAAACTCGCTCTGAAGTGGGGGAATAAATCAGAGTTTTGAAGTCAGGTACATATTGCCCCACTCCTGACTTGCCAAGTCACACAAGATCTAGTGCTCTGGTGTGGGGATTCTTCAACATGTAAGCAAACATCCCAGAAAGCAGTATCTTTGTGTGCAGGGCTTCTGTGCGCTTCTGCTGACTGCGGAGGATGTGACATGCACAAAGCCAGCATGGAAAACGTGTCTTTTTAACCATCTGTGATTTAAAAATGTAACATGCTTCATGTTCTAAGTGAGGTTTCATCCTAGCCTAGCACAACAAATAAATACAGGAGAAAAAGGAATGAAGAGAAGTTATGAAACTGCATTGGTGACCTGACCAGAACAGACCTAACCAGAACTATTTATGGTGCTTACTTCTGTATGATATAATGAGTACCCGGAAAGTTTTAAGTTCATAGAAAGTTATGTGTTTTGCAGATTCTATAGGAAGTCGTGGATATTTCTTAAATGTATTTAGAATTTAAGATGCCAAATTCCAACTGTAGTGTTTTTTATTTAATGTCACTTTGGTTCTGAATGTTGCAGAATTTTTGAATTGCGTATTTTCTTGCTTTTAGATAATTTTTTCACTTTCTGTGCGAGTTGCCTTTTAATGAATGGACCTGACAGGTCAGATGTAAAACAAAAATGTAAAAATATCCAATAAAATTACTTCTGTTTATCTTACCATTTCTGGTTATATTTTTTGTATGTTTGCCTTGTTTTAGGTGGGTGTGTGGGAAAAAAAAAAGTTTTAAGTGGAGCGTGATAATTTTTAATTAATTATTTAAACACATGAAAAACTGTTTAGGAATGTGCCATGCTATTACACCGTGCTGTAGCTGAAATTATAGAAGCCATTAGAGTACTGTGTTGTTGATGAGATATGGACTGTGTATTTTACTTATGTTCTCTTGTGAAACATTATTCTGATATTTTATTGCTCTTTTTTTAGATATCCAGATTTCTAAAATGCTGTATATACTTTTTCATGTCTTGCATACTATTTCATGCGATTATTGTTCTTTATGGAGCACCTCTCATAGAGTAAGTGAGAAGACCCTCTCTTTCTCTAAACGTTCTAAGGGGCAGTTCTCCTTGCAGTTATTGGTATAAGTACTTGTATGTTTTCTGGTACACTGGAAGTTCCCCCTGGCTGGGGGAAGAAGGGTGGCAGCTTGGGTTTTGTTTTGTTGTTTAGTTTAGTTCAGTTTTGTTGTTTGTGTTTTTCTAGAGGCTACAGCCTAACATCTTTTTTTGGAGAAGTCTTGTTTAAGACAGTTACAAATGAGTCCTTTTACTTTATTATATACATTAAACATACAGGCACATAAGTTTTTCAGAGTTTCGTGGAGTCATTTTCCCTATAAGATTCTCAACCCTGCAGCTTGTATGTCTTTCATGGTATTATAAATTGAACTTTTACCAAAGTTTTAAAAGATTTTTAAAAAAGGGGATGTGTGAAGAAATCTGATTTTTGATAGGTACCTGAAGTTACTGACTAATAGTAGATAGCATCATGTAGTTTTGTATCGTGGTTGCTTTCACAACACCAAACTAGAAAAATAGATGAAATATTGAAATGAGTATCTAAGTATACTTCAATATAGAACTAATAATATATATGAGGTACACCTGTGGTGTTTTTAAAATGTTACAAGTATTGGCCACTTAAAGTAATTACTGCATTCCACTCTTGAGATAACAGCTGAATTCTTCACAATTTTCTTTACTATTCTACAGAGTAAGAAGAAAATATTTTATTCTTCTACATGAGGTTAAGCAAGCGCACAGGCTTTCAGAATTTGACTTAGAGGTTTTACATTTTTTTTCCCTAAATCTTGGAACTCTTAGAAAATTGGTAACGACCTCACTTAATTCTGTAATATTCTTTCTTTGTAGGTCAGTGACTGAGACGTTTTTGTTTGCAGTTCTCCTGTCTACCTTTACTACTTTACAGTGCTTATGTGTTCTGGGACCAAACATACAAACATGGATACGGGTATTTAGTAAAAATGGGTAAGTGTTAATCTAAAGTTTCTGATTTAACTCTAATAGAAACAGACTGAATTGATGAACACAATATGTAATGGAATTTTTTGTAAAGAAGAGGAGGATTCCTGAACAGCGGGCATTTTCCCTGTTTGTGATTACAAGCTTATGAACACTTTCCTGAGAAAGAAAATTATTATTCATTTTGAAGACACTGATTTGGAAAAACAGCTTTTTATTTTTTGTTGTCCAAACACTAAATATTACTTTGTATGTGCTTGAAGTAAGTGAAGTGTTCAATACACATTTTACTGCTGTAATGACATTGTGTATTGTGTCAAAAGAGGAGACCTGACACAGAGCTGTACAGGGAGAATCTTGCACATGGTCCAATACAATACCTTCAGAAAAACAACTTCCAAAGCAGGAATAGGAAGCCAAAAGAAATGCTGATTCAAACTTGAATATAATGGTGAAAATAATAATTTACTGTAGTCTTAAGTATGTAATCTTTATCTATGATCTTTTCAGATTTCAAAGGGAGCTCTTTCAGTGTCAAGAGTATATTTAAAGAAAAACGAACCTTTTAACCTCATTTTCACCTCAGTGACACCCGTTGCATTAGCATGTATCAACTGTAATGTATTTTTCAGAAGTATTCTATCTCTTCTGCCTTTTTTTCATTGAATAAATTATAGGATTCTTGAAAGATGGGGACACTAAAACATAAAGAGGCTCCACATATGCTTGAGATTTAAAAAGGTGTTAGTATTAATTCCCTTTTAGTAGTTTGTAAGACTGAAGTTTGATCTCAGAATAAAGTGAAAAGTTGTGGTAGAGTTATACCCTGTCCTTCGCGAGGAACAGGTCAGGCCTTGTGAAAAGCTAACCTCGCAAAGAAGTTCCAGTCGTTAATATGCATGCAGGCCACGCCCATTGCTCCTCCCCCTCGGAACTCCGGAGGGCTGTGGGCACTTTTCTGCTTCTCCCCTCGGGCTCTCTGAGCTTGGGGGAGCAAAGNGCTAAACTCGCAAAGGGTTGAATCAAAACTGCGAGAAATTTGCCTCGCAAATGGGCAGGGTCGTAATGGAGAGGTCACAATGCAGCGGGGATTCTCTGTATTACACTGCTGACCTATGCAGGTAGTTTTGGTTTGCACTCCTGTAGAGGAGGCTGTAACTAGACTTTTCATGGTACTTTCAGGTATTGACTTTTGGTTTATCTCAGTTGTCACCTTCTTGAAAAATATCTTGAATTGTTATATAAGTCATTTATGCTTTTTTATTTTCAGTGGACAATTGAATAGACTGTAATTAAGACAAATCCACTTTAGTACAGGGGTAAGTGTCCCTACCTGTTGTGTGGGAGACCCGAGTTCAATTCTCGCCAGGGAGACAGTGTTAAGAGTTGGACTCGATGATCCTTGTGGGTCCCTTCCACTCAGAATATTGTGTGATTCTGATTCTGTGAAAAGCAAATCAGTACTGTTTCACTGAGTCATCTTTGGAGGTTTTGCAAGTGGCAATGTTAGTTGAATTGAAGTAACAGATCTTTGGCAACATCAGCCTGTCTTTTGTGCCAGGTTAGATTTTGGATGCCTGTCAATTTCTTTCTTTCCTATTCTAGATATTAATGTTATTTCATTATTTGCATCAGAAAAAAAGTTACCTTGTTTTGACATTTTTGCAGTAATGACTTGTACATACTTCCTAGTAGTGAGCCACATGACATTAGCTGAGTAAAATGTCTGTTATTAATGATGCTCATTTACACTGGCCTTTGAATGAGAATAGACTACAAAGAAATATTGTAGCATATTTTTTAAGGATTGTAGCAAGCTGCTCTTTTAAAAATAATCCTGTATTTTTTCATTTGACTTCATGAATGAGTTGAAACTGCTTGCATCTAGGCATGAGATGAGTGTAGAAATAATAGGTTAAAAGATTATCTCTAACTCAACCCCATAGAATGAGGTGGGACTTGTTAAAAGAGGAAAAGGATGGTTGGGTAAGATCAACACATCTGCTTGCCTTGAAAGTAGAGCTTAGAGAATTGAATTGCACTGGTACAACAAGCTTGAAAGACTGATTAAGTGTTTAGCTTAATATAAAAAAGGAATGTGTTTTAAAAATACCTGAATGCAATTTAGACTTAAGTAACCACTGGCATTTATTTTTGTTACTCATATTTGCCTGTGCAATATTTATAGGATCAAAATGTGCTTGTGCTATTGTCTTTGCAGAAAGACAGAAAAAGACACATAGAAAAAGAAAGCTTATCTTGATATATCAAGTGTAAATAAGTAACAGATTACCTGGCTGTTACTCAGGATGGTTTTGTGCTATGTTTTAGTTGGTCTAGTATGAAGATACTGGTGCTCCTAATGTCTTGTCACACGACTATGAAGTTAAATTCAAGTAACTTGTGTGCAACCTGTTGTATCATAATGGCTACTGGGATAAGTGTTTCTTTTCTTTCTAAGTGTTTCTTTTCTAGTTGTAGCACTTGAGTGTGAGTCACTGCCAGTAAAATCACTTTCAGTAAGGTTACTACAAGATCAGCCTTTAAGTGGCCTTGTCTCTAGGAGCTGGATTACATGTGCTCTCTCATGGTACCATGTAATCTGAGACGCTGTGTGTTTATTATTGGTATTATAATATTTGGGAGGGTTGGTGGGGTAGAGGAGAAATGTTGCTTGAATGGGGGGGTGTATACATGTAACAATTGCATGAAACATGGTTGTAGCTGAAACAGAAAATTGCACACAGCTCACATTTTCACAGTATCACAGTTTCACAGTGATATTTTGTCCAAAAATGAACAAAATAGATTTTTTCCTACTTTAAGATATTTCAACTATGTTTTCTTACTCTCATATTTATCATCTGTTCACACATAAAATATGCGATAAAAGTACAAATCTAAGTATTCTACATAATAGAACCTTTAATTCTTATTAGGCTGTAAATAAGGCTCTTCTCACTAATTCTGCGCTTGGGAAGGGATGGGCCTAAGCCAGCATCTCTGGGCTCCTTATTTTGACATCTGGTGTTGTGAGTGATGTCAGTGTTATGATACTGATCATATGCTATCATGTGCTGCTGAAAGCAGTTAGAGGGAAGTAAAAGCTGTAGAAAGGGTTATCAGCTTTCAATTGCTAATTTGCATGGGCTCCTTTTGGAGACTGTTTATTTCTAATCACTGGTCTGGGAAATTTTGTTGAAATTTCTGGTATAAAAGCAGTTATGTCACTTGGGTGACAAATAGTTTAATTTGGAGATTGCAAAACAAACATTATAAACCTCTGACTTTAGGGCTTCTCCCAATTTTCATTGCAATCTATTTCATCACTTTGTTTGTGAATTGCATAGACTTCCAGACTGGAAATGTCCCATGTAAAGGTAGGCATCCTCACACATCACGGGCTGCTTAGTATTTTAGTCCTGCTGAATCCAGGAATTCCAAATCATGTCTGTGCAGAAGCTGTCTTAGTAAATTACTTTGTTTGAATTAAGGGGTTAACTAACATTCTTTAAAGCTGCACTTAATTGTATTATTGTATTATTTAAAGGGGTGAAGTAGCTACTTCAGGCTTCAAGAGACCTTTCTGCCACGAGTGTTCATTTATTGTCTTAAATACAGTGAAGCCCCTCTCTATTGTGACCTCTCCATTACGACCCCGCCCATTTGCGAGGTGAATTTATCACAGTTTTGATTCCACCATTTGCGAATTCATGCGGCTGACGCATGCGCAGTGCCTCTGCTCTGCCGAGGGGCGGTGCCAGAGCTCCCTGGGGGGCGGCGCTGGCCCGGCCCCACAGGGAGGGCCATGAGTCACACTCTCCCCTGTTACTCTGAGTGCAGGCGGGGACTGACCCCCCCCTGGGCACGTGTTACTGTTTCCATGGCTACAGGCGGGGAAGGGCAGTGCCCCAGGACAGTGGGGCTGGCCGCGTCGGCCAGCGGGACATGCTCACTCCACTGCCGCAGCTGAACGCACCTGCGTCGCGTGGCGCTGCTGGCAACGCGGGGTGGGAGGTGGGCATGAGCACCGGGGCTGGGGAGGGGGCGGGAGCAGTAGCATGGGGTTTGGTCGCGGCGGCCCCGTGGATTCTCAGGGTTGGGAGGGTGGGGTCTCCCGAGTCAGAGGGCTCAGAAATGGTTCCATTTGCTCCCCTGTGCTCAGAGAGCCCGAGGGGAGAAGCAGAAAAGTTCCCGCAGCGCTCCGGAGTGCTGGGGGGTGGAGCAATGGGCGTGGCCTGCATGCGTATTAACAACCTGCACTTTGCGGGTTTAGTGTTTCGTGAGGGCCATGGCCTGTCCCATTCCTCGCGAAGGATGGGGTTTAACTGTATTGCTAGTTTTGCCTGCAGGATTATCTTAGTTGTAGTTTATTCATAGCTAAAAAATAAACCTGTAAAGTGCAAAGTGTATAAACATTGCTGCAATTGTTTGTCTCATGCAAATGAGATGTTTATGTGGTGGCTTAAAAATACGTATCTGCAGAAATCCCAATAGGTGTCATTCCATGAAGAAAAGAAAATCGAAGCATTGTTCCTTCAGGATAATGCTGGAGGACAAGTCAGATTGTCTTTGAGTAGCCGGTGTCCATCCACGCTGCAAAGCAGTTGAATTAGCAGCTGAAATAGTTGCTAAACTAGCAATGGCTTGTTTCCATTTGGGCACTGTGCCTTGCTGATTCTTTTGGACTGGGTCTGAGATCTCCATATGGCTACAGCAGTATCTGGTTAATTTGCTACACAAGAAGTTGTCTTGTGGGGTATAAATGTACCTCGGTGTGTTCTCCTGGCTCTTTTGCTCCTTTTAGTCTGGAGTGAACGTTCCCTTCCCCATTCTGCCTAACGGCTCTCTGCTTAGTTATTCAGCTTCTGAAAATAATTCACAAGATTTTTCTGTGTGCAAACAGTTTTACAGTTCACACACAGGTTACATCAGGACTTTTCCTTTCAAGAAAAAGATTTCCGGCTGGTAGTGTATCGTGAACTGGAGTGTTGTAAATTAAAGGCGGGTTTGTAGAAGAAACAGTTCTGCTCAAAATGTCAGAGGTTCACAGGTTATTCTGAGTTGGAAGGGACCCACAGGATCATCTAGTCCAACTCCCAAACGAACGCCCACCCAGGGATCAGGCCCACAAGCAACCTTGCACTCTTGGTGTTAGGGTCTATCAGACTGTTTTACAAACAATGCAGAATGTTTGCTTTACACTTGTCAGCTGTTTGGTCAATAGCAAGTGCAGCAGTGACTTAGGTGTACTCAGAAGTAAGAAAAAACTTTCGTATCTTCGGAAGAAGGTGTTCATGTCATGCAACCTAAACAGCACCTGCAGAGTTCACAGTTTACTGTCCATCTAATCTTTGAGCCATACAAATGCACATCAGACATAAGACATATAAATTATCTGTAAAACTTAAGTTGTATTTTTTAGCTATAATTACAATCTTTCTATACCACACATTCAGGAGATTTTTTTTTCTTGAAGTGTTTACTGCAAAAGCTAATTTATTTTACCTGGAAATACTCCTACTGAGCAAGAAATGTTACAAGTGAGCAAATAAAAATGCCTCAGTGATACTGTGTGCACTGCAGGGAGAGGCAGACATGAATGGGTAATACGGGATTGTACAGAAAAGCACAAGCACAGTCTCAAAGGACTGTAGGGTGTAGACATGTTATTATTTGATGACTATGAGAACTTGAAATTTAAAATAAAGTCCACTATGAGCCTATTCCAAAGCAGATTTCCATCAACTTAAAAGAAACACTGCAAGTAAGTGTAACCTGCACATCGCAGCCCTTCAGCAATAGTGCATTCAAGTTCAAGTACACTGGCTGTAGGATAAATTTATTGCACACTAAAGAACGCTTGTATTCCCAGTCATGGCACATATGGCTTCCCTTCTCAATGTATAGCATTCTATCACTAGTGACTTCAAAAGTTTTGGAAAAGTTGGATTTCTGTTTAATAGATCAGCACTTACTGTCATCAGTCTACCAAGAGATTGCTTTGCTTTGCTCAAGCCATGAACATTGGAGTGCTTGGTGCCAATTAAGAAACAAAGAGCAATAGGAGTTCAGAACACAGTAGGGCACATTTCTGGGACAGGAGAACCAGACTGAAATCCCTGCTCCAAATCAGTATAGTAAGTGATCTGAATTGTAAATCTGCTACATCTCAGATGCTTGCATGCTATTTTATCAAATATATGAATTTTTATATCTGTTTGTCGCAAAATCAGATTCATATTCTGACATGGTAACTTCAGCTGCTGTTGAAAACCTGTAACACATTGTTTTTGCAGAGCTATGTCCATCTGGGAAAGCAGTCTACAGATTACTACCATGTGCAGCATACTTGGAGCTTGGTTTGGGGCATTTCCTATTCCTCTTGATTGGGATCGGCCTTGGCAGGTTAGTATGTACACCCTTATAATAAATCTAAAGAACTATTAACTTTCTGGATTTGGATGCTACACACAATTGCTTTGAAGCTGTACAGGTACATTGGACTTAATCATAAGCTGTTCCTACACAGTTCTGCCAAACATTTAAAGTCATTGGAAGCATTTGTGCTTACAGTGTAAGCAAGTAAAATGCAATATTTTTACCTCCTATTAGGTTTGTTCCAGATTTACAGATGTCTGTTACATGCAAATTTCATCATGAAATAGGTATCTAAGGGTTTTGATAAGCAGCAGCTGGGCAGGCAGGAGGAGAAATGTGAAATGATGAAGATAATTCCAAGTTTACCTTCAGTCTGTAGCTTTTATCGTTTATGGGTAGGGAAGGAAAGATACTTTCCTAGTGTTTTAGCTCCCCTCTGTCTTCCATAAAAGCACTTAACAGAATTTTAAATGGATTTGGATTGATTTGTGGAAATGGTGTGGCCAAAGCATTGCACTAAATGCTTCTGATTTCAAATGAAGACAAACATTAACTTTGTAGCTGCACGAGAAAAAATGTGAAGCTGGCATTGCAGATTCTATCTTTATAAATTCGAATCTTAGTGCTATTTTCTTAATATGTTTCTTGAGATGGAGAAGCGATTCAATTATACATAACTGAAGTCTGCAATTACCATGGAATGATGGCACTAGTAACATTTCTTCCTAAACATCCTCAGTGAATATTTTCTTTCTTCTGGTAACCAAACTCATGCACTCCTGGCTGAGTAGGCTCTGCCAGGCCTCTCCTTAGCCAGATGGTTTCAAATGTTTCTGTCAGAAATCAGTGTAGTAGGCAGCACACTTCCCTTTGTGATAGTGTAGAGATGTTGTGGCTTACAACTGCAAGGGAAATCTGTCTCCTCTAAGTAGCTGGCAGCCTGCTTCTATGCCACCAGCCTTTCATTGCAATAGTGTAGTTAGACATTAAAATTAGTATTTCAGAAGTAATAGAGGAGCAGGTTAATGCATTAAGTGAAAATATCAGGTTTTCTTCCTTAAAAACACTTAGTTTTACTCTTGGAAGATGTTTTGCCACCAATCTGACACAGGTATGTATCGGCACTAGTTAATTGTTGACGGACATTAATGTAACCCAAAAATCAAGGGATTACATAATTGAAATGCGATCTCATATGTGAAGTCTTATTCACTGTCCCATTCTGATGAAAGGCAAGCACTTTTTCCTTGCACAGCCAGGATTTTAAAATAGCATGGCACATCTGGCAGGTTTTATTGCATTCCCCAAATCTCAAACTTTGCTGTGTATAAAAATTTCACCTTTTGTGTACCAATGCCATAATGAAAACCTAGTTTTTAAGTCAGAGGGCTCTGATTAACAAAACAAAGTCACTGATAGCTAAGGAGATATTTTAGGTACTGCTCATTTTTTACTTTTTGTCCATTCTCCTGTCTTCTGTTAATGGGCGAGATAAGTTTGGTAGTGATGTGGCAGCTTTTTCTGTTTGAAAACTCTTCTAAGTCAATAAAAGCCAAAAATGACTGATGAAAGTTTAGCTCTTCATCTATACTTAGACATCTAATAAGATACTATCTGGCTCCTCAGAACAGCAGAGCGTTTGCTGAAACCTCAAATACCTGAACTTGTCACTAGCTGTTTCTGGGGATGAATGCTCCCCAGAGACTTCAGGCCACAGCAGAAACTATGTATCTGCATTTCCCTTTTCTTTCACCCTCTCCACCCTCATTTCTGACATGCTCCTGATACCAAAACTAGAGGAGAGGTTACAACTCTCAAGTCCTGGATTAAAGCAATTTTCTTTTGTGTAGACCTGGAGCATTTGCTGCTGTGTTCTTTCCTTTCACTTCCCCTCGTTTTTCTCCATACTCACTTTTCCATCTTCCACCTTCTGGAGTTTTAAATAGTGGGGTGGGGGAAGAAATCTTGTGTTACATTTTGGGTCTGACCTGCTTGATCATTGCATTAATCATCATGTGAGCAGTTCAAGACCAGCTGTAGAGCAGTTTTCTTACCAGTCCTTCAGGCTGCCACTCCATCAGTCTTTGACAGCTGCAGTGCTAAGTGCTAATTTTTAAGGATCTGCTTTATTAGGAGAGATGAAAGAAGTTCTTGTTAAAATGTAATACAGTTTTTAAGTCCGATTGTCTCAGCAAAGCAACACAGTGAAGCACCAAAATGGTAAGAGATCTTCATGGCAGACATAATAACCCCATGCATTGCTATCGGCTGGGGGATGAGTGTCTGGAGAGTGGTGAAATGGAGAGGGATTTAGGAATAATGATTCACAGGAAACTTAATATGAGCCAGCAGTGTGCCCAGGTGGCTAAGAGGGCCAATGGCATCCTGGCCTGTATCAGGAACAGTGTGGTCAGTCGGACTAGGGAAGTTATCCTTCCCCTGTACTTGGCACTGGTCAGACCTCAAGCAGCTCAAGGATGTTGAGCTGCTTGAGAGGGTCCAGAGAAGGGCGACAAGGATGGTGAAAGGACTGGAGGACAAGCTCTATGGGGAGCGACTACAGGAACTGGAGTTGTTCAGCCTGGAGAAGAGGAGGCTCAGAGGTGACCTGATTGCTGTTTACAACTACCTGAGGGGAGGTTGCAGTCAGGTGGGTGTAAATCTCTTCTCTCAGGCTGACCACACCAGAACAAGAGGACATGGCCTTAAGCTGCGCCAGGGGAGGTTTAGACTAGATGTTAGGAAGAGCTTTATCACAGAGAGAGTGATCTCTCAGTGGAATAGTCTGCCCAGGGAGGTGGTGGAGTCGCCATCGCTGGAGGTGTTTAAGAAAAGACTGGATGAGGAGCTCAGTGACATGGTCTAGATGATGGGAGGCTTAGCTGGATGGACCGTGGTGCCCATGGTTCCAGGCTTGTGGGGTCGATCCCTGGGTGGGCGTTCGCTTGGGAGTTGGATTAGATGATCCTGTGGGTCCCTTGCAACTCAGAATAACCTGTGAACCTGTGAAATGAACCTCTTTAAAGTAGCTTGTTAGAGATCCCATTCACAACTCAGAAGTTTTCAATCATCTACTGATAATTCAATGTTTTTTGTGAAGGTGGTCTCTCAAATATTGGGCACCAAGGCATAGAAGGAGGCAAAGTGCCCTGCCCAGTCATATTGTCCAGGAAATATGGCCATTTGTCGCTCATGAAACACTGCTTCCCAGTTCACCCAGTATAGCCGAGCTGAGATACATTGTGAATCACTTTCTCTGGAGAAATACTGAACTTCATGTGACAGCTGATGTCTTTTGGCTTTCTACCCGCACTGAGTAGTAGTATGGATTCACAACCCAGGTACTGCATGGAGTAGCTGGATTGCTGTTTCAGAAATCTTTGGAGCCAGGAGACATTTCTGTTGTTCTTCAGAAGTTCACTGAGCAGCAGCAACAAAGCCCCTTTTTGCAATCCTGTTCCTTTTGCTACCTGATGTCAGGTGATTACAGAAACTCCTAGAAAATTCTTTTACTGTAAAAATAAAGGAGGAGAGGTGCTTTCTTTATTGTCTTCAGCCTAAGACAGGGGAAAGAAAAATGGTCCTCATAAAGGAGTCTGCTGTTGTTGCAGATCCGTTTAGTTTGGGAAGAAAAATGTTAGTGCAGATTGCCTATCCTCTAAGTGATCTAACCTCTGATTTAATGAACATAAAAATATCTGTACATAATGCAACTGCAGGAAGTAGTTATTATTTAAATAATAGTTTTTAAAATCCTCCCAAAATGTAGGGACTGATAGAACTTAATCCAGCTGGTATGCTTAAGGGAGCACCTTTAGATTAAGACCCAAGCAAGGTCTGAAAAAAATCATGTAGATCTTAATATAGGCTTAAAGGTAATCAGAACCCAGTCAAAACCAAATTACTTCTAGGCATTTGCATGAGTAAAGTATTAAGCTGCCATGCTTCTGACATCAGCTGTTCCTTGCAAAAGCAGAGAGCTTGAGGATTCCAATTTTGGATTTACCCTTCTCCTATCTAACAAAAAGGACTTAAATGGAACAGCTTAGTCTTTGAACTCAAGGCCAGCTTTTGAGATAAGAACAGGTTTCATTAGTGAATTTTTTCTTTCTTGTACTTTTTTTTTGTGTTGTAAACATTTTTTTAAATACTAGTGAAAATGGTTCTGTTCTAAAGCAGAAAATAGGATTTAAATCATATTACATGAGCAAGTCTAAAGTGGTATTATCATTTTAGAGAGCAGTGTTAAAGCCTTTAAGCCTGTTCATTACAAAATCTGGTTATGATGTTTGTATTGGTTATGGTCTACATACCATAACAACTGGTGTAACAACATGTGGTGTAACAATGTGATGGAAACACAGCTGCATTTGTACCTTTAGCTTCAGACAAATCATTACTGGAGGAGTGCTGTAGACAAGGTGAAATTGGTACATCAAGAATTGGATGGATCAGCAATAATTGTGAAATATCACATGATAAAGCAAAGCATTGTGCTCTGTTTGTAACCCTGAAATGTTAGAAGTTGGTAAAAACCTGTAATATCCAGCAGGTACAGAAATGTGCTGTGAGTCTGGGATGAAAAGTGCTATTGCTATTGATTTAGCTCTGTTAGAACAATCTAATATAACAAAAGGTTCGCACAAAAAGTTAAGCACTGTGTCTTGAATTGGTGTATTTTTCCACTTAATCAGGATTTAAGACTTGACCATACCTGGTGTCTGCACATTAAACTGCAGACAGTTTGAGAGTGCCTACAGTCAACTTTTAAATTGACACAGTCCAGTTAGTGGAACATGTAAAGCCACTTCTGTTCAGTCTGGTTCATAGAAATGACCCCAAATGAAAATAGCCTTTCGTCACTCACCCAAAGCACACAAGAGGCTGAAAGGAGTACTGAGAACCTGAGAATGTCAGTCGGGTATTGAATTGACTGCACTGTCCTGGAAGGCACCTGTTGTCTGAATTGCCACAGTGATGTATGTGGCAGTTGTGCTGTCACTTTGTGTCCTTTACAGAAAAAGCAACATTAGGTTCATTTTTGCTAATCTGTTTCTGTCCTTGGTTGGCTGTATTGGGACTGGAATCTCTTCCTGTAATCTTAATAGAACAACTGCAAATTGACATGGGAGTCATTCCGTTACATCATGGTTCAGACATACCAGTAGAAGCTGGGAAGTCTATTGCACTATTACCTATATCTTACCTGATCAGAAAATCAGACGTCAATGTCTTCTGTGTCTTTCACTAGAATTTCTCTTTACTTCAGAGTTCTGTGGTTTAAGCCTGATGATGAATTTCATACTTAGAGTTCCAATTCATGTGCTAATGGCTAAATCCCAAATGCTACTTCATGCTGAGCTATTCATAAGCCCGAGAAAACACAGTGGTTCTTTACACGTATCTGTGACATGCAACAAAACCGAGATGAATACAGATGTCTCAGAAAATCTTCATTTTATTTGTCCATGTCTGTGTTTCAAAAATAATGCATACAGGGGATATTCAGGTAGTGGGCCTGTCTGTATTTAAAAATTAATAATGTAAAATGCATTTTTTTTAGTGTACAACAGCTTTTATGCTAAGTAAATATTATTAGGAACAAAATATTGTTTTGGAAATAAAATAACATCAGTTTAATGTTTCCAAACGGACATGAAAAATATCTAAAGCATTTCTGTTAATAGTATAAAATATATTGCTGAAAGTCAGTTGATACCCTGATGATTCATTGGTTTTTATTATTCTGTTGTTGTTCTTAAAGCAACTTTTTAGCATAATTTGGCCATGTGTATTGTTTCTCTGCTATTTTAAGAAAAATTTATTTTGCAACTGCAAAACAGTTGGCGAGGAAGGCTTTAGTTGATGGTTGTTCTTGGTTACAGGTCTGGTGAATTCAGCCTATCTCAGGCAAAGGTAAAGATAATTGCCATACAGGAATGCAACTTAATCTCCAGAGAGATACATTTCTGTGTTAAATAAAAACCCAACAACTTTTCAAGACTTACTCTGCCAGATATGTTTCAGTTAGACTGGGAGAATAATTTTACCAGCGTCTTTTAAATAATTTTTAAAATAGTTTGCAATGCCTAATTGGAATAGTTTAAATAAGGCTATTCTAGACAACAATTAAAAGTAAAGAGCTGTATGTCTCTCTTTAATTGCCTCCAGCCCTTGGATGGACAGTGGGTATGTAAGGGTTACACTTAGTTAAACAATTCTAGCAAAGAAATAGAAAACAGCTTCCCTTGTCACAGTGGCTCAGTTTTTTCAGCTTGCCTATTTCAAGTTGGTGGTGTACATTTAATAACCACGTGTGATGAGGATCCTGGCTCCATGTGTCACCTGAGAGGGAACCTTAAAGCACACCACCACTGAAACAGAAGGGGGCGATTTAGGTGTTGGTAGACGCCTCCTTTCTCTCCTCAGCCTGCGGTAATTTAGTTGCAGAACAAGATGGCCTAGTTAAAGACCAAAACTTTATCAGCAGGCTTTGTAGGTAGTGGAACTAGTATTCCAAACAGGGCATTTGGCATTGACAACAACTGGATTTTGCACATTGTGGAGCTCCTGGGCTTATTGCCTGGATTTGTATCAGACATTTAAAACATGTCTCTGGGTTTGTTGTGCGCATACCCACCCATCCATCTGGTTTTTGTAGCATAATTTTGACCTGTAGTATCTATTACTAATTATAAAATGTGAGACTTTGAAACAATATTCTGTCTACAGTGTTATCATTAAGTAGAAGAAAAATTGCTATATTCCCACTTTATACTGGGCACTGCAAACGTTTTAGGTAGTGCTGATGTAACTCACTAGAGTTGACTGATTGCCATGTAGTTTAGCCAATATGACAGTAAATATTAGCCTTAGATACTTCTCAGACATTTGCACCCTGAAAAATAGTCAGGAGTACAGTTCTTGGTGCTTACTCAAGTAAGCTGAGTAAACTTTCACACTACTCTGGTTCTTCTTAACACAGCTGAGAGAGTTTCCTTCTTGTATTTCTTTTTGGATCTACTACCTAGAAGTTGCTTAATGGGAGAAGGGATAATACGCAGTTGGAGTTGTTTTGAACAGAGGTAGAAGCTTGTTCCACTTCAGTGTGGTTATCAAGGTTTATTTAATAATGTGTTTTCTCAATGTAAACCTGAATGGTGAGATCAAAGGCAGTTATGTTTGCTATAACTTTAGAACACAAATCCATCAAACTAACTTCTAGTTCCAAATGCCAGCCTGAAAAAATCCTCACACTTTCTTCGCAGCGTGTGCTTGTCAACACACACATTCTGTGCAATGTGATAGGACACCTTTAGTTAACATGTGCATGCAACCGAAATAGATTAAAGGCATGTGCTGGAATTTTTAAGACAGTACAGATGAAACAATCAGGAATTTAAAGCATCTTAGAAACAGGGAGGGAAAGTAATTGTGCTCATTTATTCAGTTTTAAAATGAAACAAAAATTATTACATAGCTTTCTAAATGACAGTCAGAAATGGGTCTTTTGTAACAGTAAGCATACAAAAAATCAAGTTTAGGAATATGAGAAAAGCATTCTAAGTTTACTAAAAAGAAAAGTAAGTACAGTAGATTGCCTCACTGTATTTGCATTTGTATAATGAAAGTTCCAGCAGTCAGCTACTTACTTTAGAGTATCTTTAAAAACTTTAATAGGGTGTTGTTCCCGTGGTCTTTAAGAATCTGGCCTTCATGTCCTTACCAATGTCTGTGTAATACTCTGCATGAATGCAAGTTACAGACTTCTAACAAATGTCAAAACTGCCATATAGTCAGAATTCTGGTTTAACTAGCTACATGCATAGTACAGCAGAGCTAGATACCTTGCTGGCATCCTGCAGTGTGCTCTGCTTTCCATGCAATATGCTGAGCACTGCCACATCACAGAATCTCAGGTATTCTAAAGAGCTGTGAGGAAACTAGGTCATTTATGTCCTGAAAGGTTGGCAATTCCTAATTTGAATACTTAAAGTGAGCTCTAATATACGTATGTATACTAAAACCCCTGCAGTTCTGCAATATCTATTTAGCTAGCCTAAAGAAATCCCTGTGAAGTCCTAACGCTGCTGCCAGATGAAAAGGCAAGAAGACAATTTAAACAAACAGCAGAAGTTAGAATCATTTTGCGTTAACCACTGGCTCATGCTCTGCCCCTTAAAATGCTTTTTTGTTCTTGTTAAGATTTTGTTTTGTCACGCTGTTGTTCAGATTCCTAGTAATCATATACAGGTTGTTAAATTTGCCCCTTTCATCATGCATTTGATATGTAAACTGACTTTTCTTGTATTAGGCTGTGAGAATGGTAGCTGATGTTTCCCAGCTGCTGGGACAGACAAGACATTTCATGATAGTATAATGAAAAATGTTCTCTCCTGTCTCCTGCACTCCCCACACTCCTCTCTTCAGATCAGCCTTCTTCCCCCTCAGAAAAAGTGCACCTAGGCAGTGTTGCCTAACATATTATTCCCCTGCTGCTGACCCAGCCTAGACGTGACATTAGGACTGGGATAGGATATGTTAGTTTCCTCAAGGCAGAAGGGAACATCAAGTATGAGAAACTGAGCTGAAAAGGTCTCAGGGGATGAGAGGGGTGTATTACAAGTTGCAGACTTTAAATAAGCAGAATGGAATCTCTTGGAACATGCAGATGGATATTAGCTGCTTAGGTTTTTTATCACTTACAGGCAGTTCATACCAAGTCAGGGAAGTTAAACTGAGTTTGAGTTTGTAATATGAAAGCAGGGCAAAAGCAGATGAATCAAGTAAGTCAAAGTCATTTAAAAAGGTCCAGCAGAAAGTGATTGGGTCTCAGAAAAATGAGGCCAGCAGCTAATACAAAATAAAGCAACCCACTTTCATAGAAAAAAAAGCAACCCACATTCAGAGACAGACAAAAAGCATATGCAAAGGCTGTTAGTTTAGAGCAGCCGATATGCTCAAGAGCCGTACCTTAACCTGTCTTTTTCACAGAATATTCCGAGTTGGAAGGGACCCACAAGGATCATCGAGTCCAACTCTTAACACTCTCCCTGGCGGGAATCGAACCCAGGTCTCCCACACGCCAAGTGGGGCCATGGGTACCTCTGGCTGTAAAGGCCAGCAGTCAAGAATAAAAGGTGCAAAACTGGTATTACGTATTACTTGTGTTAGGGGTTGTGCCCTGTCTTTAGGGTTAGAGAAAATAGCATAAGGACAGCAAAGCTCTTAAGTCCAGGCTTTTAATTCAAAAGGCCAAGCAAACTGCCTTCAGAACTGCTTTAGGCCATCTGAGCAGCACACTAAGAATAAGTACCTGGCCTAGGTACCAGAACAAAAGTACCCTTCTGTTCTATGCCACTAGAAGGGATGAGGTGGTGTCTCTTTTCTGTCTTATTCTTAGGGAGATGGAGGGTTTTATAGTTTCTTCTCTTTGTCCCCTATCTTTGCCTCTTGCCAGGGTGAGGGTTTAGACTCAGTGAGACAGCCTGAAACTTCTGTAAGGTAATAATGATTTTCAAAAAGCAAAGCCGAACCCCTGGAAGTTTTAGAAGAAAGTCAGAGGCTTAATTAATGTTAAAAATTACATAACTATTTAAAAACTCTGCCCCAAATTGCAGCTCAGTCAGGTAAAAGAAGTTGCAACAATCATCAGAGATCCTTTTAATCGTACCAACGATCACCCACTATACACAAAATACCAAAATCTACAGGGTCAATGGGTCATCAGGAATATTGACTTTCTAGTTAAGGGAACGTGGTCAATTCAGAGTCCATCATCTACCTATACTTCTGAAAAGCAAATAAGCAACTACAAATTCACCTAATGTAGGTAAAAATTTAATGAAGGATCATTGATCACTCTGAGAATTTGATGGAAAAAGACCACCAAGTTAAGAAGCCTCTGTCCATAGTTGGAGTGGTACTCGACTTCATCAGTGGCTAAGAAAGTATGACTCATGTTCCAACTGAATGTTACTGAGTGAGCAGCTGGGGTTGCTGGGACTTTACTGTTTTGTCCTTTAGATGAGTGTAATATGCAAAATGCTAAAAATAATTACAGTTCATTTAAAAGTTGAAAAGATCCACCTGAAGTGTTAGTTTAGCCAAGGCCACAAACTTATGTGAGTTTCAAATATACATAGTATCTTACCATGCCAAAGCATCTCAAGGCTTTATACTTATACATGATCTACAATACACAATACCATTGTTACATGAATGAAAACAAGCAAATCTTTGGTTTTAGAGGCAACAGCCAAAATATTCAGCAACAAAAACAAGTAGCAGACAGAATGTCTGAAAATGCAAGAATGAAACAAGGTCAATAAAGAGTACCTAAGGCACCTTGTTTAATAGTCATCTTTGCTACACTCCTTAAGACCTCCAAATAACATATAAAACTGTAAATGCTAAGGAATGTGCAGATCAAACAGCTGAGGAGACTGAAGATAAACGAGCAGAGGACAAAATACATTACTCTTATTCATAGTTAAAATTCTCATGATCAAAGGTTGTGAATAAATATAGTCTTTTAAGTGATAATAAAGAGAAGAATCAGAGCTAGGAAAATGAATGAAAGGAGGAACCAGTACTGTTACGAGTAGATTCATTTGATATTTATGAATTGCAAGTCAAAGTGAAGTAGAAAAGAAGGCTGGACTGTAAGCTTGGAATATTTCCTCTAATGTCTTGTGCATTTTTCAGTCTCAAGTACTACAGAAGAGGGAAATATCCCTCCTTAATTTAAAAAATCAAAGAATGGGTGAGCCCAGTCTGTTCTTGCTTCAGGAATATGTACTATACCACAGGAATTGCAAAACTGTCCTTGCACAAAAGAAAAAAAAATGTGCAAAGGAAAATTTTGAAGAGAGATGAAGATTCAGTTTACAATAAATATTTTTAATCACCAACTTAGTTGAGACTTTCGTCAAATACAGTATGTAGTGGACTGGTCATACATGCTAATCTGAGGACAGACATTAAGTCTTGATTTGGCCACTCCTCCCTAAAAATCAATGCCAATTAAAAAAAAGGGAGACTTTCATTACTACTCTGCCTCAGTACAAGTGAAAGTAAGTCAGCTTTATCGAGTCAACTCCCTGTTCTTATACTAGAAATTAGGGCTTATAATTAAAGCTCTCTTTAACATAACCAGCTTACTAAATGTTTGCTGAACTAGGTGCAGGATGCTCAGTTTCCAAATTTATAGGCAGAGGGAAATTCATCCCTTTGTCTACTTTTGAAGAAAAGAAAAGCCAACAGTCTCTGGCCTTATTTGAGTTTGTTTATACACACCTATAGAATTTTTTAAACACCATGAGAGATGTAGGTTTCCAAATGAATACAGCAGAACAGGAAGTTAGGTTAGCTCAACACTTTAGGGGATATAAATACTTCTAAGAGATTTGGTTCACATAGTTTTGGGACTACCAAACTAAGTCTGCAAGAGCCAGAAGCCTTATTACATTTTAATGCATATTAATTAAAAACTGTACAACAGCATTTAGTGTTCATGAAGATAATTGTTACACTTTTGGCATTTTTAGGAAAGTACATGAAGCTTTAAAGTAGAATAAGACTGCTGTCTTTCAGTACCTAGATTTTGTGCTCACGAAGTACAAAAAAACCACAGACATTTTCATCATTGTCTGCTTTTACCTTGTGTTCTCCCCTCAGGTATGGCCCATTTCCTGTTCCCTCGGAGCTACCTTTGGCTATATGGCTGGTCTGATTATTGCACCTCTGTGGATACACTGGAACCGGAAGCAGCTTACATACAAAAGCAGATAACGGGAGCAAAGAGAGACAAGGTATTTCTTTGTGCAGATTCCATACAGACTGTGCAAAAGTTGGGGGGTTTTAAGGTGTTTATATATATATATATATAGTCAAAGCAGAAGACTGTCCGAATTCAATTAGAGTATTTCAGGCCAAGCATCTCCACGCAATAAAATCACATAGATGCTGTTTCAGCACGGTGCAGTTTTTGCTTCCTCTAGACTATGTAACCCTGAGAGATTGTACCTTCCAGTCTGAATAAAATGTTTGTAACAGATGTGGTGGTTTCTTACTACAAGTTTGTCAACTTTGATTTTATTCCTCTGGATTTCACTGGTTGTAGAAGGCAGAATTGTAGGTTTAGCATTCAAACCTGTAATGAGTTTGCTGTGTATTTAATGCATTGTATTTAAAATCAGTAGAATTTCACAGTAAGCCTGGCCATTGTCAAGTGTCTCTCACGTGATCAAACAGCAGTTTATGCATCTTGAGCCTATTCTCTTCTTCACTGTGTGTTTCTTTGGAGTTAGAATGGTTATAATAGCTTCATCAAAAACAGTCTTCAGTCCCTTCTGTGTTAAAGCTGAACACTCCACATAGCAGTAGGCTCCTATCTGTCAAGAAAATAAGTTTATTCAATGGCAAGATATTTCAGCTGTTCAATTCCATATATGCACATGTGCTTCCCCCCCCACCCATGGTGACATTACAATGTTTGGCTGTAATGTAGAAAAGTTATCTGCATGTGCATCCCCCTGCAGGAGAAAATAAGATCTGTCTTTTGGTCAAAGATCTGGAAGGTAATTAAGTGCGTTGGTTTATTAAGAAAACATTAAATAAGCTCTTTAGATAGGCAGTGGGCTCCTATGGTATGTTTGATAATCAACTAGAAAAAATATTACATGACCAATATATGTTTCAAAAATAAGACTCAATAAGTGTCCTGATAAGCATTTTATCCACACAGTAGCTAAAATGGTAATACAGTCATACCTTGCTTATTCGCGCTTCCGGATTTGCGGATTCGCGGGTTTTTTCACATGAAAGTATTCACGGATTCGCAGTTTCCTGGTCAGCGCATGCGCAGTACAGTCATACCTCGCCTATTCGCGCTTCCAGGTTCATGTATTCGCATTCACATTTTTTTCCCCCACGAACAGTATTCGCAAATTGGGTGATTCATGAGATTCCCCAGGAGACTCATAATCCGCGAATATAGAGGTATGACTATAACATTCTCAAATAATTTTTTTAAGATGCTTCCAACATTTTGCTTGAGCAGGAAAGGTCCCTTCTGACCTCAACCAGCCTATGATTTTAATGATATTACATAGCTTTTACAAGTGTCTACGCAGAAGATTAGAACAGGGAAGTGCAATTACACGTCTGCTTGTTACCTCTATTGAACAATGTAAATAAATACTGGTAACTGGTAACCAGTCACAAGATTTCATATGTAGACTGGTAAAAGCAGTGGACAAAGTGGTAAAAGGAGTCAAGTGAAAATAGCAGGGATTTTGTTCTTTGTTACTTGGTTTCATCTGAGTATCCAGTTTACCTCTTTTGCTAACTTCTGCCCTTGCTCCACAGATACGGGCTTCTCTTTCATATCATTCAGTCTTGCCAAAGTTTTTGGGTCATCGCGAAGATCAATCTGGCAAGAAAGATTGCAGTCATGTTGGAATACTTTAAACAAAAGTCAGCACGCAATATGATACGCTCTTTTTAAAACAGAATTATTTAAAAGAGTACTGTGTCTATAAAAAGGGAAGCGTGTCATGATTAAGATCATGGACCCTTCCTGATCCAGAAGCCCTAAATTTAAGCTGTGAACTACTACCTTTAATCCGGAAAGAGCTGTAGTTCAGCACTTCAATTACATGTGTTCATCTTGGAATACCAAAACATATATCCAGCTGTGGCAGAAAGATTAATCGAAACATAATACTAACTTGTGGGTCACTTCATAAATGAAGTCCAGTCCACTGCCCACAAGAAGCAAGAGGAAATTGTCTCACTTCTCCCTTTGCTCCTTTGCTTCAGCAAGTACTGCATATGACTAATAGCTGTACACCCAGGTAATTCCAGTAACACAGGCATGAACAGACAATTCTATTCTGCAAGTTCTGTAACTTTTTAGAAAGTCAGGTGGAGACATGCAGCCAATCTTGCCACGCTGTTTACAATGGACATAACGAGAGGTTTTTTTAACAAAATGGAGGTAGCTCATTAGAGAACAACACAGATCTAGGTTTTTCTGCCACCTGTAAAGGTTGTTCCTCCAAAGGCAGAAGGAGGTGCTGCTCAGATCCTGTTGGGCCTAAACTTCCAGCCTGTAGAAAAGGCACGATACAATGATCCTAATTGTTTAAGTAAAGTAGAACAGAACCAGATATACCTGTGTTCCTACTAGTAAATATGGAACATTAGGTGCATATTCCTTCAACTCCGGTACCCACTCTTCCTTCACATTTTGAAATGAAGCAGGGTTTACCACTGAGAAGCAGATAAGGAAGACATCGGTCATAGGGTAAGATAAAGGTCTCAGACGATCATAGTCTTCCTAAGGAAGAAAAATTCTGTTATCTGCAATATTAAATTTTTGCCTGTATTTTGTTAATTTTAAAAGTTGTATTTAGAAGCTGCATTCATATTTCACGAATGTTGTTGAGGCAAACTTTCTGAAAGATTACAACTGTCCCAGGTTAATTAGTCTGGCTATTACAGAGATCCCTCAGAATTCGCTAGGGGTCGGGTCTGGGCAGGTCCCACAAGTTATGAAATCTGTGAAGATACCGAACCCATGAATATTCAACTAACCCCCTGCCCATAGCCACACACCCTCCACTAATAAGGTCTGGAGGGGCGGTCCTGGGAGTGTGGCTCGCACTGTAGCACCTCATTAAAGCAGAGGAAGTGCCCTTTGGCGCTTCCCAGCCACGAAATCCGGGGTCCAGGATGTTCAGCGCACGTGCGCGGTCTCACAACTCACTGAAAATCCAACCGTGATTACCTGAATATGCAAATATGCAGGGGTTCTCTGTATAGCAAAATCTGCATATAAGGGTAACTATATGTGAATATAAGTATTTTGAAAAGTGCATTAGTACTGATGGAAATTTACTTCTGTATGAGAATATACAGAAGACTGCCCTTTAAAAAGTTTTCACAAAAATACAAAGCTTATGTTTCAAACATACTTGCAGATCAAAGGTTAGCACAGTAATACTCTGCTCATTCATGCCTTCTTATTCAGGGCTTCCCTGAGTCGCAGTTTCTTAATCCACGAATAGTATTTGCAGTGTTTCCCGGTCAATGCACGTGCAGTATTCGCATATTCGTGCTTCCAGGTTCGCGTATTCACATATTTGTGCCTTATGCCACAATTCGCGGTTGTGTATTTACGGATGTGTATTTTTTTTTACCCTGAACCTAATTCGCAGATTGGGCGACTCGCAGGACCCGCGGGAGACCCATAATCTGTGAATATGGAGGTAAGACTGTATTTGTATAGAAATAAGCAGATGTGACTGGTGTAGAGCCATCCGGGCTGGGTTATACAAACCTAGGCTACATTAAGGCTACTTCTTGCACTTAAATGTTCTATTTTGGATCATATATAGAGGTGATATTTAAGGCCCTCCTTAGAATTTTCTTTCTTAGAAACTTTACAGTCTTGTTGGTAAAGACCAGTGGAGTAGAATCAGAAGGGACCTCTATTGTCTACACTGTGCTTTTCTATAAGCAAGCCCAGCAAAGGGTCAAAAGGAGCAGAAATTCAGGATCAAGAAGACTATCAGGAGAAAATTAATACCTTCTTTTCGGGGAGGGGTTAGTGGGAAAAGATTATTATTTGGGTCATTTAGAGCCACAGCAAGTAAAGCCACCATCTTAATTAAATCTCACAAATATTGTAATGATTTGTTCATTAAATGTAGAGACAGAAATGTAAATCAACTCCATGTTTGAAATGACCCAGAAAATTAATTTTTTGTTCCCTTGGCAACAGTCACATTACCAAATTATTAACCTATTGTCACACCCTCAAAAAAACACCTTCACTGATTGTTAGATGTAAAACATGGTCACTAGAATTTCAGAAAACAAGTAAGAACTTCCTCAGAACAGTTTCTGCTAGGCCCATCTTTCCATTTGGAAGTCAACAGCTATGATAAGAGGACTGTTGTTCTCATCATGAACTGGAGAAAAGCACAGGCACAAGCACTAGCAAGGAAGTGACGATTAACCTATTTTACAGTGTTCGGAATTGTAATCAGTATTGTCATGTGCCATTTTGAGTATAGACTCTACTGCCAGTTTTGTACACAAGTTTGTCAATAAGCTAGAGTATGCTTAGTTGTTAACATGGGTTCCCAATTTCACAACCACAGTAATAGACACCACTGTGAACCGACATCATTTGAGAGACCTTTTCCTTACTAGTGTCATAATTCTGCCTTAAGTCAAAAAACCCCGCAGTCACCCTGTCTTTTCACCATCTGTGGACATTCATCATAGAAAGCAGAACTACCTTCAATAACAACACAGCAAGTTGAAACTCTTCAACATTCAATTCTTTTTAAAGCATGTATTTTAAATTTACTTCTACTACTGACTATACTGTAATCCCTCAAATTTTGCAGGGGTTAGGGTCTTGTCAAGACCCATGAAACCTGTAATCCATGAAGACAGGTGGCTCATAAGTATGCAAATCACCACACCTATTGCCCCGCCCCTATCAACCCCAGAGCACCGATAGGGTTCGTGGCTGGTGCCGTCCTGGGCAGGCCTGTGACTTTAAGCTTGTGTGGCAGGCTGGCCCCGCACCAACCTGGTGAGGTTGATACAGTGTGTATAAAGCATACACTCATAAGGGACAGAGTCTGGCTGACCCCCGAGCAAGCTGCCCCGCTCTGTGGGGCATGGCATTCCTGCCCCCTGGCGCAGGCCGGTCCCGTCCTGCGAGGTGGCAGAGACACTCTGGGCATGTGCAGATAGGAAAACGCAGCAAAGAATCGAGGCGTCTTCGCGGGGGGAGAAAAACTGCAAAGATCTGAAGCTGCGATAGGTGAACCGCAAAGAAGCAAGGGACTACTGTAGTTAGATCCTGCTTGTGATTGCCACTCTGTTTTCTGGGGTGGAGATCAAAATCCTAAAAGAAGCTTCCCAACTGCAAATTACACTGGTCTCTGGAGTACAAAATCTGCATCCAAGAACACACAGGAGGATCTGCAGTTGGTCTCAAATTCTGTTTTACTAACTCATATGTGCTGTGTATTACTGAGTAGGTTTTGTTAAAAAAAAATCTAGTTTAAAGCCATAATTTGTTCCTACCACCCAAGAGCTGCCATCACTACACTCAACATTTTCTAAATTCTCACATTTGGATTATGATAACCAGAATACTGTCTGCACTAAATGCTGGAATGGAAAAAGCATTTTACTGTCACCAGAAATTACTGTTAGTCCATTAACCTTAACATAGCTCTTCAGTTAATCCATTTCAAATTACAGATGGACCTTTTATTCATAGCGAATATTAATCATTTTCCTAAAGCTGATCTTAGATCTGAATTCCTTTCCTGCTCCTGCATGTTTTTATGTCCCTTTTGATTTATACCCTGTCCCATGTGCACTGGGAAAGCTATGGGTCCTTCTAGTGTAATTAAGAAGGTAAACTTAAAGCAAGTACAATGTGATTGGACCCATCATGTACCAGGGCCAAAGATGCATTTCTTATTTGCTACAGTGATTTCACTGCATTTATGCTTTCTTAAATTATCAGAGAATTTGGCAATACCCACCAGTCCTGCTGCTTAAACCAGGTCAGTGGTATCTAAGGCTCTCCTTTAAACCTTGTTTGTGCTCTGATCATTAGGTTCATACTGATATTAATAGTGACATGCAGTTTTAACAAAGCTTCCCACCACATGATTAGACTGGTCCTGGGTCCTCCTGAGAGAGACCCTGTTTAAATGTTATCTGTACCTATTAGGCCATCTGTGCTTAAAGACCCCTTCTGCTTCCCAATAGCCCCTCAGAAACAGCAGTCAAACCTGCAAAGCTTCTCTGATGTATTGGGCCTACATAATTGCTGCACTTGGTAGAAGAATCTGAAATACCAAATTAATGTAGACTTAATAGTAAAGAAGCCTGGAAAAATCTTATTGCTCCAACTATAATTTATTTCCTGAATCTAATGTAAGGGAAATAAATGTGGTTTATTCTAAAATTAAATGCAATGGCAAAATTAATTATACTAGCCAGTCAACACAAATTCCAATTTGAGTGCATGTACTCACCACACTGTACAGCAATTAGACTAATTAGACAATCTAACTGGGGGAGGCACTGCATATGTATTAGGCATTAAAATATTTAAAGAATTTAAATGGAATATTTTAAAAATGTGAATAAGGTGAGCAAGAAGGCCACTAAGGATCAAAATATTCGGTATAAGTCTCAAAAACTCCAGGTTGTAAGAGTGAAGAGGCTCATTCTCCAGCATGCTCTGGACTTTAAATAAAAATTGTGTGCTGTTTTCTGAAGCAGGTGAATACAGATAGAAAAATGTGCTGAAAATATGAGGGCTGTTAATAAACAAAATTGGACACAAGTCTGTTGGCTTAATTAACATTATATGGAGTCGTGATCCCTATAAAAAGACATGACACTGCAGCAGGACTGTTAATAATTTACCTAGTATCCCTGTGGAAACCCAGGACAGCTGCCAATACACAGCAAACATGAAAAAGGAGATGACACGGAGGAACTAAAAATTTGACTTGGCTTCTCAACTACGAACTGGGCTTTTTGTTTTGTTTTTAAGAGTGGAGAATCAAAATTCATACTGTCAAATTATGTCACCCTAATTTTGATATTCTGCAGGTATGTCCAGCATTGCCTTTTTCTTAGCTTCTTAAAATCTTCCTTTATGTCTTTTTCCATGTTACAGTACCTAATAATCTGCCTGAGATCTTCTGCTTCCTTGTACTTGAATACTGAATCGCTGATTTTCATTGTATTTTGGATATTGAAGTGGATTTCCTCGAATATGTCCAAAATCTGGCTATTTCCAATATCTACCTGTTCAAAAACAGGTCTTGAGAAACATTNCTCCAGCACTGTTTTGGCACTGCTCTGCTGTGTGTCGGTGTTTGTGTTGGTGCTTCCCAGCGCTCACGGCCACCCCACACCAGGAAAAAACCCTTTTCTCCTCGTCTGGGAACACTGGTGCGGGGAAGCCACCCACGCCGTTGTCCCAGTGCCTCTCCAGCTGGGTAGACGTGGTCTCTCCATACTTGGGGTACGTCTCAGAGAGTCATTTGAGAAAGTCTTGGACACCACGTCTAACCTGAGAGCATGTAAATCTTTCATAACTGCATGAAGCCTACTTTCTTGGAGTGGGGCAGGTGCCCGGCTGTGCCCGGAGTGGAGCCACTGACATGCCCACCCCACCCAGCCCAGGAGCTGGGGAGCCACCGTGGCGGCTGTGTGGGTTGATTTNATGCTCTGGACTTTAAATAAAAATTGTGTGCTGTTTTCTGAAGCAGGTGAATACAGATAGAAAAATGTGCTGAAAATATGAGGGCTGTTAATAAACAAAATTGGACACAAGTCTGTTGGCTTAATTAACATTATATGGAGTCGTGATCCCTATAAAAGTCATGACACTGCAGCAGGACTGTTAATAATTTACCTAGTATCCCTGTGGAAACCCAGGACAGCTGCCAATACACAGCAAACATGAAAAAGGAGATGACACGGAGGAACTAAAAATTTGACTTGGCTTCTCAACTACGAACTGGGCTTTTTGTTTTGTTTTTAAGAGTGGAGAATCAAAATTCATACTGTCAAATTATGTCACCCTAATTTTGATATTCTGCAGGTATGTCCAGCATTGCCTTTTTCTTAGCTTCTTAAAATCTTCCTTTATGTCTTTTTCCATGTTACAGTACCTAATAATCTGCCTGAGATCTTCTGCTTCCTTGTACTTGAATACTGAATCGCTGATTTTCATTGTATTTTGGATATTGAAGTGGATTTCCTCGAATATGTCCAAAATCTGGCTATTTCCAATATCTACCTGTTCAAAAACAGGTCTTGAGAAACATTTTGTTTGTAGACTGAAATCTGGTATTGCAATTTTGCAGCTTTATATTCTTCATTTAAAGGGTCTGCTCAACTAAAAGCAGAATGCAGTGTCCTATTGCACGTAATTTTGATTTTGAACTACATAATACTCTTGCCCATTTCCATGGATATCAGCTGAGACACACATCAAAACAACGCAAACTATATTCCTAACTCTTGACACTGACAATCTGTAGTCCTGAGCAAGTCATTATCCTCTCTCTATTTGCATTTTCCCATCTGTAGGGGTTTACTAGCTTAGTAATGCATTAGTCTTTGCAAAGCAGTCCAAAAGCCTTTGAAATACACAGCTTATGTGCAGTGAAATATTTTTAAAAAATAAACTTAGACAAAGTGGAGTATAGTAACAACCTTCTTGACTGACAAAAAACATTATTTCTTAGATTTACAGTAAGGTCTCCTACATCACGGTAGCATGGGTCTTCCCCCCATACGCAAAGCCTCCCTTCTGCGTTGATTGGCAGCTCATTAATATGCAAATTTGCCCCTCACCCCCNAAGAGGGCCAACTGTATTGGAAAACTGAAGTGAGAGGTGAAGGCATACAGAAATTCTGTCATACTAGAGACTCTGTAGCTCCACTTTTTTATGGTATCACACTCCTCTTGGCCCAAGTTGAAGTGATGGGGAAAGAGACTGAGGTCCTTATCCCTCTATAAGTAATATGAGACCACAGGCTTTCTTCTCATCTGGAATGGTATTAAGGTCTCTATCCAATTTGGAGAGATGAAAGGGAATTAAGACTTTTCCAGTCAAAACCTTCCCACACCTTGACCAAGATCTTTGAGGAAATTCATACCCCTCCGATCTGCCATTACAGGTACTGAAGATGATGTTAACCTAAATCTGTCAGATTTTTATTTCCTTACAACTATGGGGGCTAGCGTCTAAGCAAATAGAAGAACCTAAATTCTGGTATGTCATTAACACTGAGATGTGTCATGTTTTAATCCACACTTGGTGTTTTGTACTCTGTTGGAACCAAACTAGTGAATCATTTTGTTTTGCAGCTTAGGAATGAAATGTCAATGCACCTCCAGTTTTACTGACGTACCTTATAAACAAAAGGATACACTTATTTCTTTTCTATTCCAAGTGCTATGAAGTGGGTTGGAGGGAACAAAATAGAGCTTACACCACTGGAAGAAACACTGGAGCTCAAAAATTCTCCGTTTGTGATCTTCGTGTTAGCAACCATCTGTTGCTTTCACAGCTTACAACAGCAATCATACAAGGAGGTTCTCACTCCCAACCATCTGTTTTTAGAGAGGAAGCCAAAAATAGGCATCAGGCAGAGTTGCTAGAGGAATCCAACCTTCATGCAGCAAAGGGTAATCACTGCTGCTGCTCAGAGAGGCTCAGTGCAACAGAGTTTTACAGAGCAGAATCCCAGCTAAAAGTCCACATTTTAACCCTTTTCACAGTAGGGCTTGGTAACAACAATCAGAAGCCTTCTCTCAATATGAATTGCTGTACTTTAATTTTTGAAGTACATTTCAAAGCTATCCTTCATTTTTCAGTTTTCCTCCCTCAAATAAATTTCTTTTTCAGAAGGCCCCTGTAATATTTTGGAAAACTTAGGATTGAACCATAACAACAGGTGTACATAACATGTACTCCAGGGACCTAGTACCAGCTCACAGTTACCCCTGGATACCTGTTGCCATCTCCCCCAAATTGTTTGGAAATAAAGGCTGATCTGCAGCTTTGCCATAAGCACCAGGCAAAGCTTCTGAAAGCAACTGCCTACTCCAGAAGCACCAGGAAACAGACTTCACCCTGCTGAATCACCCTGTGGTTTCTGATTCCAGGAGATGCTTTGTGGGGGAGGAGGGAGAGGGAAGTGGCCTGTACTGCCCCATGCCAAGCACAAATTGCTTCCCTGGCTAAAAAACACTTTCCATTTTTTTAAGTCTGGGCTGTGCAACACTGTAACCCTTTGCAAGGAAGGAGGGTGGCGCATCCCCCAGGATGCTGGTTTCCTGGCACCGCCACTCACAAGGCACCACTAATGCAGGACCATTTGGCAGAAAGCTGCAATTTGGACTGACACTGCGTTGCCATAAAATGTCTGTTTGTCCAGTCCTGCAACCCAGGCTCTGTTATGCTGATCACTGCATTTCATTTTTCAGTTGCCTACATATGTAGCCACTAGGTTTTGAACACACAAAACAAGATGCAGTGATTATTCCCTGGCTGCAGGGGAAAAGTGCACTACAGACCCTCTGTCTCTTTACAAGCTTCTGAGGATACAGCTTGCATTGCTAAAGAAAGCAGAATTGTCCTGTTGTGGCTTGTTCACACAGATTACCCAGGGAGTGCAAAAAGCTGCTGATTTGGGCCCAGCATCTATTTTTAATTTATAGAAAAGGCTGCAAGAATGCAGGGTAAGTGCTCATCCATTGTATTCTAAAAATGAAGTAAGCTGATCTAAATCCATTTCTGAATTCCTGTGAGGAGGACCGTTCAAAGGACATATGAATTATACATTGAAAAAGCCCAGGGTTTCTGAATTACGAATTTATTTTTTTTTAAACAGAACTTTCCTTCAGGCATATTCGAGAACTATGCAACTGCTTACATGTCTGAAAAGCTTTTCTGAGAGAAATAACTAGCTGGAAGATGGAGCCTAGTATGATGGATTTTAGAGCATTAGAGACAAGAAGGGCAGAATATTTCTTTAATTACACACAAAATTGCCTTCAATTGATCAGATTTTATCCTAGTCAATATATGATTCAACACTATCCAAATCCTACATCTTGCAGTGTGGTGATGCTAAACTATTTTCCTAGATGGTCTCAAACAGCACACTTCCTTCTCTCCATCATCACCCTTATTGGCTTCTTCATGGTTGTCCAGGTGGGGAAGTCCCCTGAATTTTCTCCATAAGCCTTATTAATTTAGCATCTGTAACAACAGAACATGGATTCAACTGAAGTGCAAGCAGTATTGGCAAGCACAGTTTCCCTTAAACACCTTCACTTAAAACAGTTGCTTACTTACTGTGGAGCTCCTAAGACGTGTCGGAGTAAATGCCATGGGCAAACTCCTTGCCTACGAGAAATCTCAAGGCTGCTGTGTGTTCTTGCTTGTGTTTTTGTGTGTTCTTTTCTTACTGTTGGTGAGTTATATTAACAGCATTTTCCACACAGGATTTCTGTTTTCCCTGGGAAAGGAATTCACCCCACTTGTGGTGACTGCAGCCACTGACAATCAGGATTTTCCATTCTTTCAGACACAGGCAAAGGAAAAAAATAAAATTCACTCTGACAAAGAGGAGATCTGGTCAGATCCCATGCAGACCCTGCTCTTTGGAAAGATGGGTTCTTTCACTTTATTTTAAAAGATTCACAGATTCACAGAATATTCTGAGTTGGAAGGGACCCACAAGGATCATCAAGTCCAACTCTTAAACAGCACCACTGCCTCCCTGGCGGGAACTGGACTTCCAATCTCCCACACGAGAGAAGGGGACAGAATATGACCTGTTCTTCCAGACAAAACTTCCTATAGAATACAGTTGGCTTACCACAGTTATCCATATCGTATCAGACATGTCTTTCAATCTACTACCTATATAAATCCTGATCAGACTAGGAAGACTGATCAGTTAGATGTCCCATTGTCTTTCACTTTTTACAAATAAACCCCAAAATCACGTTCTTACAACAGTTTGCAAGATAGAAGACTACAGCTGCACACTGACTCCTTGAGATTAATTGCCCATCACACCGTTTCTCAGAAGAGTACCAGTGCCAGAGTACCTGTGCCATTGTGTGCACACTGAATAAACACATCACAGTGAAAGAGTTTCTGGAATTACAGAAGTTGCTAGGAGTCTTCTGGACCTCATTTTATGTCAAGTCCCACTTTGTCAGGGCTAACATCTTTCACTGAAGACTGTGATAAAACACTTGATGATTTCACTGTGGCAGATGTTTAGGCAGTTGAAAAACTGCCTATGGTTTTTCTTCCTTAAGTGAGGACTTTGTAAGCCATCTCACTGCTGTGGCTGGGCTATCTGTTGGTCATAACCAAAGATGCATCCTAGGTCACACCTGGCGTCCATCCCTTATTGACTCCAGCATTGAATCCCAACTGAAAATCAGACCAACAAGGAACCAACATTAAGTCCTACTGACATTCTTTAAGCATTCATGGCTACAGCACATTTAGAGCACAAGCTGCCTGAGGCATGCTCAGTCTGTATTTTATTCATCTGAAGCAATATAGTCACCTAGGATGCTGACAGATGTTCCTTTTCTCTGGAGACTAATGCTGCCACCTGCGTTTTTATACATACACCAGTGAGTGCCAGCCATAGCAAAGAATTATTGCACACGTGCCACAGCACAGATGCAGCACAGAGCAGGATTAAAACAGACTGGGGACAGTAGCTGCTAACGTGTCAAATGACACAACCTCTTCAGAACTGCTGAAAGTGTCATGTAGCATTCAGCCACATTTTTCTTACCTAGTCACCAGTTCAAACCAATTCACTGCTTGTAAAACTACACAACAGCGCAGTAAAAAGATACAGTTCTCCTCCTCTCTGCCCTCATTTTGCATTTTTTTCCTCATTAAAGGAGGGGCAGTTTTGTTAGAAATTTAACTGCTTATTTGGAGGTTTAAAAAAACAGTCCCAAAATCCTGAAAAGTCAGGCTGGGTAAGGCCTTGAACAACCTGGTCTAGTGGGAGGTGTCCCTGTCCACGGCAGGGGAGGTTTGGACTAGATGATCTTTAAGGTCAATTCCAACCACTTAACATTCTATGATTCTGTGATTTTGTCCAAAAGCATCCATTTTCGTAATAGCATGGAAAGTCATCATTCACAATAAAACTGCAGGACTTGGAATCAGTGCACTTTATGTTATTTTAAAGCCCAGTTTCCTGGAGTCTTTTGAAGAAAAATAATATCTTTTTTTCACCTTTCAGTGAAAGATAAATTTCTAGTACCCCAAAGATACAGAGAAAACTTGAATACAAGAACTCCAAAGGTTTGAGGAAAACCCACATACAGCAAAGGGCAAAAAAATATTTTGATTTCCTAATGTTTTTTAGGTAGCAGTGTCTCCGGACGGGAATAGCTGACTCATCATTTTGAATGCCTGGGACTGACAAAATCTTGGTATCGCAAAACTGAGTTTTATGTCTACTCTGTGTTCTCAATAAAGGAGCTGGAACAGAGCTTATTGAAATCAGCAGTGGGAATGCCTGTTAACACAGACCTTTGGATCAGACCCTAACACACCTTTTACATTGCAGGTCAGTGCTATGGAGGCAGTACTCTTGTCAAAATATAAATTTAGCTTGTTTTAAGATGCAGTTTGGAAGCTGGATCAGGGGTTAGGCTGTGAATAAAAACTATCCTTTTTCTTTTTAATACTTATTTACATCATTTTCATGGTCACTTTTCAAAATATGAACAGCTCTTTGCAAAGGAACCAGATTTCAATAGAGAAGACTGACTATGGACTCGACAAAAATTCCCAGGGTTTTATACATTCTCTATCCGAAAAACTCCATCAGCCCATGCTGCCTTACCCACTTGTCCCATCCATCACTCCTGCCTCCTGCAGTACAGCTGTAGATGAGAATGAGTGCAGGTGCACACACCTTCTTAAAATGAAGTCAGGAAGTAAGAGGATACTCAATAACATTGTGCTGGAAGAGTAATAACAATTGCTTGTATTCAGTGTTGCCTCTTTAGCTGGTTGGTGATATTTGGATAGCATTGAAACATGCCACTGTACCGCTAAGAAATTATAAATTAGTAGAATTCAGACAAGCTAAAGGATACCCACTGACTCTGAATCCAGGAAAGAGGGCTTTTTACTTGGCCACAAAAGCAATGTTTAGCAAAAGTCTGTCTAGGTCTTTAGTCTTCATGAACCTCTGCTTTTAACATATCAAAAATTGAAGTTTCAGAGAACCACTCAAACTTGATTGGTTTTGAGTTCTTTATTTTGGTCTGCCATTAATTTGCTGTTAGTGTAGAAAAGACGTACTGGATCTACATTTTTAAATGCATCCCTTACATTTGATTTTAACCTAGTTAGGGGTTGCTATTTGGAAATGCTGTGGGGCTTTTGGCACTCTGAAAATGAAACATAACTGTCTTGAGTTTCCAACATTTACCTAGTAGATGCTTCTGGGAACTCAGAGCAGCATCACCCATCCTGCAACTCCCCCTCTGGTGACAGTAGTACTTACCTATCCTTCAAGGAAAGCTACAGTGCTTTCAAAGTATGAGTCACAGCTCACAAGGAGGCATTTGAATGCGAGCTTCACACTGGGATTATTATTGCTGCAAGACCATTTTTAAAAGCAAATCTGAAGGCACAAGTCCCCTCCCTTTCAAAGGGAAAGCCAGTCTTTGCTTGAACCCTTGTCTTGAGAACTCTTGACACAGTGATTTTAAGTTCAGGTGCTTCACCTCCTCTTGCAATGAAAAACTTAAATTCCAAAGGGCATCTAGACATGTTTTTATTTTATCTGCACACATCCAGTTGTTAAATCTACGTGGCTGGCAACATCCTGAGGCGCAGAGCAGCTTCAGCGGAGGCTGAGCTATTCATAGGCCGGCACGCCAGCCGGGAGTGAGCTCATGAGCTCACGGCTTCCCAGCGCCAGCTGCCAGCTCGGCTGGGACATGGAAAGGGAGCGAGGGAAAATGCATGTGGGAGGAGGGAGGCACAGGAGGGGACAGAAAGAGGACAGGATCTTAATTGCTAGTATCTCGTGTTAGGAGCTGCCAAAGTCACGTTAGAGGTCTCGGTGTTTACAACTCTGCAGTAAAGGACGGCAGGCTTTGCATTGTGTGAGACTGTTCTGCTCCAGGCTGGCATTTGGCACTACGGCTGCATGGTAGGGGCAACTTGGAAGGAGAATTGTGCTCTGAGGAGGGATGTTTCTATTTCACAACAGACCAGCCAAAATGATCAGCAGCTGCCTCTCCTCTCAGTAGGATACTGGAGTGGTACATGCTAGACCAGGGCTACCTACCAAAGCCAAGACAAACAGCCAGCAAGGAGTCTAAAGATTACTGCTATTTATTTATAGCAACTGCTGCAAGTTCTGTGACCATCCATTTTAATAACCACACCTCACACACAGCCACATTCACAGTTATAACCACTTGTTTTTGCACATCACTTTAACAAAGATCTTCCTAATATCTGAGTTAGCTTTACACATTTCAGCAGCCTGACCAGCTTTAACATAAAATTGCTTGTTACAACCAAAAAGATGGCTATCGCTGCAACCAGAGTGACCATTGATATCTGAGCTGAGAAGTGTCAAGAAGTGGTTTATTCCGCTCTTGTGTTTAGCATGTTTTGTGGTACTGTTTTGGTGACAGTTGAGAAGCCACTGAGAGCCTTATTGTATCAGACCACATATTAGGGCCATTAAGGCAGAGATATAAAAGCAAAAAGACAAGGAACACAGTTTACCTCAGCTTTGTCCAACCAGGCCACACTGGTAACACAACAGTAAGTGATGCTGATGGATATAAATGTTATGATGAGGCAGTGCACCATAGTAAGAGTCACTGTAGCCCTCTCTGCACTGCCCAGACGCTGGCTGGGTGCCAAAACTGCACCTAACAGCCATGCTCTGCCTCGGCATCTCTCTTCCCAGAGCAACAGGAACAGCACAGGCTCCGCTGCTGCAACCCCCACATCCTCCTTCTAGGTCCCAACCATCCTTCACAGCAAAGACACAGCAACAGAACAAGACTTCCACCTCTTCCACCTGTACATGGTCAGCACATACTGAAGGAAAGGGACACCATGAATCAGAATCCCACAGCAAAAGCAACTGGCAGGAGGATGGATCCCAAATGCCATTTTAAACAACAGCCTTCAATATAGAGCGAAATCCCCAGAAGGCAATTCATGTGTGTCCTCCCACTTACCCCGATCATTTGGGACATGGCAAGGGGACACAGAGCACACCTCTTTGTTAGTGCCTACAGACATTTCTCCAAAAGTGAGAGTTGGTAGTATTACTTCTGGTATCATGGAAGATCAAACTGATGATTAGTTTTCACCAGTTCAAAAGCACTCCAACGCAGTGATGTCAACAGGCTTTTGACGAAGCCACACTGCTCTTCCCAGGCTGATTTTGCCACATAGCCCTGCTCAAAGAAGAGCAGTACTGACACACAGTCTCCCGAAGGTAGACAGGCAGCTATAAAGCCAAAGGCATCCAAGTATCAGTATCACAAGCACTTCACATTTAAACTTCAGTGCATTGATGCAGGTCTTCAGTGCGGAAACCAAGACACACTCTTAAGCTCAACCAGTGCAAGCAGCAATGCTTAAAGTTGCTGCTGGCTCCACCTCTGGGAGGAATTGTTGGAGGAATGGCACTAAATTCCCACTCGCCTCCCTGACATGGAAGGCTGCCTCCACAGCTGCAAACCCAAACTGGCTCTGAGAGCCTCCACTGCCCAGCAGCTGTACTGACTATTTTCTGCTGAACCAGGGCCTCAGTATTTTCAGCGAGAGAAAAGCTGCCTTGAACTCACACACACCCAAAGGCCTATGTGTAAACTGAACTTTGTGAACCCCTAGTGGCATTTTTCCCTGCTATGTATAACAAGGAAAAAATGGGATTTTAATAGACTTATTCTTAACCTACTTTAGACTCACAAAGATATGAGGCCTTATGTCATCATTATAGTTACTACATGTGATCCTCTGTGTGTTATGAAGAAGTGAACTAGAAATGAGTATTAGATGAACTCAAAAGCTTGCAACTCCTCTGACAAAGCAAAGTCTGTCACAAGTTGCTAAATACATAACCCTGCAAGTTAAAGAAACCCACACACCGATAAGTCAGTATTTCAGGGTGACGAGCCTGCTGAGCACCAACTATGAATTAAAAGGTCTTTAATCTTTGTTCTGCTATGGGCTTCCTGCACGGATTTGGAGTAGGGTGGACGGCACTGTCTGAACCTTCATTTATCCCCTCACTCCTTTTCCTCCTGAACTATGTCGATTGTACCTATGTACTCTGTCCAGAGCTGGGAGTATAAATATGCTGAAGACTGTGAACTGCTTAGGTACCGCAGTGATCACTGCCAAGTTTTGATAAAACCATACTATCAGGCCAGTATTTTACAGTAAAACTATTTGGGGGTGACAGAATTAGAAATGAAAGCACTAATGTATGCCGACACAGAAATCTTGACTCTGGGCAGCAAAGAATCCAATCCATACAGAACTCTGCACAAGCACCAGGCATGTACCAGATGCAGCATTCTGCTTCCTCAACACACAGAGGGCACTATCAACTTGTATCTTTTCTGCTCTTTACTATATATATTTAAGCTTTAAAGTAAGCTTTCTGTTATTGCATAGCTTTGGGAAGACAGGCTTGTCAGCCCACTCCCTAACAAAACAGCTTTTAGCTCAACAAAGTTGCTGGCAGCCTCAGATGTCCAACAGTACCCCAAACACGCACAAGTGGGATGGACATAGTGGTAAAAACTTTATTAGCACCACATGTCTGACTAAAAGGGGAGTTTTGCCAAGGCCAGATATAGTATCTGTAAAGTAGCCTCATTAAAATACCCTATGTGAGCTGAGGCTCTGATGAATCAGGACAGCAAGACCTGTTCCTAAATACACTCAAAAACTGCTCCGTAAAACTGAGGATATCAGCTTTTCAGAAACTGGAAAAAGAACCTTACTGCAACCTTTTACACCTCTGGATATACAACTTCACACTGAAAAGTTTTTCTTGCCATAAGAGGAATATCTTCACTTACTGTTTGTTGTAAACCGGCCAGTTTACCCTACTAAATTTTGAGGAGGCCAAAGGTCAGCTGGGTTTGTACTCAGCACATTCAGGCAGTGTGGGATACCACAAAACCACCTTAGTTAAGGTTACAGAGCTCACAGTAATAGCAACAAGCTCAGCACAAGCAGTCTGAGATGGCATCCTCAAATAAACTATGCATATGTACAGTAGTGCTAGGGTTGTTCTCACATTTTACAATGCTCATTATTAAAAAATAAAAGGAAATTAGTTGCATATTAAACAAATGCTTTCTTTGAGCACTAGATTTTCATTTTGCAACCTAGTTAAGCAACATTTTACAAGCCGTGTTTTGAACCAATTTTAGTACTGAAAAACAGGACTGTGACAGTAATAAGAAATGCACTCAGTTGGCATAAATTTGACTAGTTTGTGTTTACGTCAGTGAGATGACAACCATGAAGTCAGTCTTTGATACCCCTTCAGGCTATCAGCTTTCTGGAAATGCGGCTGTTTCCTACAATTCTCATGGAATTAATTATATTATTGATTTCAGGCCTAACAAAGATATACGTAGTTATCAGTTAGATGCTGATTCCTGTACCTAAGGCTACATGCAGATCTAAAAAGATACACTAATTCAGGCAGCAGTTGTTCAATTAAGTACAGGAATAACATGGTTAAAAATTACAGCTTCAGTCTATGCAAGTCCAGTGAGATTATTTTACTAGTTGCTCTTTACAACAAGGAAGCACAGCTGAGGTCATGTGAGACCAAAGCACATGCTCACGCTGCAAGAAGAAGTTTTAATATAAGGAATACACAACTTTAAGAGAAACCCATGAAGCATTTCCGTATATGCTTCACACCTCCTGGGGTCAGACCCTTCACGAACTGTTCCCAATAAGGCATCCCCAGAAGCTGGAAGGACTTCAATCTCGCAGACCCCGCTTGGCCGAGGCTGGTGCCAAGCAAGTTAAGCTAACAAAGAGGTGACTGCAATCACGGAGTCCTTTAGAAACTACTAAACCTGTGACCCCCTTCAAACATCCAGCATTTTATCCATCTTTAAAGTTACTTTAGAGCTGTGCTGACATCACAGCATCTTTCACAACCGGTCGTAATCTTAACCTAATGAATCACCTGAATTGTCCGGGAGAGCAAAAGAAACCCAGGTTATCTCAAAGCCAGCGGCTAAGAATTACATTCTAATTTTCCACCTTTACTTTGAACAACTCTTCTTAGCCATTTGAGCGCACAAACTCAAGCTGCGGCAGCCGGGGCTCGCTGTCCGACCAGAGGGAGCCGAGGCAGCGTGTTCCCTGTGCGCTGAACACGGGGGGGGCACACTTCCCCCCCGAAGGCTGGCTGGGGGTTGGCACCCCGGGGGGCGAGGAGGGCTGGCTGGGGACGATGCCCGGCCCGGAGCGCTGCCCTGCAGGCGCGGGGCATCCCCCCGGCCCCAGCACCGCTAAAAATAAACCCCGTGTCCTCCCGCCCGCCCTCCAGAATCGGGTCTGGATCGATGGCTTTCCTTTAAAGCTGGATTGTATCAATCGCCCCCCTCCGCCAACCCGCCTCTGAAGCGCCCATCCCGGACCGCAGCCCCGCGAATAACTTCAGTGCCGGGATCGCGCCGGGCGGGGGGACGGGGCCAGGGGTGCGCGGGCAGCGCGGGGCACTCACCTGGCCGGCGGTGTCGTACAGCCCCAGCAGGTACTGCTTGCCCCCGACGGTAACGCTGACTGCGAGAGGGGAGAAACGCAGCGGGTGAGGAAGGGCGATTCCCGGCTCGACCCCCCTGCCCCGGCAGGGCAAGNCAAGGCCGGGGGATGGAGGGAGGAGGGAGGGGGAGAGGGGGCGGCAGCCGGGGCCCCCCGGCCGCTCACCTGCGTAGTGGTCGAAAACGGTGGGCACGTACTCCTCGGGGAAGGCGTCGTTGGCGTAGCTCATCAGCAGGCACGTCTTGCCCACGGCGCCGTCCCCCACCACCACGCACTTCAGCATGACCGCCGCGCTGCCATGGGCCATG